>CAWZYM010000039.1:147500-397297 GCA_963966185.1 Rhabditoides inermis | reverse complement strand
TTCAGAATGGTGGCCACTGTTTGAATGTGAACTACAGTTTCGTACACGAACATAATTGTGAAATATAGTAATTTTCAGGTGAACCTGTTTTTATATAATCAGTTACATCTCGTTTGTGCTTTGAAACAGAAGATAATACACATTAATAACAATAACACAATATCAGGGCCACAGGGCCACGGGCCGCATTTTACCACTCAAGGGCCACGGGCCAGGGCCAGTGCCAGGGCCGCGTTTTACCCGGTCCCACGTATGCATGCCTTGAAAGTGGTGCATTTCTTATATAACATTACTAAAACACAAATAAAACATCGTTTCATCACATTTGGCTTGAAACCACACGAAATCGGAGGATTGTCGGCGGCAAATCGGAGGCGACTCGCCGGCTCCCAAAGGCGGCCCCGCCCACTTTGGGAGGGTGCCAAAGTGGGCGGGAACCGTGTTTTGTCGGAGGCGACTCGCCCGGTTGTACGCTTGTTAACTGATGATAACTGATCGTTTCAGTTAACTGATGATACCATACCCGTTTTGGCATGCCAAATCGAATCAGCTGTTATATATTCTTGTTTAAAAACGCGTTTGTGTTTTTTTTTCAAATTTCGTTCTGTTTGTTGTATCGTACATTTAAAAAATTTAAATGTGTTCAATCTTTACAACTATAATGTTTTTTTACATTTAGATAAGAGGTCTGTGTGTGTTGATCAGCTACAGTTGTCGTCGCGTGCTCCATTTGATGATTGTCTGAAGGAGTGGCCAGGATGCAGGGTAAACAGAAGACGCTCGATCAGCTGAACCAGGGTTGGACGGAGCCGAAGGAGGACTGGCTCGACTACTTCTGCAACAGGAACAAGCTTACACAGCTTCTCGCTGACAAACAAGCCAACAAAGGCGCGTCACCTCGTGTTATACTTGTTCGTACTTATCATTATATTTGTAGATTTGATCGAGCGGCTATGCATTCAGTTCGCGGAGAAGGCGGCGTACAATGAGCGCGAGGCCACCGCTATCCTCGTTAAGAACTTTCCCAAGGGTGTGTCTACATGCACTATATTTTAACATATTCTTTCAAATCTGTTGTTTGTTCCGTCTTGGAATGGTTGCAATTGCAGAGGACGTGACATATTTGCGTCGCAAGGCGGCGGCGCAGTGGCTGTGTTGTATGTCGTGCCTTGCTACCCTTGACTGGAACACAGAGTCACTCACACGCAACGCGTCAGTTTCACATACTCATTCTTGGATCCCTTGAATATGTCTTCAGCGCCGACATCCCAACCATCCGCATCATGCTCGACCGCCTGCTCTCGTGGACCCGCGATACTTCAGTCAGCTATCCATTTGATATTTATTGTAGTGATCATTGGTCGATGTATCATGTGCTTGTAGCTCTGCTCGGATGCGTGGTTCGGCGAGTTCGTTTGGTGGCGTTGGGTGCTGCACATTAACCGCATCAACCGACTCCCTCCTCCTCCCGCCAAACCCACAGTCAGCAATCCGTGAGTTGCAAACCCATTGACGCTTGAAACACCCGGCTATAGTTATGTTCATATAGATATGTTCAGTTTTGTTTACATTGTACTCGTTCAGACTGGCGATGCCGGACAGTAACCTGTCCAAGTTCGAGCAGCAGAGGAAGGTAGTGGCTGACGTTCGCGGCGACTCAGTCAGAGACGCCCTCGACGGCATACGCAAGCTGGTCAGTGCCGTATCATCACTCATGTTTTGTAATTGATTGTAGATTGATCGCATCGACGGCGACGCTGAGCTTGTCGCATTCGGCGTCGACTCGTTCCTCCAGGCATTCATTAAGGTAGGCGTGGGTAAGGATTGCTGTGTGATAGATGGATTGCAGCAAGCGGGTGTGCACCTGAGCATCGCTCTGTCGGGAGAGAACGTGCTCGTGGAGGGTCTGCCCGTCCCCGACTTGGTGTCCGCCAACTACGCCATCCACGCGGCTAGCGTTCGCAACGCGGTATGCATATGAAATATGAAGCATTACCATCATACTGCAAGTACATCTTAAGAACGAGCGTGATGTTTCAGTGTTATTTGATGCTCGTTGAGCACGCGTTCAGCGGCGGTCGCACGGCCGAAGTGAGGACACTTCTGGGAGAGGTGCGTTATGGATTCCGTCGAATCTGAGTGATGAGTATATGTCAGCTCTCGGCCGCTATGCCCACCCACGACTTCTCTCTCGGCATCGCTGCCGTCGACGTGAAGCGACTCGCAGGGTTCTGCAAGGCATTCCGCATTCCTCTTGACGCATCTGTGGAAGCGCGCGCAGTCGTCGGTGCCAAGCCACTCCGACAGTGGGTGAGTGCCGGATGAGGAACCGAGGCCTGTAAGTGACTAGCCAGGCATTGTGTTGCAGAAGCCGCGTCACCTGCTGCGCTGGCAGGCGGAGAAGGGAACGAAAGCGGGCCTGAAGAGGTAGAGAGCAGAAATGGGACGAATGAGTGTGTTGGTTGCAGAGACGCGGTAGTGGATGTATGTGTCTCCGCAGTGGTGGAGGGCACTCCTATGCTGGTGCGCGAACGACTTGCCGGAGAACTCGACTCCGATGGCATACAACGGTTCGCACAGGTGCGCTCATCATGTTTTTATAACGTATTCACACGCTGAACGTTTCAGGCGGTGGCTGTCGATCTGTGTTCGGTTCGTGCCGTTGGGGCGAGAGCGAGGGCTGTGTCGCTGCTGCGACTGCTTTGCGCCGCCGTTCCCACATGCTCCGAAACACTCAAGGCTGTGGGGGTGAGTGAGAAAGAACCGCAGCTTTATCTTGTTTTTTTTTGTCCGTTCGTTTGGTTATTGTTGTGTTTGTAATTGAAAAAGAACGTGTTGTTCAGATCTCGGACAAGTACCTCCGCCCTCTCGCGCCGGTCGTTACCATTCCCTCCACTCATATTCCATCTACTTCTGATTTTCGAGGTATATTATAATCTTGATCATTTTAAGACCGCGTTCAGTCGAATCGCAAATAGCTCAAACTGCGATAGTCTATTTCTCTGCGTGCGCGCGAGTGGCCCGCTGTCTCGCTGTGTGAGAGAGTGCAAACCCGGCGCGTATCGCTCGCTGCGCGCGGCGTGGGTATATGATTGGACTGCTGTGTGGGTGTTTCGCATTGGTGGGAAGACGGCGCGGGGGGCGACTCGCAGGGACACGTTCCCTCTAGCCCCCGGGAAGGTCTGAGACGAGGCCCTCCGAAGTCCTAGCAGGACACGGTAGGCGACTACCGGACTCTGTGCCAGAAACGCTGTATGCGGCCAGCTTCGGCTGTTCGGATCACAGAGTCGGCCGGCTGCGCTGAGTGCGATCGCCCCATAACTCGAACACAATTCAGACTAGTCTCCCGCCAAAGCATTTTTTTTTGTTGTTTTTGTTGTGTACACATGTATTGTTGAGGTCTGCTTGTGTCTAATGATCCGACGTGGGATATGCTCAACGCTTGGACGGTGGCTGACATCAAAGCAAGCGTGCAAGCTGCGGCAGACCGACTCGCCGTTCCCGCTATCGTGCGTTTTCCTTTTCATGTTTCATCACGTTCTAGCAAAATTTGTTTTAAGTTCAAGTACCCGGAGCTGTTGGCGGACGCGATTCTGACGCGACCGGTGAACGACTACCACGCGATTCTGATCGCAAAACTGGAACAGCTAAAGAACATCGGGGTGAGTGGAGAGCAAAGTGGGACACTGAGACTGTACTGTATGTGTGTGCAGGATAACGAAACGTGGAGTGCTTTGGTGAATGACGTGACTGGCGAAGTTTCGGCCGGGGACACACCGGCACAGAAAGAGGAGAAGCAGAGCAGACTGTTGCTGGAGGTACGCTAGTCGCTAGATCTAGATGGCTCGTCATAGGCATACGGATCTATTATTGTGCTGTCTCGCAGGCGATCAACGTGAAGACTGCAATGTTGAACGAGCAGCTGAACGCGTGCGATGTGAGCGTGGCGGCCTACGACCTGGACTACCACCGGAGAACTGTCACCAACATTCTCAGGTGAGTGAAGAGATGCGACCGGCACGGATGGGTGAGGAGTGAAGAGGCGAATGGTGTGGTGATGTGCGCATTGAGGGGCAGCTGGCAGCTGGTGTCTGGTCTCCGAAACGTCGACTCCTTCTACATCCAGAACGTCGCCTTCCTCCTCAACTGCCGCGAGTGGATGTTCGTGTTGGAGAAGATCGAGTCAGTCACCGCTTCATATTGTATGATTTGCTTTGTATCTTATGCTGTCATCCATCCCTTGCAGCAGTCAAATTCCCATCGTCATCATCGCCAAGTTACTCGCCGCTTTTTTCGAGAAGACGGATCCGGGAGCGCGCAAACAGGTGCGTACGTGTTTACCTCATGACATTTATTCGACGGATTCAGATAGTGGATGCGTGGCACGGCTACATGCTCGCTTACATTGACACGCAGTACGGAAGGTGGGAATTATCTATCTGTAATCAATCGATAATCCGTTCAGAAGGCGCTCGGATGGCAACAGGCCTCCGCCAGCGAGCATGCGACAGAAGATAGCCCTGCGACAACTCATCGAACTGGTCAGGGTAAGTCGTGGAGGGTGGAGAGAGAGAGAGAGAGAGAGAGAGATTCACAGGAGCCGTCGGTGGTTGCTTTCCTCATCTCGTACTTGTGCTCTGCCATCAACATGCACATGAAGGCGACAAAGAAGCCGCAACTGCTCATCTTCAGCCAGTACGCGGACTCGATTCAGGAGAAGGCAGAGTGAGTCGTTGCAACCTCCCCCCTCCTCCTCCCTCTCACTCCCCCACCTTCAGTCTGGCGTCTATCGATGCGGACTACGTGGCCGAGATGCTCGATGTTCTGTTCGCGACTGCGAGGAGGACCGAGCCCCACAACGCCTTCTACATTAGGAGCAGGGCCGACGTGCACTATGGTATGGTGCGAGTGTTGTGTGGCTGGCTGGTGTGGCAGACTGTGTGTGTGTGTTGCAGTGCGGGGCGAGTTGGCTGCGGCGGCGGAGGCGTACGTGGAGTGTATGTTCGCGTGCAACGAGTCGCTCCACCCGCCCTTCCCCGACAACGTGGTCGACGAGCGCGTGTGGTCGCGTCTGGCCGTGTGTCTCGCCAAGCAGCAGCACACCACCCTCTCCGCCCTCTGCGCCCAGTTCTGCACCAATGACAAGGGAAAGCAGCTCGCCAAGGCATACGATGTGGGTGGAAGTCGCGCCCAGTTGGAAATTAGCGCACTGGTATAACCCGTAACATGCATTGATTGCAGCGGCTTCGCTTGGCGCAAGAGAGTGGCGACTGTGCGGATGCCTGCTTCCCTCTCATATGGGACGAGCAACTCGCAGAGTTCATGAGCGAGGCATACGACGCCAGTCAGCAACACCACAGGGGGGACAAGCTGGTGAGAGACAGACGGACAGACTGACATAGCTTAACTGTTTCTATTGAGATCGCTGCTGTCAGCGTGGCGGCCATGAACCCCAACAACCGCGGAGAGGTGAGTGGGTGTCGGAGTGGCGGGTTGAATGATGTGTGTTGAGATCGCTTCGCGGGAGCGCACCCGCCGCGGCGCCCGTTTCTGTCGCGTCCTCGCCGCACAGCTCTTCGCCGCACACATGTAGACGTTGTATGTAATACGGTTGTTAAATTGTATTCTTGTTATCGTTTCGGTGAAGCTTGCATGTTGTTTTGTTGTAAAATTGATTTGTCTGCAAAAGTTCAACTTTGAAGAGGGTGATAGAGCCCTCTGCACTTGGCCACTTGTTGCGCGGGTTGTCGTTTTTGTTTCGACTATCGTCAGTAGGTGCGAATCGATTGTCCGACTGAAGAGAGGGTCCTCTCAGAAGCAGACTGGAAAGTTCGTTGCGCGGAAAAAGAGCAGTTCGTTCAGTAATCCAGAACACATGTTTAACTGGAGGCTAATGGTTATGGCCGACTAATGGGCTGTGTGGGTATGAGACTGTGTGGAGATGAGATGAGATATCGTCTGAGTCAGCGTGCTTGATCCGCAAACACTCAAGCCGTTGACACTGTGCGTGGGCGCAGTATTTTCGAGTTCGCGAGATCCGACCACAGACCGTTTCTTTCTTAGATGCACTGGCTGGTTTCAATATCGGATACTGTCAATGGGAGCGTGAATTGAGCTTGGAATCAATAGAGCTCGGGGAGAAGGCGCAAAAAGAGGGAGAAGTGACGTGGTGTAGAGGGGAGGGATATGGGAGGAGGGAGGGTGAGAGGGTATAAGTGGAGGGGCGGCTCCCGCGCACAGCCATTCCCCGTCCGTCACATCAAAGCTAACACCACACCGACACACCATCTCTTCGCCCATTGTTTCTCCAGTGATCCGGCTACTATTCCAACTCGTGAAACAATATAATGATGAATTTCTTTATGTTTCAGAGAATGGATCAGCACTACCATAGGCCGAGACCCGCCGGCATGGCTGGTCAGATTTTTTTTCCGTTATATATCCCTTTCAATATAAATTTACTTCAATCATTTATTCGACAAGCCATGTAGTAGATGGAATATTTTATTGTTTTAATACAACCATAATTTTGTTAAGAATGAAACGACTATTACAAACGACTTCGAAGTTCGAATTAGGATACGGAATCTCACTCTCACGCATTTCTTCTTTTTCTTCCCACGGTGGCGAAACGTGTCTAAACGGCGCGGTTCGTTCTTTTGCAGCCTCCGGTTAGGTAAACATTGAAACCCCGCAAATATCTGATCTGTGGTTTTCTGATCACGCGCTTTCGCGAAACTTCGAACCCCACTTGGGACTACAGAAGAAAGAAATAGAGGGTGATATCATAACAGTGAGCCACTTGAATGAGGTGAAACTAGTCTGTCATGATCGTGCCAAGCGCAACATGTGTACTGTACGTGTGGGATTGGATGTTCAGGCGCCATCCTGGATAAGCAGGCGTCCAAGTTCAACACAGCTGAGGCAAGCAACCTGCTCAAGTGGATCGCCGGGATCATCAACGTAGGCGCTCTCTCCCTATCTCTCTCTCTCTCTTTCTTTCTTTCTTTCTCCGCTCCTTGATCGTATCCATCTTTAGGAGGACATCGATACCGATGGTGACCGCAGCAACTTCCTGGCTGTTCTCAAGGACGGATCCGTGCTGTGCAAGTGAGTGGAATCGACTCTCCTTCCTGAATTACGGAATACTGTCAGGCTGATCAACGCTGTGCAGGCGGGCAAGATCAAGAAGATCATGAAGCCCATCTCCAACTTCAACTGCCTCGAGAACATCAACCAGGTGAGGAGAGGGGGGAGGGGTGAAGTGAGGGGGCGAGCCTGACATTGCAGTTCTGTGCGGCTGCCAAGAGCTTCGGTGTTCTGGTGGAGGAGACGTTCCAGTCGGTCGACCTATTCGACGCCCGTGATCTATTCTCCGTCACCGTCACTCTGCAAAGCCTGGCCAGGAAGGTGCGTCTCTCTATCTCCCACTCGCTCTTCTCACCCCATCCTCTTTCAGCTCGAGAAGTCGCACGGCATCGCACCTCCCGCAGCCATTGCCAGGGACCTCATCTGATCCCGCACACCCACAAACCTACAGCATTCACTATTTATATAATTTTCATGTAATATTTGTATAAACGTCATTCGTGCATAGAATGTGACCCGCGGGTATATAAATTACAAAAGTATCAGTGAGGTGTGTGAAGAGTAAAGTGGGTATGTGAATAGCGTTCCTAGTGCATGTGCATGGGTGGTGGAGGGTGGAAAGTGTTCAAAGTGATTCGGTGGGTGGTCCGGCCAGAGCGAGGCGATGCACAATCTGACTGCGGGCACAGCGAGGGTCGCGCGACACCTGACAATATACTCTTCTTCAACATACTTGCTATAAAGACTCGCCATGGCATGAAGATCCCTAGTTGTGATGCGGACAGTCCTGGGTCGCAACGCGGCCGCCGACGCGCCGCTCGTCCCGTCCCACCTGACTCACACACAGTGCAACACACCACCCCTCGGCTCCTTGTCTTGCACATTCTCGTTTACCCACCTCTTTCCCGAGCCGGTCGCCTTGCTTCCACTCGAGAGAGCAGCGAGAGCAGCCGTGTTCGCATCTCTGTTCCGCTTCGCCTCTGCATCTGCCCGCTGCACCTCCTTCGCACGTTCCAGCGTGTCCTTCGCAATACCCTCAAACACATCAATTGCATCTAACACTTGCCAACTTTTATTCCTGGATGCTCACCTTGTTCTTGCTCATTCGAATGAGCGCCTCCTTCTCACGGTTCTCGCGGCGTTGTTCCTCCTGTCGATCCAAATCCTCCAGGAACCTACAACATCACATACATAGATTCATTTCATACACTCTCCTCTCACTGACGGTACCTGATCTGTCTCTTGACGTCGTCTATCTGTTGGTAGCAGGGATGGGCCCGTAGAGGGTCGACTCTGTGGTCAGCGAGCACAGCCAGTTCAGCCAGCATCTCCCGCATACGGTACTCGGCCGCGTCCGATATCAGCGTCAGCACGTCTTCCTCCACGTAGCACGCCTGCACGCAGGGATACCAGTCAATCAATCCAAGCAACCCAACCACCAACCACACACCTCGTTCATTCTCTTTGTGATCTTGTGCATGATATCCTGTGGGTTGAGCAGCGCATTTGCCAGCGCATTTTCATTCAACTGGCGCGAAAGCGGCTATAAATTTTTTTAACAGACACATTTTATATTTCACGATTTTCCCTACCTGTTCCTCTTCATGCGGGACGATGGCGGGAGCAGCTGCAGGCGCGGCTTCGTCTACTTGCATCGGCTCGGCTGGGCGCATTCCACCAGGCATTGGAACAGACTGCTGCTGCTGCATGGACTGTTCTTGTTGTTGCTGCTGCTGTGAATAGTCAGTCTTCAGTCAACTACTACCTATAAAGAATGCAACTCTAACCATGTGTTGTTGTGGCTGGTGCTGTTGAGGAGGTGGTTGACGCGGTCCTGCGCCTCCCAAAGCCTGTCCCATGTCGCCCCCTCCAGGTGCAGTTATACCCTCGATCACCACATCTCCATTGCGCAGAGCTGTGCGCAGATACGGCAGCGTCTATCATTTATCCAGTAAAACAACCAAAGTGAATAGATTGTACCTTTTGTAGAAAGGGTAAGAGGTGAGGCTGGGCTTGCGAGTTGAGCGCTTGTTGGAGGTTTTGAGTGAAGTCTTCAGCAGGCATTGAGCCAAAAATCACATCCTGCAACATTTTAAAGGATGTATCCGGACAATGTATTATTCCCTGATCTTCAGGATGGTCGCTTTCGTTCTCTTCAATGAGGACGAGTTTTGATGTTTGCGCAGAAAAAAAAATGTTAAAAACACAAAATAGATTGTACCTTGTCCGGATAAATCCTTTAATTCATAAACACACACCAACAGTCTTACCGAAACAAGCTCCTTGACTCGATGCGCAGTTTGTCTGCCCTGCTGCTGATCCGGTTGTTGCGAAAGTTGGATAAGTGTTTTGAAAAAGCGAACACATCTGAACATGAGTATCTTAAACAACAATACAAAGGAGAACGATACTCACTTGGAAACCATGTTGTTGTTGTTCTCTTCGCCATTCTGAGGAGCACCGCTGGGCGGACC
Organism: Rhabditoides inermis; assembly: GCA_963966185.1. Classification (NCBI taxonomy): domain Eukaryota; kingdom Metazoa; phylum Nematoda; class Chromadorea; order Rhabditida; family Rhabditidae; genus Rhabditoides; species Rhabditoides inermis. The sequence goes on along the minus strand of CAWZYM010000039.1, from coordinate 387,734 downwards.
TCCCGGGCCAGGCGGACCACCGGAACCAGGCGGACCACCAGGAACAGGAGGACCACCAGGGACCCCAGATCCAGGGTGACCTGACGGACTCGGACCTCCAGGGCCAGGAGCGGAAGGACCTCCTTGAGGCATCGGGTGATGCATACCTATGATGTAAACAACTCATCACTATTAGAAAGAAAATCGAACCGTGCTGCTGGGGAGCCATCTGGTGAGGAACAGGTCCGGGTTGTTGTTGCAGCTGCATAGGTGGCCCACGAGGATTCTAAACATTGTGAATTGAATAAAAAATTCTAGAAATTGCTTGGACTTAAATACCAACCGGCATAGGGGAAGAGCTCATGGGCATCGGGCTGTGTTGCATCGGTTGCTGGACTGACTGAGCTCTCTGTATCAACGCATCACACTATGTTTTATTAACCACATTCACGTACTATGGGCATCATCTGTGATTGCGGAGAGGGATGCGCTTCATCTCTGGAGACAGGTGTAGTAGGAGTGTGCGGTGCAGGAGCACGCTCTCCGATTCCGCGTCCCTGCACAATGCGAAACTTGGGCCCAGCAGAGGCAGGTGGACCCGTAGGGGGTTGGCCATCAGCCATACCTATCAACACAACAGATTAGATCAAAGTAATAGAACAATTTATGTGGAATAAACGGCAATCAGCTGTTCGCGCGGTTTCCATTTCATACATAGGAGAGACGCGCACCGGGTACCGCATACTCGTACCGGGCGCGGTACCCAAATGCGTACCCGATTCCGTACGACTTGCGGTACCCGGTACGATATATACCGCGCCCGGTACGCATTTCGATACGGCACCCGGTACGAGTACGCCGTACCCGGTGCGCTTCTCGTTTTCGCGCTTCTCCTGGCGCCCTCCCCATCCGCCCCGCACCAATTATCGATCGACCGGTTGATCATTACAGTTTATTTTTGAGTACATAACTGGTGATACACTTTTAGTAAGTTGTTTTCACGGGAATTTGAACACATTTCGCTCTTCATGCTTGATCCGTTCGATCTTGAGCTTGATGGTTGTGCTGCGCGCTTGTTCGGTCGTCTTCAGTTCTAGCAGTTTCTGAAACAATGACATGATTATATGGGAATACAGGTGCAATTTTCAATGAGATCTTACCTTGTCTAGTAGTCACCTCCTGTGATGAGTGATGCACCCGAACGCGCGCGCTAACCACAGAAGTTCGTTAGTCACCCATGAACTGAACCGAAAAAGTCATTCCATATTAGCAAAACAGTATAAGCGAACGGAAAACATAACATTGTGACAGCACAGTACTCGGAAACACAAAATTCAACATTGGAAAACAATAAACACTTGACATAGTAGCAGCCGGTCACAAGAGTTACATTCTCTCGACTGGCAGACAAGTCGCGCAGTCTGCGCCGACTTGTTTACGCGTTTCGACGCGTTTCATAATCGGTACGGCACCGGGTGCGCATCTGCCGCATCGGGTACGGTACGCTCTCGGCCCCGCCTACCAGGCGTATCCGGTGCCGTACCAGCATGGACGGTACGGCGCCGGGTACGAGTATGCCGTACCCGGCGCGATTTACCCCGTACCCGGCGCGCGTATGCGGTACCCGGTGCGCACGTTTTCTGAGTAACTTTCAGTGAGGATACGGTGGATGTTTCCGCACAAGAATAGGGCAAACCGCCACAATTTCCGTGCGGCGCCAAAGATGTGATAAACAACACAAGTAGAAGAATTTGTGTATTTTTCAATTTCGGCTTGATTGTTTATGTTAATATTTTCTTTAACGAACAATGCGCTAACAACAAGAAATGTATTATGATAAACTGATGTCCATTCAAATTGGTTTTTTGCCATGTGTGTTACTTGTTTCCAGTTTTAGTGACTACACAGTTTTTGTGTCACGAGAAACTGGACGAGTAGCCATTCCCTCATCATGATTACAGTGCCTTTGTGGTTTGAATTTTTTCAGGATTTTTACGTCAATGTTTATTTTTTCCCGCGATTGCTTATGTTTTTGTTCAGCTAAATTACACATTTCATCTTATATGGTACTTTCGTCAATGTCTTGATTGCATATTTTTGTTTATTGCGCATTTGGGTGCAAATGTGTACTTCTGTACATATCGATTTTCTCATTGATTGCTCCTTTGAGTCATCACCATTTTTTTTACTACGTTGTGAAACATGATGATACTCACTATTCTTGTTAGATGTCGTTCGATACTCTCTTTTGGTGTGGTCCATATATCCATGGCAACCACGATATATCGTTAAATAACCGCATATTGATTTTGATTTCACTTTTATTGAGTTTGTTTCAGTCTTTTCTACAATGGGTGGAAAAGATAACGTTCCATCTGGCGATCAGATCAGAATGGCTCGTTTGACACAGGAGGGTAATTCGGCGGAAGAAGACCCCGCCAAGATCAACCGTCTTATCAGGAAGGTAAGGTATTCCACCATTTTTACACAATATATCTACGTGTTTAGGTGATCGAAACGACCCGATGCACACAGGCACAGGCTGAACTTGCACTGTTCGATAATGACAACGACGTTGAGCTGGCTGTCTTGTACATCCTGGACAATGCTGAGGCAATGGATTCGTGGACGGAGACGAAGAGCAAGGGAAAGACGAAGAAGGCTGAGGAGGAAGAACCTATCCGCAACCGATTCTCAGCTTCCCGAGGACGCGGATCTACTCAGTTCTCGCAGTCCCGCCCGGAGTTCAACGACAGGTCTCGATTTAACGGACCGTCTGCTGGCCGAGGAGTGTCTCGTGGAGCATCGGCAGGAGTTGCGCGTGGAGGTCGCCGTGGAGGCTTTGCCGGTTCTGGTCCTGGCCGATCGGATCGCCCCGCGCCGAGATTCAACGGTAACCAGCCCGATGTCGTCGAGAAGAGCGAGACTAATGACTGGGTAGGTTCGACATACATTGTAGTAAGTAATGGTCATGTGTTAAGAAGTCTGGCCCGCTGACCTTCACGAAGACTGAGGAGGCTGCTCCCGCTCCTTCTGTTTCCTCTACTACGGCCGCTTCTGCGGCTGCTCCGGTGCCCACTCCCGCCCCCGTTTCTCAGGGACCGCCTGGTCCTGCCCCGATCTCTTTCGCAGCTGTTGCGGCAGCTGCGGCCAACAAAGACAAGCGACCGCCTCCCGCGGCGCCTGCTCCTGCCCCTGTACAGGTTTCCGAGCCGAAGCATGCTCCCGCTCCCGCCCCGTCTCCTAAGCCAGCACCTATTACGGTTCCCGCTCCTGCTAGCACCAGCCAAGAGTGAGTTTGCAACATCATTATTTTTATTATTTGGTTTTTTAGGGAGGTTCCTTCTGTCTCATCACCGCTTTCTGCTGAGGTTCCCGTATCTCCTGTTCTTGTTGAGGAAGTCCCTGCTCCGGCGGCATCGCCTGTCGCGACTGTTCAGCAAGTAGAGACTGACGATCTCACCAACAAGTTGAAGAATGATCTCGGAATCGGAGAGTCGCCGCAGCAGAGATTCAGCTACACTCAACAGGAGGCTCCCGTGCCCGCCCCGTCTCTTGCTCCTGGCCCCGTTCAGACTGTTGAGTTTGTTTCGGATGCGTCCTCCAGTTCGGCAGCGCTTCCCGAATATCAATTTGGATTCCTTGCTGAACCCGTTGCGGAACCGGTCGCTGCCCCGCAGGAGTCGATCTTCTCCACTGCGCGCACCATCCAGCAGCAACAGCCTCCTAAGCCTGTCGAGGTAATTTGTTTTGTTTTAAGTTATTTTTTCAATAATATTTTTTCCAGCCGGCGCAGACTCACATGAACGGAGACTATACTATGAAAGCGTCCCCACCTTCGATGCCCGCATCATCGGCATATCCCCAGTCGAGGACGCTTTCGTACGAGTCCTCGACGGTGACGTACGCTCCGACCGATCGTGCTCCCAAGCCCCAGCAGCCCCAACAGCAGCAGCCGTCGCAGCCGAACCTCAGCCAGATGTTCCAGGCGCCGCCGTCCATGTACCCCACTTCGTACCCGAACCCGTATCTGAACATGAACATGAACATGTACAGCCCTGCTGGTCCTGGAATGAGGACAGACGACTACGCCACTCTGATGCAACAGTATCCCTTCGGAATGGGACAGATCGATCTGTCAACCATCTTGCCGCAAGGAACTCTGGGCACGACTCAAGCCGGCCCCGCTCCTGGACCCCCTTCTGGTCCCCACAGGACGGACGCACATATGGACAAGGGAGGCTACTCTTCGCAATCTCGCGATTCGTCAGTTGCGCCCCCTCCTGGCTTCGGCAACCCGTCGTTCATGCAGCCGAATCAGCTGTCGTCTCTGTTTATGCCGCAGCAGTTCAATCCTCATCATCTGCCCTACATGATGCCGAACGTGGCCGCAGGAAGGCAGATGTATCAACAGGAAGATGAAAGGAAGCACTATGATAAGATGGGCAAGGATCGCATGACGGGCGCGCAGGCGACGCCGCCCCCGCATCACAACCACTATCAGCAACAGCAGAACACGTATCTCGCCGGGCTTGGCGGAGGCCCCGGCAAGAAGCCCTATTCTTCGCACAACTGGAACAACTAGTCCCGCTGTGCAGTGTATCTCACGTTTTATGTTAATAAAATAATTGTAATTATATTCGTTTTGTTCTGAGCGAATACAACTACGGGTTAGCTTCCTGTTTGATTCCTGGTCGCGGTTGTGATCTTATGTGTTTTTAATGTAGAGTGTAGATGAGTGGGCCGGTAGTGTTGGTGACGGGGGCGACAAGTCACCTTGGGCAGGCAGTAGTGAAGCGACTAGCGACTGCGGGATACAGGGTGGCCGCCGCCGACACTTGTCCGGGGGCTACCTCCAAAGTGGCCGAGGAAAACAACAAGGTTGGTGAAAAGAGGGATCATGGGTATGATGGCTAGACGACACTCAGGCTGGAGGACACGTGCAGTCCATTTCCGTGAACATTCTACAGAAGGAACACAGAGAGCAACTCGTCAACAAGGTAGGAGAAGAGAAGGACTGAGAGAAGGAAGATTGTATACTGGATATTGAGGTGGTGTCGGAGATGGGTGGTCTGAGCCATCTGGTGATGGTGCCTCCTACGAACACGGTCAAAGGAGACATCATCAATACCTCGCCATGTGCATTCGATTCGGTAAGGCTTTTTTTTTCGAGTATATTTCTTATGAGTTCTCGTAGGTTTTCAACCAGTACGTGACGACTCCGTTCCGCCTCATTCAGAGAGCTATGCCCGAGATTGCCAAGGAGAAGTCAGTCCGTTGTATCATTTGATCCAGGCAGCAGTACAACCATTACATGTAGGGGCAGTGTGGTGTTGTTCTCGTCCATGGCGGGCTACTCTCCGTTCGTGGACGTGGGTGTGTGGAGCGTGGCGCAGTCATCGGTGCTGAGCATGACCAAGGCCCTCGCCACCTCCGCCGCCAGCCACTCCGTCCGCGTCAACTCGGTACGTTGTCCCATGCCCACCGTTCACACAATTGGCATATGCGGTAGCAAGATGGACATTTGCATGTTCTGCCTAGGCAATGTCACATTCGGGATGCTATGAAGAAGCTTTAGGAATATGAATAAGTGATATACATTTATCTAAAGTTGTAAGTGGATTGATCATGTTATGACAGGTGTGGTACGGGGCGTGACGCCATTAATATCTGATGATTTAATAGATGCAGGAGAGCGGGAGTCGCATTGGGTTGCCTGTGTGTGAGACGAGGGGGAGAGGTGATTGTTTGTCGCATGTCTCGCTGTCTCACATGCGGGGGAGGGTGAGAGTGAGAGGGAAGAGACGCACTGTGTGGCTCGGCCGACCGGCGAGTGCACTTTGTCTGCACTCTGTCCGCGAGAGCTGTGATATTTTTGGAGAGGGGGAGAATGGGATTGTGTAGGGAGGGGTGTGCATATGGCGATCTCTGTATGGGCAAAGCAGAGGTATATTGCGTAGTAATGTCGGGTTGGGTGAGAGCGAACGGGTTTCTATGTTAATGAATGGCGTGGGCGTGTACCTATGACTACGCGAGCTAGCGAGAAGGGGAGGAGACAGAAAGGCAGTGGAACCGATTTTGTGCAATGTGCGGGTAGAAATCGAGTGAGAGTATAGAGAATATGAAGGAAGAAATGGTAAGCGAGAGTTTGTTTTAAAAAGCGGATTTGTCAAAGAGAGAGAAGAAGTGTTTGTGTTTGAAGTAAATATGTAATGAGTTGCAGGTGTGTCTGGGTATGGTGGAGCGTGACGGTTCGGGTGCGGTGTGGGACGCGGATCCGAAGGAAGGAGAGCCCAACATCCGAGAAGGACTCAAGAACATGATTCCGATGGGGAGGATGGGACGCGCCACAGACGCCGCCTCACTCGTACAGTTCCTCGTGTCCGACAGAGCCAGGTATTCGCTACCTCCCACCTCTATTATGTTTCATCGAATTCTCACATTCAGGTATATCACTGGCGAGAACTGTGGCCTGAGCGGCGGAGTGAGCTGGAGGCTGTGATTCATGTGCCAAAGACGGCCTCAAATAGACTTCGATGGTGGTCAGTCGGGCTGACCACTAATTAGATCGCTTAGATGTATATTGCTCGTTACGGTTGTACATTATTATTGTTTTTTTGTGCTCACTGTAATGCGATGATTGACATTATTAATTATTCGATAAAGTGTTGTTAGGTAGGATTCGATTTTTTCACTGGCGCATGCGAGATAACAGTTGTGTCTTCTGTGTGCCCTTTGTGGGTCCTATCTCTCTGGGGAAGAGGGGTTGAGAGAGGGTGTGAGGGATGAGAGAGAGAGGGGGAGAGAGAGAGAGAGAGTGAGAGAGGCCAGCTGCCACCATGGCCCCTTTGGGGTCAATCGACACGGGTCGACGATGGATTAATTGCGGGTGGTGGGGACAAGGCGATGACAGGGGGCGAAAGGAGGAAAGATTTATTACGGAATATGCTGGGTTCATGATTATTGAGAATGGATTCATTAAGTAGAATGTATGAAGAGAGCAATTGAAATATGTCCCCATTCAGATGCTGAAGTTGAACCAGGTAGCGTCTGGGAGTGTGGGTTCGTCTCTTCGCCGACTGCCGATTGGAGAGTATGCGAGGAGAAGGGAGAAGTTGGTGGAGCGGATACGAAGCACTGCACAGGTGCGACAACTGGGGACAGGAGAGGAGGGAATGTATGTGAGAACGTTCAGCAAGGCGACGTGGTGGTTGTCCTGAAGGGCGCGCAGCGCAGCTACATCGCACCCGATGTGCCCCACGCATACAGACAGTGTAGTCACTTCAGGTGGGCAGGCAGGGAGATCGCCCGCCAATGATCGTAATCACACAGGTACGTGACGGGCGTGACGCAGCCGGGCTGCTGGTTCGTCATGCATGTGCCCGAGAGGGGACCGGAGAGAACTGTTCTCTTCGCTGACCGCAGGAGCCAGTATGAAGAACTGTGGGAGGGAAAGCTCGCTGGTAGGGTGGTGCTCAGTCACACTCTACGCTTTTCCGTAGAGCGTGCGATACTATGGTTATAGAGGATTGTCTTATTGTTATTTGTAGACGAGAGTGAGTTGGTGGAATCGAGTGGATGTGGTGATATTCGACCGACCAAGGAGCTGGAGACAGTGCTGGAGCAAATGATGGGAAAAAGGAAGGTTAGCAGATATGGGAGAGGATGAGCAGCAGTGACCAGCTACGACAGGCGACGGCCGTGTTTGACGCGGATTCGATGTCGGGAGACGCGCGCTTGGTTCTGCGCACAGCCGCATCCATGCAGCCTCTGAAGAATCACATAGATGCTCTCAGAGTGGGTTCAGAAGATAGTTGAGGATCGGATTGGAGGGTATGCATTTGTGTATCGCAGGTGGTGAAGTCAGCTGCGGAGCTGGATCTGATGCGGCAGACGTGTTCGATTGGGGCGCGCGCCATGGGAGCCATGATCGGAAATGCGCGTGGTGTGACTGCCGAGAATGAGCTGGTCGGGAGGTGGGTGGGCAAAGGTGAAGAAGGGGTAGTGTTGATACAGGTTGGAGCTGGAGGCGCGTCGTCGCGGCGCTGCCATGCTCGCCTATCCCCCTGTCGTCGCCGCTGGCAACAGGGCGAACACCATACACTACCTCGACGCCAATCAGCACATTTCTGACGGGGACAGTGTGAGTAGACGTAGATACTGTAGGCAATTAGGAATTCGCACCACGCACCACCGCACCACTACACCACCGCACCACCGCACCACTACACCACCGCACCACTGCACCATCACACCATCGCACCACATTCTATCGCACCACCGATCGTACCACCGCCCATGGGTTTTACAAGTATCATTTTTCGCGCGTATTTTCGTAAGAAGCATTTTGTGATATAAGTTCCGTTTCAAATTCATGTTACTCGTTTTCAGAAGTAATATAGTTAATGTTGTTTGAAAAAATAATGATGTCATATCTGATAATCGCTAGACTTCTATTTGCATAGTAAGCTATTTGGTGATGGTGACGTGTCGTGTTGATTGGTATTCGCATCATCACATTCAGCGTTTAAAGACGATTTTTCTTCTTCTTCAAATCTTCGCTATAGGCGTAGGTAGCAGGTGCTGACGTGCGCGGGGTTTGCTCACAGACTTTTACATGTCTCATCTAGCAAGTGATGATTTCATCTCTGCATCCATTACTGACATTGACAGAACAGTCTGACAGTTACAGGGCAGACTGCTATATAAGTGATAGTTTGTCTGTCCGAGAAAAGATATAACGAGGGTTCAACGAAAAGGACTCATCTCACCCCTGGGCACGAAAATAGAGTTCACCTTACATGTCATTTGGCGAGCACAGGCGGTCAAATTATATTTTTAGAACGTGAGAGAATAGACAGTAGAGAAGAGAGTAAAACTTTCTGTTTAAAAAAGTTTTTTTTTACATAACTGTCTCTCGAAAGTCGCAGTGACTACTGCAGATGCGAGAATAGAAGAGTAGACAGAAGGTACCATAGTACTGTCTCTAGAAAGTTGTTGTCACCGCAGCGGGGACGTGAAAGTATACAAGAGAGAGAATAGGAGAGAGAGAGAGAGAGAGAGAGAGAGAATAGGAGAGAGAAAAGAGGAGATAGAAGGGAGAGTAGACATAACTGTCTCTCGAAAGTCGCAGTGATAGTGATTACTGCAGATGTGAGAGTGAGAGTGGAAGAGGTGACGAGAGGTGAAAGTAGACAGAAGAAAACATAGTAATGTCTCTAGAAAGTTGTTGTCATAGTAGAAGAAAAAGATGCAGTAGACAAACAAGAGAATAGTATTAGTATTGTCTCTAGAAAGTAGAGAATATAATACTGTTTCTAGAGAATATAATACTGAAAGAGAAAGAGAAAGAGAGAAAGAGATAGCGAGAAAGCGAGACAGTGGGAGAGGGAGAAGAGAGAGAGAGAGAGGAGAGTTAGGGGAGAGTAGAACTGTGTTGAGGAAAGAGAGAGAGAGAGAGAGAGAGAGAGAGAGAGAGAGAGGGGGCGGGGGGAGGAGAAGGGAGATAGGATGGAAAGTAGGCGGAACAGTGTAGAGGAGAAAGAGATGGAGCGGTGTACATCTGTGAAACATAAAATAAGTGAAAAAGAAGTAGGAGAGATAGTTAGAAAAGACAAAAATTCAACTACATATACAAAATACATAGAACTTAAACACTTCAACTACAACCCTTGCGTGTATGTATCTTCGCAAGAGTCATTAGAGAACAATCAACTAATCAACTATCAAACATGCAAGACAAACTATTCTTCTATTTTTCTATTTTTGTATATCTAGTGCGGAGGCGCGCGACAGCGCGCCGGAGCGCTAGTCCGGCATGACTAAAATATACATAAAATACATATTTTTTAGCAAGTGGTGCGATAACTTAAGTGGTGGTGCGATGGTGCGGTAGTGCGATAACATGTGGTGCGATGGTGTAGTGGTGCGGTTAAATGTGGTGCGATGGTGCGGTGGTGCGATAAAATGTGGTGCGGTGGTGCGGTGGTGCGGTGGTGTAGTGGTGCGGTGGTGTGGTGGTGCGTGGTGCGATTTCCTAATAGCCGATACTGTAGCTCTCTTAAAAGCCGGAGACATACTCGAAATCAGGCCTAGATTTTGCATCAGACCTCAGATTTTGTAACATTGTAACCGAGGATCGGAAGTGGGGAATCCAGCATCATGGAATTCACAACCCCAGGAAATAGGTCAGATTGTTGTTTCGCTATAGTGGCTCCCCCGTTTTGGCGGTAGGCAAGTTGTGAATCGTCATTCTTTTATTATGCACAAGCGCATACTTGGAGTCATATCTTAAAATTGGAGTCATATCTTAAAATCCAACCGATAAATCGATCGATATCAAGTACCAGTTGTCTATTGACACCTATAGGGACTTAGTTGGCACATTACTAAGATCATAGTATGATTTTGAACAGTAGTTTTCCCTATGAGAAGACACAGTTCGCTAAATAATTCCACAGTCGCTTCATGAAAACCGCTCAAACTTCGTCAGTAGGTGGTTCTTGACCCCCACTACAACTCTCGGAGAGCACATTTGTGATTTTGTTTCTCCTATTACAGAAATTTTCAACTATATATAGCAATCCTGGGAATGAGGCGCATTTGCATAATTTTCTCATCGGTCTGCGTCATTTCTTCGGCCAGAGATAATTCGCCTACCGCGAAAACGGGGGACCCACTATACATATTCAAACATGGGAAATGTTTTATACCATATTTTCCGCTCACGATGTTCGTTTGGCTACGAACACGGTTTTTCCTAGTGCAAATGTGGGACTTTTGACCCTCTGTAATGGTGGTTCTAGTTGCTGGTGGATGCGGGTTGCGACGTGGAAGGGTATGTGTCTGACATCACTCGCTGTTTCCCGATCGGAGGCGAATGGAGCGAATCACAGAGGATCATGTACGAGGCTTTGGATGCGGTAAGTGATCACAATAGAATCATATTAAGATATGTCTGTGTTAAGGTACATGGAGCACTTCTGGAGACGGCGGCTGAGGAGCGGCCACTGCGTCTCTCTTCCCTCTATGCATCCATGATTCACCTCATTGGACATGCTATGGCTGAGGCCGGAGTGCTGCCAAAGGGACTGCGCGACAAGGAGTTGATGACGGTAAGAGTAGTGCAGACAACCTTGCAGCAGAGGTTTTTTGAATGATTATTGTTGAGGCTGCCGAGGAGCTGTGTCCGCACCACGTGAGTCACTACCTCGGAATGGACGTGCACGACTGTGCCACTGTCAGTCGCAACAGGGACATTGGAGAGGGGGTCGTGTTCACCATCGAACCCGGAGTGTACGTGCCCTACGGACATCAGCTCGTTCCTCGCCAATTCCATGGCATTGGATTCCGCATCGAAGACGATGTGGCGGTGACATCGACTGGCATAGAAGTGCTCACTGCTGAAGTGCCAAGGGATGCTCACGCGATTGAGCAGATTATGGGACAATATAACTGAAAGAGAAAGATGAGTGTAGTTAGAATAGGATTTCTGTTGATTTTTCTGTGGCTTTGTTAAGAAATTGTTTGAATAAATATTATTTTAATGTCTTTTCGATATGGTACGTGTTCCGTTTGCCTAACTGTTCCCTGATTTTTGAAGTTATAGTGGGCCCCACAACGAACGGCAGATGATTCAGCTGATCTCGTGATGACCTGACACTGATTGTTTCTCGAGGAATCATTTTTTTTCCGGATCCGGTTTTCCGGTATAACAAACGGATGTTTGTTCCGTTTGAATTTTGATTTTCACATTTGCATTTTTAAAGGACGCAAGAGATTCAGCCGGTACTTTTTCAGGCGGTCATTGTCACAAGCAGGACTGTCTCAAACAGCCATGGCGACTGTTGAGGGAGTGGACGGTGAGTTCTTGAATTTGTTTTCACTATATGTGTATTTCATTGTACTCTTTCAGCAAAAACTGCTAAGCCGCCCGTTACAAGGGCCACCATCATCGCTGATGCGAATAAGTACCTGCATGATGAATTCCAGGTCATCCTCTTTTACTGGAATCCTCATAATCGATGCTCTTTTAGATCGTCGCAGACAAGGGAGCTCGCGCCGCTGAGCCTATCGCCCCTGGTCACCTCGGACCTTCTTTCGAGGTCTTCAGTAACGTCTTCCCTCTGAGGGTTAGTATAATGGATTTTTCTCCCTGGTAGTAGCATTTTATTTATTTCAGTGCAACGGCCAGATCCCTATCTACCGCTACGATGTGCGTGTTTGGGCCGAATTTGAGAATTCCGACAAAATCGTCGAGTTCACTCGTAAGGGAAAAGACGAGTGAGTTGACGATAACTCGATTCGAGTAGTCTGGAAATTGCAGCCACCTGGTTACCAACCGTCGTGAGAGGTCGGTCATGTGCTACAAGAGGCTCCTGGAGGCCAATCCTGATTTCTTCGGAGGAGACATCTACGTTCACTTCTACGATGGACAGAGCATTCTCTACAGTCTGGTTCAATTCTTCGAGAAGAGCGAGCAGGTTAGCATCGTGAAATAGTTTTCGTTAAGTATTGGATTTGTAGAAGTATCGCGACTTCTTGCTCTCTCCGGATGAACTGCCTGGTGTTCATGGAGTCGAGGACTTCTCCAAGATTGTCTTCACCATCAAACCCGTCGATGAGAACTTTCAGGTAATTTTATACAGTATTTTTCTGTATTTTATCCCTCATTATAGCTGACGATGGATGAGATGGGCCTGCAGAACTCAAGCAAGGAAGGAGCGGATACTCCCCTCAGGCAGTTCATTGACATGGTCACCTCGCAGTACTCGATGATGGATATGTTCGTTAATCCTCAAAAAAGCAATGTCATGATTCTTCGTTCAGTGATCGCCATCTGACGTTCGAGCACGGCAAGACGTACATGAAGAAGCCGTGGACGGAGGGCTTCACCGAGGCCGAGTGTCCGCTTGTGGGAGACGGCAAGCGTATCATCGTGGGATCGAAGAAGAGCGCGCAGTTCGTCGAGGGACCTGGAGGAAGAAGTTCTTCTTGTGCTGCTGTGATCCTCGATTGTACGTTGTTGTAATCGATCTATATCATCAAAATTGTGAGATGTGTGGTGATATTGAATTTGTTTAGCGAAGAAGGCTGCGTTCCACGAGGAGCAGAATCTTATCGAGAAAGCGGCTATGGCGACGTTGCGCTGGCAGCCCAACTCCGGCCAGCCCATGGATAAGTACTCTCTCGAGACATTCGAGCCCATCATCAAGTGTGAGTGAAGCGGTTGTGCCTTGTAGCTATCTCTCACTTTAGTCTATAGCTTCTCAACAATAAACTTTAACTAAGTAATTTAAAAACTTTGACTAAGTAATTTTAAACTGTTTGCAGACTTGTTTGTGTACACTGGCCACACTGGCAAGAGGCGCGAATACCAAGTGACTGGTATCGTGGCCGACAAGACTGCCTCTCAGCTGATGTTGGACATGAGGGAGAAGGAGACCGGCAACACATACGTGTCCAGCGTTGCCGACTATCTTCAGAAGAAGTACAACTTGACTCTCCAGTGAGTAGTCATCTTTATGTACATTATATATTGTGTCATTATCTTCGTTGTAGGTTCCCTAACGCTCCTCTTGTGATCTGCCAGAAGGGAGCGAAAAAGGACTACATTCCGTTTGAGCTGTGTCGCGTTGTTGCGCATCAGCGTGTCACGATTCCTCAGACGACTGGTCAGCAGAGCCAGCAGACGACCAGGGTTAATATTTACCTCGTTAAGGTTGTAATCATTGTCTTGATCATTTTAGAGGTGCGCGATTCCTCCGAAGGAGAGAATGGACCAGATCAGGGTTCATCGCGAGGCTCTTGAGCTTCTTCAGCGCAACCCGTATATCCAGAACACCAACCTGGAGATCGGCGTGCCCATGATGGTAAGTAGTCTTCTTCGTCAGTGGAGACTATTCAAATATATGAGTCGTACGCTAATTTGATTGTTTAGGTCAATGCCCGTCAGATGCCGTACCCGCAAGTGCAGTATGCGCGCGAAGTGGTCCCGGTTGATGAACGTCTGTGGAAGACGACCCGTGGACACTACCTGATTCCTGCCAAGATTGGCATGTGGGCTGTGTATGGCATTGCTGGTCCGCGTGACCGCGCTTGTACGGAAACTTTCGTGAGGGCTTTCGCTGAGAGGATGTACAATGACATGCAGAAGAAGGGTTTGCAGGTCGATGTGCCCTGTGTCATGCAGGTCAGTTGTTGTATTTTCGTGAATCAATCCGCCGTAGAGTAGGCCGAAAGTAAGTTGTTGTTTTAGGCGATCCAGCCGTGCCCTCAGGACCAGATGGAGCGCACTGTGGAGAGGTACATGACTGAAGCTGCTAATGCCGGATGTGCTTTCATCTTCTTCATCACTTCGGACTCCATCACCTACATCCACCGTATGTTACTTATTTTAAAAAGTATTAATTTATGATTATGTGTCCAGACAAGATCAAGTATCTGGAGCGCAAGCTTGGAGTGCAGACTCAGGACATGAAGCTGACGAATGCGCTGGCTGTGATGGAGAAGAACAAGTTCCTCACGCTGGAAAACAGCATTGCGAAGACGAATGTGAAGCTGGGAGGGCTCAACTTCAGCCTGTCGCTCAAGAACAAGACGGACATGCTGGAGAAGGGACGTGTGTTCCTCGGTCTGGCCGTCAACCACCCTCCTCCCGCTCACACCAAGTCGAACGCGCCGTCGGTCGTTGGAGTGAGTACACTGAAGGCAACATTAAAGTTAATTAATATTTTTCTCAGTACTGTGCCAACATGAAGGGCGACCCGGTTGACTTCACTGGAAACTTCTTCTATCAGAAGGCACGCCATGATGAGGTGAATAACAATGTAACTATTGGTGTGTACTGAATTTTAAGTTACAGATCGTTCACTCGATGGGTCCGATTATTCACGAGATGATGCAGAACTTGAGGGATAGCAAGAACCCTAAGCCCAAGGAGCTCATCGTGTACCGCAACGGTGTTGCCGATGGCAGCTTCCAGATGGTTTGTACAAGGTCGTAGTAACGGGAGCAATAAATGCAATTGGCAGATCCTCGAATATGAGGTTCCGGTGATTCGCGCTGCGCTGAAGAGGGCGGATTGCGAGGACACGAAGCTGACCATCATGGTGGTGGGCAAGGACCACAACATGCGCTTCATGAAGGACGGAAAGATTGTAAGCATAAAAGCCAACGAGGTGTTACGTTGTTTTTGCTTCAGCTTGATCAGCTGCATGCTCGCGGAGCCAAGGCGACCGAGGCCAACATCGGAATGGGAACGGTCATCGACAACTGTATCGTGAACCCTGCCTACAAGGAGTTCTACCTCAACTCGCACAAGACCCTCCAGGTATGCGGGTCTCGACTCGGTCAGATAAATGCGCATGATGATGTTTGTTTAGGGCTCTGCGCTCACCCCGCGTTACACTGTGCTCGTCGATGACAGCAACAAGTGCATGGACGAGCTGCAGGCGATGACGTACACTCTGTGCTTCGCGCACCAGATCGTCAACCTGGCCACTTCGCTACCCACTCCGCTCTACGTCGCTGGCCGCTATGCCGAGCGTGGAAGGAACCTCCACTCGACCTATCTGTAAGCCGATTTTTTTTAATAGTTTCACTGATTTTTTTCGTTTGTTTTCAGGATTGAGGAGCGCCCCGTGCACGATTCGACGACCACGGAGGAGCTTGCCATTCTGAACGCGAAGCTCAACTACACCAGTACCGAGATGCTGATGCGCCGCATCAACGCGTGAAGATTGGAAGAGAAAAGGGAACTGCCTCGTACTCAACGTATCATGAGATGATCTGTCCACTTGATCCCCCTTCTGGTATGACCTGTCTGACTGTTATTGTTGTTTAATGTTGTTGTGTTTACTCGTATGTTTTGTAATATGTGTTTCCAATCCTTTCGCTCTAGTATGCACCTCAGAGATATATTAACTGATCTATATAGTATGAAAACCTGGTTAGTTTTTCTTCTGCAGAGTTTGTTTTTTTTTGAACTGATAAAGTAGTGTATATAGTGTTATTGGATTTTGTGTGTGGGGTGTGTTGCCTGGGGGCACTGGGTGTGTTACAGCGCGCAAAGACAGCCTGCCTGCTGTGCTCTGGCTGAGCATCGATCGCCTTCCCGATCCGCCCCCGCCCACTCTGTCAACTAACTTTGTTTGTACCGCTGCTTACCCCTTTTTCGGTGTTTGCCTTTTCTGTGTCACGCTATTTCACACGCGTAATAGGGTTGGTTTAAATTATGTATGAGTATGAGAGCTCTTTTGAGGTTTTGAGGAAGAGTTGAGTTTGACAGAGGTTTTGGTATCGGGATATCGGACCTTTGATATATATATATATATATATATATATATTTATTTATTTATTTATATAATATTTCTTGATAATTCTGCGTATTATTGTAGGTACAATGAGCCGGCCAGCGGCCATTCCCTGCTCCAGTCTTAAGGTATTGTAAGTAAACAATGTGTCATAACGTTGTATGTTTGCCGATTTTCTCCTGGAATGGCGTGATCCCGAGAGTAGTGACGGAATGAACCATAACAAACTGCTTTTCTTTTTGATGTGAGTCATATAGGCTCGCTTGGAGCAAAATATGAGAACATTTGAATTGATACAATAGTATTAGATAATGCCGCCGTTAGATACATCTATATCAAAAATGCATTCTAAAACGCACTCTAATTTTCTGATCATAATGTGCAACATGAAAAGAAGAATGGAGAGAGGGGATGGTTGGTTGTTTTGAGATGGCTGGAGTGGTGGTTGCGGTAGTGGAGCTGTTGTTGTGCGTTCTCTCTGTCTACGGCCTCTTCCGCAACTTCCACCTCTTTGGATCCAGCTACCTGTTCTGGTTCGTCGTCGGTAAGTCGCATTCTTCGTACTCCTTCGCCTTCTCGGCAAACGGCCCAGCAACCCGACTGAAGTGAACTCCTTGCAGGTATCATCTCTATTATAATCATCCTTCTGGCGATTGCTCTGTTGCTTTATGCGATCAAGAAGGAGAAGGCCCGCTTCCTCCTGCCCCATCTATCCGCCCAGGTACGTGATACACGAGACAGACGATATGGATCACCTCTCATCAAAGATTCATTTCCTCTCATCTCTGATTCGTGAATGACATGGATCATTCATATAATATATGAAGTTCCTAGGGATTAAATAATTTGATGAATGTTGTGATCAATGGTCAGATAGATACTCATAGATCACTCGTTGTGGGAGATTGATGTCACGCGCGCATTTGTTATTGCACATCCAATAGTTTCTTTTTTGATCCCGCGGAGTGTGAGGGGAGAGCGAAGCGACAGAGGAGAAAGAGGGGAGAGAGAGGAGAGAGCAAGAGTGGGAGAGAATGTGTGGTATGCCCTAAGATCTGATTTTTGAGTGTCTCTTTCTTTCCTTTTCATCATTCGGAAATACTATCACTCACAATTCCAGTAGGATGATTTTCCCTTTTCACAAAGAGGATTAGGGTGGGTGATTATAGGAAGATCTGCGGGTGTTGGTTTCTTGTCGACGAACTTTTGGTGAGTTATCAGTTATCTTCTCCTGACCTGAGCGTGAGCTACGCTATGAGGTCCTTTGTGATTGTGAGAGACAGCGAATAGGAAATATGAATGCCAGAGAAAATCAAAATACTGTGGAGCCTTCTGCAGGCGTTTTGAACTCATGAGACGACTGCATAAGTAAACTCACAACACATAATATCATGCACATGATGAATAATGGTTGTTTATGAGAGACTCAATCAATCGTTTATCCGGAATCGTTATGTCTGAATATGAGAGACTAGTTTTAAAAAAAACACTTGTATTTGTATACTAAACGTGTTTCAGTTCTTCCTGATTCTTTTCCTGGTGATTGTGGCGATTGTGGTGGCTATCCTGCTCCTCTTCGGAAACTATCGCGGTATCCGAAACCTGCTCGGACAAAGCAACTACTATATGAGCGATGACTGTGAGGGGGGGGAGGGGGGATTGGGGACGAGGGAGAGAGAGAGGAGAGGAGGGGGGGGGGGAAGGAGGGAGAGGGAGAGGGAGAGGGAGAGGGAGAGAGGGAGAGGGAGAGGGAGAGGGAGAGGGAGAGGGAGAGGGAGAGGGAGAGGGAGAGGGAGAGGGAGAGGGAGAGGGAGAGGGAGAGGGAGAGGGAGAGGGAGAGGGAGAGGGAGAGGGAGAGGGAGAGGGAGAGGGAGAGGGAGAGGGAGAGGGAGAGGGAGAGGGAGAGGGAGAGGGAGAGGGAGAGGGAGAGGGAGAGGGAGAGGGAGAGGGAGAGGGAGAGGGAGAGGGAGAGGGAGAGGGAGAGGGAGAGGGAGAGGGAGAGGGAGAGGGAGAGGGAGAGGGAGAGGGAGAGGGAGAGGGAGAGGGAGAGGGAGAGGGAGAGGGAGAGGGAGAGGGAGAGGGAGAGGGAGAGGGAGAGGGAGAGGGAGAGGGAGAGGGAGAGGGAGAGGGAGAGGGAGAGGGAGAGGGAGAGGGAGAGGGAGAGGGAGAGGGAGAGGGAGAGGGAGAGGGAGAGGGAGAGGGAGAGGGAGAGGGAGAGGGAGAGGGAGAGGGAGAGGGAGAGGGAGAGGGAGAGGGAGAGGGAGAGGGAGAGAGAGAGGGAGAGTTGCTCTTCAGCCACCTTCCTCATGGGTATCATGATCATCGTCATCTACCTCTTCGTTGCCCTCCTCGAATGCTTTTTCCTTTACATCGTGTGGAAGCTCTACAAGTAAGTTCTGAACTATGTTAAGAACACGGTAGCCGTCTTATTCCCATAGCAGCGTTTTCCATGAAATCTTATAATCGATGTTGAATTCGTGTGCTACTGCACGGTCCGGATAGTTGCACAGTCGAGAGCGCTCAGGCCCACGACCGCGCCGCATACACGCGACGCTCTGCTCTTTTACGAATTTGCCAGCAAGCGGTTGAGCGCGATAATTTCTCTCTTGAAATCGCTACGCGCTCATTCACTCGCGGGGCAGCCTGCGCGCCAGCCGCTCTCTCTGTGAGGCGCGCTGTGCAACACGGTGATTCACAGTTAATAATTTGTGGGTGGGCGGAGCTGCGCTACAAAAACGCGCGACTCACGCGGAGCGTGTTACCAAAACACAAAGCACATCAGAGTCTGCTGGGATCGTGACAGGACCAAAAGCTACAAGCGAGGCTCCGCCCTCTTTTTTCGAGACCAAAGGGGCGGGGCTACGCTTGTCGCGGCTGATTTGAGCTAGCGATTTTCTTGAGTTGTGAATCGCCGTGTGCAACTATCCGGGCCGTGTACTGTTTTTGCAGCCGTTTGATCACGCACTCTTATTATGATTATGATTGACGCTTTTTTCCTCTACCGTGTATTGGAGAAATGTAGCGAGAATGTAGAGATGAAAAAGAGAAGGAAAAGAAAAGGAAATAAAGAGAAGCACGCAAGACACGCAATATTGCTTCGATATCTATTATATCCTGCCACTGTAAATAGATTGTACTCCACGAAACACGCGCATATCTGCAAAATTAGAATGGCGCAAACGCCGAGACGGAAGGATTGTTGATCAGGTGGCGTGTGTTGCAGGCACCTGCGCAACTACGAGTCGATCCGCAGCGGACACGCGTTCGAGAAGGGCGAGTGGACGACGGTGGGCAGCATGCCGCGCGACGACGCCCACGGAGCACCCGAGATGGGTACGTCTCTTTGGCGTGCCAATACCACAGTTCCTATCAACTTTTATGCAGTCCGAATCTGCAAATTACTCACTCTCTTGGCTATGCCCATGCGCCAAGCCTCCGCAGTGCGCCGACATAGAGCACGCGACGCGCCCTGCACGCGCTTTCATTTCTTGTACATTCGTAGTAAGACTGATAGTAGGAAGGGAAAAAGGAAGGCGGCGGATTTCTGGTTGTGGAAGAGACTATACGAAGGCTCCATCTCATTGAAAGAATGCTAAGACATGCATGATTGTTGCAGGTGACGTGTACCCGTACGGCCAGGAACACCAGCAGAACCAGCGCGAGGGCTGGTAGATCCTATATATACCCATCTTTCAACCATTATTATGACTGCTCAACTAGTTATTGTCGACGTTCTCTCATACGCTTATCTTCCTGTCCTATCGTTTCTGTGGAATCTCTCTCGAGTGTCACCTTTACATTGTTGTTTTTTTGAAATGTGATTATCGTGCAACACATAGTAAAACCAAATATGTCCAGTAAAATCATGTATAAATGAAATGAAATAAATACATTTATTATTTCGTAGTGTTTGATAGTGTATCAAATATTCACGCGTAGTGTATTATCCACACTTGAATATAATCTCGCCTAATCAATTTTCTTTTTGTTTATTAGATGTGCTGTAATTGTGTTAAAGTTTGATATTAGTTTCTAAATTTTTACAGGTGGGGTTTAGCTGTAAAAAGTATAGTTCGTTCTCAACGATATCTTTCGCCTCGTCCAGCTTTTGAGGTGAGCAATACGTTTTCGTTTTTATGCATTCGTTATCGTATATCGACTTTAATGCGCTGGTCTAATGTATGTTTATAATAATAAAAAGTTTATAATAAATCTTTTTTTTCAGCTGGTTGGTTCATAACGTGAAGAAATCGCGGTTCCAGCCGTGTCAGAGGCCACCACTGCAGCCGGCAGGGACTCAGGGCGAGGTAAGTGAGTAGGTAGTAAAAACGTTTATCGTACGCACGTGACTGTGTGTTGCAAATTGAATGAGGCTCCGTTTGAGGGAACATAGCGTAAATGAAAATGAGAAGTGAGTGAAGGCCAATATGATAGTGAGTTGTATGCTTTAGATGAGTCCTGTTGCGCGCGTGCTTTGTTTGAACACGCTCTCCATGCATCCCTGATATGTTCTTGTCTGATTTTAGTATTTTTGTTAGCACGCACTTGGAATACAACTTTGACGTTCTCGGTACAGACTGCGGTAGTGATGTGTGGGAATACTGACTTGCGAGGATGAGCGGCGGCGAGAAACCGCCGGCGTATGTACGCCAGAGACTCACTCGGCGAATTCTCACCTACAACACTGGTTCAATACTCAGAGTGAATACTCCTCACCTTCATATGATCGGAAACATTCACTTATTGGAACAGTTTCTACAATCTCGTCGAATAAATCCTTTTTGTTCAGGAACAACAGAAAAATGGCTCGTCGAAGAAGCTAATTCATATGGTATATTAATATGGTTTCTGTTTGAAATATTCACCCTATTCGTGGCGACATCTTTGAAAATGCGTAGTGAAGTGACCATGTTCATTTCCTTAAAAGTACATGTTTGTTGTTTGATATTTGATAGTATACGTTATGATTAATTTGTTCATCTTTGACCTACTTGATTATCAGTCTCCTCTATCGCTTTTCGGGTCTTGTTCAAAGTACGCTCATCCATGCGTTCGTCAGTATCCTCCTACAATCGGGATTTGGGCTGCTTATATATTTCTATGGGAATGCTTACCTTCGTATATCCTGTGAGATCGACAATAAAGAGCACCACCCTGACATCATCAAAAAGGTGCAACCACTTTCGCCGTTGTGACTTCTGTCCACCGACGTCGACCAGTCTTGCATGGCTGAATTATCATCGAAATGAATAAATAGCTCACCTGAGCATGACATTGTTATACTTGAATGTCTGGTGGTGAATATGACCGGTGGCCTCACGCGAATGCAAAATATCCTCTTCATTTGGCACATACGGATCGCAGAGATGATCAAGACGATCAAAGTAACTTTAAAAATACTATATGCTCGAAATATTAAGAAAAACTGTACTATTTTGCAGAATCGTTAAGTTCGTAGGAATATCTTCGGCGATAAGCTTCGCGTATTGGCGGACAACTCCAGAACCGCTTGAGAAGATCGGTCATAACCCGCGTCAGCTTATAGTTTATAGGCAAATTCGGATTACAGTTTCTATCATTAATATCAATATAATTTCCATATCTTCGTTGAATTTGTTCCATGAGATTCTGTGAATATACATGTAAAAAATTCTTTAATTACGTCTCGTGCCTTGTATTCGCCAAAACTGATTCGGTTTTGCAATGCTCCAGCCACTAACTGTTTGAATACTTCGAAAACATTCCTGTGGATCAAATCAGCAAAGTATTCTAGTTGATTAGGATCCTTAAAGCCTCCTTGATGGAGAATGCTGAAACATAGTTAGTAATGATATATCTAATAACAATTTTGTTTACCGCATCTGCTTAAATATCGTACTTTTTCCACAAGCAGGGCCTCCTAAATGTCAATAATGAAAGCTTTAATATGCAATTACTGTACCTAGAAGCAGAATCTTCATCACTCCACTTTCTCCTTTCCGGCAATCATTCAAATAATCCTCGATCTCGGAGTTTTTATGCCTAAAATCATTGCGGGTTAGTTTGATGAATTGGTAACAAACCTAGCCAACTGAGTCAATCGTGCTTCGAGGTCATAAAACTGACTCTCAATATCTGCATGCTCTGTCAAGACAGCCTGCTGTTGAACAACACACCTTAATTAAGCTCTACAAAAATGCACGATATAATAAACTCACGCAATTTTTAAATGCTCCAGGAGCCTGCCAATGCACACAAACGACATTTAAAACAGAACGTATTACGAAATTGCCGTGAGAATAAATTTTCTGTTCTGAATATTGAATAGTACATCTTGTAAAGATAATTAGTATTTTTTAATCACGATATATAGTTGGAGAGATAAGTGAATGTAGAATAGGAGCAAATTGAAAAAAAATTTAGGTGAAAGAGAATAAGAAGCTGCCAAGGCAACCTACCACGTTCATGAAAGAATGCAGTCAATTGTATCCTTACATAAACAGAACAGTGAACAAAGACTGATTGCGATTCTCGAAAAATAGAAACGCTGCTATGGTAGTGCAATCACCCAGTCACTCAGACAGTTCCGGTGGGAATTTTAATTGATGAAGCTTTTGATGGTTTTGAAATGCCAAGGAAAGTGTGTGATATTTCGGAAAGTACACGATATAATGATATTTTGTTAAATGTTCCCGAGAAAAAAAAAACAAGACATTTTAAGTATGCGTGTGAAACGAGGCACTGCGTCGATAATAATGCAAATGTAGTATACGGCACAGTGTCAAGATCAAGAAGAAGGAGGGGCGAGACGAACGACAACGCAGCGCCACAGGCACTCATTAGAGCAGTTTACATAGAATAATGGACTTGCCATAGTTACGTCGCTCGCACGGTGCGGGTACGATTTGAGCACGCAATGACAACTGTTTTGCGTACTAAAACAGCTTTTGTATCACTATCTGCTCGCGTGAGAACATAATAAAATGTGAAAGATAGCGGAAATGATAGGTACTGGTGGAAGTAAGAAGTGCCGGTTAAAAAAACTTTTTTACAGTTGCACGCATATGCATGCATGAAACTAATGGTTCGGTGGTTCGATTGGCTAGATTAGGCCGGCAATGGAACGCAATTGCCTGCATTCGCTGACGTCGCAACGCATTTGTATTTCATAGGATACAACTTGAAATTCGAAACAGGTGTAATGCGATTACTTGGCGAGAAATGAACCGCCTCGCCGCATATATGCAGCTTATATCAATTCATTCACTACGAAACTTGAGTACTGTCTGGGTGTATTGGCATGTACAAAAGTGACAAGCAGACAAGAAAGTTGATAAAAAATAACGGTGCAGTTTTTTTTAAATGCATATGAAAGAAAATTATCTAAAAACACTGTGGTAACGGTTCGTTATTTATGAATAATTTATTGTTCATATTTGATTATCTAACACGACGTTGATGACATAATACAAATTTACGAGAAGGCATCTGATGCTAGCACGGTTTTGATAACAAACCGGTTTCGATTTTCTCAAGCAAACTCTAACAAGGCAAGAATTTTGTTGAGTAAAGGTGAGTATGAAGAAGTAATATATGTGTGCTCATTAGCGGCGAGGTGAGGTGAGCTGCGTGGGTAGCGGCGAGAGAATGAGACGGCTAGAGTCACATCGTGTTAGACGACGAGCATCACAATCAAAAAGGCGGCGATGCCAAGTGCGAAGAGCGCCCACAGAATGTATGCGGCCGTGATACCGTACATCGGCTGAAAATGGATAGCATGGATAACGGCAACTATGCAACATTTTCGAATGTATTTCTGTGCCGTGTTCTCATTCGCATACACTAACTGAAGCTTATCCAGGATTCACTGTGATTTATCTAGGATTAGTATTTGAGTTTTTAATTACCTGTTAGTCTTTACTTGTGCCTAGGATAGTGTAGCTTATTGTAAGGTCTCGCGTCCTTTTCAATGACTTGCGATATACATAATGGATACTAAAATACCAATGTACTTTAATATGATACGTGGTGTTCTATGTATTTTGGTATTTGTATCTTTCAAGACCGAGAAGACATTACTCATAGTACGTGTTCTCACCCTAGGGTTGATGAGCTTGGGGCTGTTGATGACACGTCCGTGGTCGTCGTACCGGCTACCACCGCGGTGCCTCATCTCCATCGCAGCGATCTTATCCGATCGACGCGTCTTGAGGTGCGTCAAAACCTACAACACTTATCATTAAAACAACTTATGATTTTAAACAGCTTCATTCGTATGGGTGGAGCGAAACAGTAAGCGTCTCACCTCGAAAAGAATGATGGCAAGAATGAGAGCGACGACGAAGAAAGAGACGATAGCGAGCGCCCAGCTTGCGTCGGACCACAGCGATACGAACGAATTGGCTGCGATGAGGATGGCCAGCAGAGCGCACACGACGCCAATCACGCCCACGACGAAATGAAGCCAGTTGAAGATTGGTCGAGCACCCGTGTCCGGTGCGCACCGCATCAGAGCCATGAGAGGGTTGAAAATGGCAGAGCACACAGCGATAGCACCCAACTAAATGTTTTGTTACTTTCAAGTCAATTAATATATTCCATGCTCACCAAAGAGTGGACAGCTCCGGCGCGGCTGTTAGTGGTCCAGTCCTGGAAAGCGGTGGGGCCGGTCCACCTCCAGTCCTTGGCGACGAACACAAAAAGAGTGGCCAATATAATCAAAGGAAGGGCAGCCATGTTGAGTGTTCGGTGCAGCTGAAACGTATGTATGTATGTATGTATGTATGTATGTATATATGTTTGATTGGGCTTGAATGTGAATAACTGACATGGAACCACCACTTTAGTCCACAGGGATTGGATCCAGGCCAGTGATCGCGGAGGTAGCGGGCAGAGAGCACGGCGGTGGAGACAAAGAACATCCAAGCAATCACCATGAGAATGCCTGAGTAACAGGTTAATTGATATCAAGTGAAGCTTACTCACCGTGAATACGGACGAACCAAAGCCTGGTGGCTCCAGTGAGTTCAAATAGGTTATCTGACTTCGGCGCCGCAGTGGATACAACGACTGCAGTAACAATAGGCTTGGTGTCGTTAGTATGAGACTCGTTGTTGTCGGTGGGATCCTCTGTTTGTGGCGACACGCTCCTTTTGCCCACGTTGATCTTCTCAGCGGAAACAAATGGGAAATCCGGAGAAGCGGGATCGAGGGAGTGAATACCAAGTCCCTCAGGCTTCTTCGTCTTTCCGCGAGCAAGGAAAATAGTCTTGTCAGCGTCGAGATTGGTGGTGAACTGGGATCCGTCTCCGCTGGTCTTCTGTCGGAAATGGCAGTAGAGATGGGAGTCATCGGCGTGCGACTCCACCATCTCTAGCGACTTTGCGGTAGAACCGATAAAGGCCCCCATCGCGGCTTGGTTGCTTTTTCCGTTGTTGTAGGTAGCATGCACGGTTGGCTCCTTTCCGGACGGAAACGCACAGTGCGTCACTGGCTCCTCTCCCATGATGTCGTCTTCACTGAAGCCCACGGAAATGTAGTTGGTTCCGGGCGTGATGTCCGATGCGAACAGCTCCATATCGGTCCAGCCATCTTCACCGGCCGAGTAGGAGAAGATTTGCGAGCATACGTTGTTTTCCTAAACATATGGATGATTATGTCAAATTTTGTAGCGAAATCAAATCAAATGTGCATTCAAAATCTCAAACATTATGAAATTATCATGGCTCGTATAAAACGAATTCACTCATAATAGTATTCCGATATGATGTTATGGTTTCGATAGCAATAAAGTTACCTGACATCCGGCCGGGACGAATACGCATTGTTTCTTGCCTCCACACTCCTTTGTGTCAAGATGAGCATTAATTATCTGAAATGTTGACTGATTGATCTATGATGTCTTTTTTGCTGACACAGTATGTCCAAGCAAATGCCATTGTAAACATTTCTAAATTCAATCTCGATCTGCCCTCACAAGGACGCGTAATAGCAGCGCACTTGTACGAACTGTGAGTAGTATTGTCGAGAACCATTTCAGAATTCCTCGATTTTACACTTCGTTTATTTAGGACTTCGATTTTTGCAGAGCAGTCTGCTATGTGTACCTTTGCGTAGAGTTGTCAATATTGTCGTGGCAGATGATTTAAAGTTACAGCGACTGGTAACTAGTTTGGTCCAACAATACGAAGATGAAGAATATATACCACCCACCAATACTGTTGATAATAGAATGAGAGGTATTCTCATTGTCACTGGAGGCAAATTCACTGTAAATAGAGGAATTGTTGTGATCAGCGGGAAATGTTTCGGACTTGAATACATTTTCAACGAATTGCAACTACACGAAGAATTAGTCTGCAAAACACATGGCACGTGGAAGACGAATGACATTGTGATTAGTGAAGGTGGAATAGGCTCGGACGATCGGGGAATGGGCGATGGTTGGAGAAACAGAGACTGAGCGAAAAACGAAATAGCCGGCGATCGGGAGAAGGTGGTTAAGAACGCGCCGGAGAGAGTTTGAAGGTCAACTACGCGGATAGCATAACAATTAGGGTGATTAGGTCGTAGTCACAGGATACTTGGATGAACTAGAGGTGACGGATAAGGTGTGATGTGATGTGTCGCAACAAGAGACCGGTGGTTGTCGTCGGGGACTGAATGTGATAGACTATTGCGCTGTGGGAGTGGGATGGGAAATTTGGATAAACAAGGTGACGGAGAAGGTGTGATACGACGCGTTGTCACCACAAGAGTCCGGTGGTTGTCTCCGAGAACTAATTGTGATAGAGCTATGTGGGAGCGAGCATGAACTACTTATGGTTCATGGTGTATGACATGGTCTTTTTATGTGATTGTCACTGTGCACTAACTTACTTTACAGTTACTTTGAGTGTGGAACATGGTTCGCAAACTGTTCAGTGATTGGGCGGAAATCGAATGGAAAACGCAATCATGTTCAAGTCGACCGAAGAATTGGCGGGGGTATATAAATCGAAAGACGAAGATATTGCTGGGTGCTGTAGCTGCCGTAGTGCAAACGGGTTTCGCGACCGGAGGGAACAACCGATATACATATTGCATCGGGAGAATCGACGGCAAGCCAGATAGTTGGCGAATGCAAAGGTGACGTTCGCCCGATCAACTTCTTGTTGCAATATCGAAAAATGCACCACATTCACATGAACATAGTTTCGACAGACGTCATGTCACCAATGAGAACCACAAATCGATAAAGAAAGAAGACGATTAAGCTTGTGAAATAACAACGGATAATCACGGCGTGATGAATATTCGTACAGAGAAGTATTTAGTAAGAGAGTTGTGTGACTGAGCCTGCTCGACCTTGGTCATTTTCAACGGCTGAAGGTTAGATTGAGGCTGATTGGTATCGAAATGAGCATAAATGGAGTTCGATAGTAGACGAAATTGGAGATGGGACGAACCGATCGCGGAAATAAATACTACGCCAAATATCACAGTGATTGGTGAAAATAATATGTAAACAGTAGAGTACATCTTACAGTTAAAAGAGAGAATTTGGCACGGCCACAAATAAGAGTAGCGACTCACTGCAGGAACATGATAACAAGAAAGAAAGACAAAGGCAGACGCGTTGTGTCGTTTTCTATCAACATTGTGGCGTATCGCGTGTGTTTATTTAATCGTAGAATTTAATGGGTTATGGGTATGTGCAACGTTCACTCCAAACTTGTAGCAAAACGAAACAAGACCGTCGAGGATAATAGCGGCGAAGGAGAGTTGTCAATATTGTGAATGGAGAGTTAAATGGAGGGGAACCGGCTGTACGGTTGGTGGAAGGTGAAAGAGAGGGCGCCGCCGTCGCAATGGGGTATTATTCCGTTCCACACTCTTTCACCCACTGCTCTCGCATCAAGATGTGTCGCAGAATGAGCGAGGCAGTGGGAGGAGAAAAAGATGACCACTTGAGGCGTCGAGGGTCTAAGTAGGCGTGCGATTGAGAGCGAATGAAAGTGAGAGACAGGGTCGCTGGAACGAGAGCGCCCAGTTGCGGAGAAGAAGGAAATTACAAAACAAATCAAACATCAAAGAACATCGAAGAAACATTCTTATGAACACTTGTGGTTGAAACATCGGATTTCATTCTGATGAACTGCTGAATCGGGCGGAAAGTGTTGATAATCCTATTTGCAAACTATTCCTAAACTGCGATAATTTTAAACGACAACTGCGAAATAATCGCCGCCGCTGTATGACCTGTGCTATCGGATATAGAAGTGAGGAAAGCGATGAGGCGAGAAGAGAGAAGAACTGGTTTATGCGACACGAAATCGCGTCCGCCACCATCGCACTCTGAGTACCTAGCAACTTGATGAGTGATGACAAAAACGGAGATGGGAGTGTTTTTGTAGTGATTGGGTCATGCTGACAAGTAACTGTGCTGCATTCAAAGGATGAACCCGACGTCGCTGTTTACTGTGAAGAGGGAGGCTGGGGCAGCGACGCCGGAAGTCGAACGGGAGGTGCAAGGGATGGAGCAGAGAGGAGATGTGGAGATGGTGGAAGAGGGAGACAAGGCAGGGACGGCACTCCAGTCATCGCAACATGATGACGAAGTCGTGATAGAAAAGTATGTGCCCGCACCTGCCTCCACCAAATCTTCGAAGGGACGCATTGGCAGGGTAGGATACTTCTTCATGTCTCCCTCCCGTCACGATATTCTCGTTTCACCTTTCACTCTCGCTGCCCATTATATTATCTTTGTTTGCTTGTAGTTGGACGACGAAGATGAGGCAGAGTGGTGGAGCGCTGTCTATCAAAGAATTCGAGCCAATTCAGACCAGACACACAAGCCAGTTTACACCGAGGTGTGTTTGATAGCATAGTTGGCAAATGTGCTGAACTGTGTATAGTGATTGTTGTTTGAGCCTACCGCGAAGAGCATGATGCATCCAGCGCGCGCGCGGAGTCGTGTGTCGAGGGAGATTGAGGAAGCGATGCGCATCCGGGAGGGGTGGGTGAGAGGGAAGGAAGGTGGGAGAGTGACAGGCTCAATGCCTTGCAGGCCTGTGCACGACATGATGGTTCGCGCCCCGCCGCCCGCACCTCTCCCTACCGCCCCTACGCAATCTATCATGAACATGACGGTACTGCTTTGTAGATTCGAATTCGAAACTGTACCTGGACGTTGTTCAGGTGTACTCGGAGGTGGCACGGGGCGATGCGGATTCGATGAGGACGCCGCCGGCACCACAGATGAGAGGCGACATGACTGTGGAGAGGCGCGCAAGTGAAAGAGGAGGAGGGGCGAGGAGAGAAGCCACTCACGATAAGGCGAGTGTGATTATCGTTCATCTGACTATTTGAAGACATGTGTTTCAGTTCACGATGACGTCTCCGTCTTTGGGTGCGGTGATCACTCCCCACCATCCTCTCTTTGCTGTGTTGTGTGAGGCGGGAATCGCTCCGAGCACCCCACAGCCTACCGGCAGACCCGTACGTTGTCGTGTTGTTTCCTTTCACGCGATGTGTTGCAGCGCGGCAAGATTGGCGGTGCGTACCGCAGTCTGGTGCCCGTCTTCCTCAACATGTCTCCCACTGCCAGCCAGCCTGCTCACTTGATCGCACATCACACTGTCGCCAAACAGGTGTTGTTCCATATATAAAATCAATTTGTGTGTGTTTTGATGGATGAGCGTCGCAATGGGAGGAGAGTGTCAGCGGAGGGTGGTGGAGTGCGCGTTCGCGAGAAGACGGCTGCTCCCCCTGCCCCGCAGCCGCCGCCGCACGCCATCCCCTCTCCCCCTGTCCAGCGCCCACCCACCACAAAGCACCACACGCCGGGTGAGCCAGTCATCCCTTTCGTATTCACTCGTTTCTTCCAGTCACTGACGATGATGTGGATGACGATTTTCTGTCGCTCTTCGATGATGGGTCGTCGACACTCGTGCAGCAAATTACAGACGTCGAAAAAGCGACGGTCATTCCGGAGGCGCCTGATCAGTTCTTCAAGATGGCAGAAGTAAGATTATATAGTGTTTATTATAAACTATGAACATGTTTCAGAAGTCTCCTGTAGCCCAGCCTCGGAACAAGACTGGTGTTAACGAAAATAACCAGGTGACGGCGCGAGAGAGGGAAGAGTGGGTACAGAAACAAGGGAAGAGGAGGGAGAAGGAGCAGGCGGAGAGGAAACGGAGAGACGAGGAGAGGAAACGGATAGATGAGGAGAATAGGAGACAGGAGGACCGCGACTTGCGCCGAATAGCAACCAAGCAGCTTCTGTTGGCGGAGAGAGCAGAGAAAAGACGGCGGGAGGCTGCGGCGAGAGCGGTCGAGAGAGAAGCCGAGAGAGCAGCCGAGAGAGCAGCTGAAAAAGAGGCGGAGAGAGCAGCGCAAGCGCAAGCAGTGCGTTCCAAGACGGCCGACAAACCGGCACCGAACAAAGACTACTTCGAATTCGCCCCCACATCTCTGGCCCCGCCTCCGAAGAAGGTAAGCTCGGAGAAGATGAGGTCGGTCAGGAAATCGAGACAACTGGGAGGGATCGACTGGATGGGCACCAAGGATCCGCCCGTGCTGGCTAGAGAGGACAGCGGTGGGTGGATGGGGAAGGAGAGGGGCGGGAGAGGGGAGGGAGATGTGTTGCAGAGGACGCGCCGCAGCCGCCGAGTCGTCGGCAGGAGAGGGACGTGGATGTGCTGATGGTGCCGGCGACGCCTGCCACCGCCACCCGCCCTCTCTCCCCCAGCACTATTCGAATGGCCAAGACCATCAATGTGAGTATAAGCGTGCGTGTGCGTTGTGTTGTGGACGAGATGTTCAGGTTGGTGTTTTCAGCCTACGTTCTACCAGCAGGCGATGGAAGAGCGACGTCAAGCGGCCAAGGAGCGACGGCGGAAGACGGTGGACGAGAGGGGGAGGGAGCAGCGAGAAGCGGTAGCTCAGCCAGGAGACGAAGGCGTCGCGGTGCCCTCCCGCCCCCGCCTTCCCATCGCCCAACGCAAGAAGAAACCCGACGACATGCAACTCTACCTCAGTCTCTTCCGCAAATAGAAGTCGACTTGTGTGTTTGACTCGAGTTTGCATTGTGGTTTTTGAGTGACTGTGAGTTGTTGATTCTGTGAAATTGTTGTTTGTTTTGTTAGTTACCGATTTGGAATCTGTGAATAAAGTTTGGTGTTTTGTGTGCGACTGTGTGATTTGCATGGCCGGTTGTGATTAGCATGGGGTGCGAGTGGCGCGGAGTGGAATTAGCATGTGTGAGAGGGAGGGGCAGAGGCAGAGGCAGCGGCCACCGGCCACCCTCCCTCATTCCATTGCTATGCACTCTCTCCTCCTGCCACTTCTCTTGCTGGCTGCGTGCCGCGCCGACGATCTGGTGCGTTTCTATCGACATTCGTTGTTTACATGTTGTTTACCTGTGCATCTAGATCGATGGGGAGGAGATGGAGCTGACTCCCGCCCGCCTCATCGTCGACAAGAATGTCGAGTCGCGCTTCGGAGTGCTGCCCGTCGACAAGGTATCGATCGATATCGATCCATATTGATTTCTATCGATTGGTTCAGGTGGTGCCGATTGTCTACACGATCTACAACCTCGGACAGCAGCCGGCGTTCGAGTACGTGACATACGCTTGTCGGACATATCGAATCTTATTTCGTTGAGAGCTCTTCTGATCGATACTTCCGATCGCATTGTTTGATATCGATTGATTTCAGCGTTCGCATCGACGAGAATCTTCCCGAAGACTCTAACATCCTCGCATCCAGTGACGGAAAGTGGACGTTCCCCGTGATCGAGGGCGGAGCCAGGGTACTGTGGACATACTGTAGCTTGTGTTGAGACAGATTACGTTAGCTTTTCAGGTGACACACGCGACCCGCATTATTCTCACGTCTCACAACACGTCGCAGCGCATCAACATGCCTGCTACGCTCAAGTACAGGCGAGTATCGATCGATTATCGATTGATATCGATTGCTGGACGTTCAGACTTCGCAAGGGCGGCGCGGTGAAGACTGTCCACTCGAACCTCGGGAACGTTCGCCTTATCTACGACGACGTCATGTACAAGCGCCAGTTCGGATCGCACCTCGAGGTACGGTAGCAGGCTACTGTAGTTTGGGGGTACTGTATCTGTACCTGCGTTTCAGATCTGGCTGACGTTCCTGGTGATTACGTGTCTGCCTACGAGTGTCTATTTGGCGCTGCTCAACGTCTCGGACCGCCACTACAAGAAGTTTGAGCGTCGCTTCACCGACTGAACCCACATCTCTCCTCCCTGCACAAGTTACCCCCATCGTTGTTGTTGTAATTGTTCGATCGTTGTATTTCTGGATTAGAGGAACGCGAATAAAGTACGTGTTTATTGGGCAAGTGTATTTGTTCGATGCATATATGGGTATTTGGGTATGTACAGAGATGCGAGAGGTACGGTAGAGCGTGTCTACAGTATGCCGAGTTCTTGCATTTGGATGGCGGCAAAGAGGCAGATGATCAAGAAGACGGGAACGGAAATGGCGATGCACACGATCAATCCCAGAGGCACTGCAATGCGATTGAGGAGAGGCTCGATTGGCTGGAGACCGGACTCACGTTTCTTCTTGTGGGGCGCTGGATAGACGACTGTGCGCGATTCGATTGGCTGCGCGCGGTACTCCCTGAGTACGCAAGAGTGTGACATGGATGGGTACTGTGTTCTCACTCACCTGTTGTAGCCTGCGTTGTCGCGAGGATCTGTGCGGTATTCGCACGCGAGCACTGGCTGTCGCGAGTAGCCCGGCTGGAAAAGAAATAGAATACACGCGGAACCACGTGTCAGGAGAGGCGCGACTTGTCACTTGTGGCTCAATTATGTCATCAGTTGAATTGAAGAAAATAACAGTGAACAGCTTGAAATGTTGCGAATAGATTATTTATCGATCGTATGGTGCCTGCTGTTATTGATGGGTTTTTTTTCGTAAAAAAGGAACAAGAGGGTTTCCAACAATCTGCAACCAGTTCTCAAGAGACAAAAATTGTATGCAGAACTGCGTGGGAGCGAGGAGAATAAAAAAGAGAGAAAATGTGTTACATACCGACTGATGGTTGGGAGCATGGTACTGCACGGAGCGATCTGGAAAAAGCACGTCTACACCGGAGACCATCGATCGACACATTTTTCTCACGATTACAAAGGGCATATAACTGACGGTTGTAGCTGGCAGCAGCCGGCGGCTGGGGACTGCGCCTCTCATAGTGATCAAACGTCTCCTGTGCCGACAGGTACTCCGCACCACCTCTTCAAAATCATTTTACGCAAATTGTACACTCGGAAAAGTTGTTTTGTGATATGTGTTCGTTTGAATACATCACAGTAATTCCTTTTCCTTTTTGAGATGCGTTTCTGCGTTCGTTCGTGAAAGACGCAAAAAGTCGCCTCGCCATCCCGTCTACTTTCACTTACTTGTTATGCATGGGACTTTTTAGTACGCGAGAACTTGTCCACGAAATCAGATGAACATGCTGAAAGGCGCTGAAAAGCGAAGTATTGGAAATATACTTTTTCAAATAATTTTCATACAATGTCGTGAATAATACATGCCAACGTGATGCCAGATTAGCGCTGGAATAAAGGCGCAAATTATGGGGATTGGAATGTTTGTATGCATGGGTGAAAGGGAAAGGAAAGGGAAACTCATTATTACACGAGATGGATCGATTAGTGTATACGAGAGAGCAGAAAGCGTGCAAAGATCAAAACGAGTTCAGGTGAATCAATAGAGAATTCGAAGGCAAGGAAAGGAGGTATTGTGAATAACAATTAGAGATACATTGATGATTCTATGGAATGGTTGCTAGGGAAAGAGTGAGGTGTGCCACGTGATAAATGCAGTCTAGATCCAATTCGAGACAACAGTGACCTTGGTAGAAGGAGAGGAGATGTTGGAGGTCGACTAAGGTCGTCACTTCATGTATTGATCGGATGAAAAGGATATGTAGGCAAATGATAGGGTGAAAGGGAAAGGAAAGGGAAGGACGCGGATTGCTGGGCAGGCAGGTGTGTGCAATGCGACACAACCACAGCATAACAATAAGGGAATGCTCGGGGAGAGAGAGAGGCGAGAGAGAGAGAGAAAGGGAGAGAATTCGCGCGGGAACCGGTCTCTCTCTCTCTCTCTCTCTCTCTCCCTCTCTCTCTTCCTACGTGTTTCGTGTTTCCGCATCTCCAAAACAGGCATCGACGAGTTTCAAGACCACTTGTGCCTGGTCAATGTTTGTTACCGATGTTCCGTTCGTTATGACTCCTTCAATCGTCTTCGGAAGAGTGATTTGAGACGTCGCTGACCTAGTTAGATGTGTCACCTACGTAATGGGATTCGTCCTCTTGGACTATGTGGAAGTGTTATTCCATTCTCACCGAATTATGAATCAATAATTTGATATATTTTTTTTACAGAAGTGGTGTTATATAGGGTACCGCAAGTGTGTAGAGCATTTTACTAGTTATAATGTCGTTTATCACTACGTTGTCACCGGATGCAGATGTATTATGTTGTGTGATGTGTTTTTCTTTCTTTTCACATTAGTTTGTTTGCAATCGATAATTGTTTGAAATGACCTTGCCGAGTTCCTAGGCAGTGCATTGTCGTATTTTCAGACAATTAGGCCCCATTATACTTTCACGTTGACGCTGACGCGACGCTGACGCTCCCGTGCAAAAGATGCACCTATCGATTTTGATCACGCTGCGTCAACGAAATCAATATTTGCATGTTTTGCACGGGAGCGTCAGCGTCGCGTCAGCGTCAGCGTGAAAGTATAATGGGGCCTAATCTTCGCGTTAGCATTCTGTCAACGCGCAGACTCATTTTAGATACAGTAATATGCTACGATATTATGCTATGTTGTATAAGTGTGCCGTAAGCCGTATATTGGAATGCAATATGTGTGTGTTTGTGGCATATTTCGTACAGGCTCGTTCTTCTTTAATTGCGGGGATGGCTAGTCACTGCTGACACAGCATCCTCGCTCGAGAACAGTTTGCCGAAACACTCCAACCACCACCCACCAATCATTTCCCTCTGTTTATTCTTCTCTTGTTTTTACGTTGCATGGAAATAACTAACACTAAAAGAAGATCACGCCTTGAAAGTTGTCATGTTATGGTTACTATTTGAAACATCTATTTATTACCTCGTCGGTTTGTTTACACGCTACCTGTGTTACTCACATCACTATATTTTCGCAGGCACAAATTCCCCATTGACTGAGTGTGTCAGTTGACAAATCCGAGAGACGCGTGTGCTGGGACGTCGTAGGTTTCCAGTTTGTCACAATTGGAGCGCGTGTTGTGATACAGTGATCTTTATCGATCCGCCCCCTACCCTTTTTGGCTACAAATGCCAAGACGAGGCGATACTTCCCAAACGCTTCGATTTGTATTTCTGCCTCTCTCTCTCTCTCCATGTTTGTACAACGATGCTTCATGTATCCGCTCTCTCGTCACACTGACATCGCGGTTTGTATCAATCATTTGCTCGTGAAAATACATTACACGCCTTTTGTATCGCACTGCGGTGTACTGGATTGTATGTATTGTTTAGATGGATTCTCCGTCGCGGGGGCGGACATCGCAGGTGGTCGGAGGGGACTCGATGGCTCCATATCTCAACACCATCCGACACACATATACCACTGATCCGGTACCCGCGCACTCACCCAGAACCGTCAAGCTGGTGAGTGCTTATTTAGTTACAGATCCGTTCATATGATTAGATGCACAGCCGATGTACCTCTAGAAAGGTTTATTCCGGCGTTTCGCCTCTATTTCTGTGAAATATTACTTCAATCTTGGGTAATTGAACCAATATCAAGATCCATTGATTATGGTCTGGAATCGGTCCTGGATCGCATCAACCATGTTGGTGCGAGTGTGTAATGTGTAATATGACGACTATCGGTTTTATGACTCACTCCTTCCTTATCAGCCCACGCAAAGGTTAGAAGATCGTTAGGTTTGTGCTACTTGGAATTCAACTTGCGACACTAGATTCCCTTTCCCTTATGTCCTTTAACTTCTCCATTTCCTAGTGCAATTTTTATTCAAATTGTTTTGCATCACATTCGCATGTACATGTACACTCTCTAAATGATATGTTTCTATTGAGTGCCTTGTTACTTGTTATGATGTTACTCAACTCACTATTCTCATTATCACAAACGAGATTCTCATAGTCGCATACGTATGCAATCACATTTTCTTTGACCGAACTATGATCAGTTGATTAGTGATTTCCGTTGTCACACATAATTAGAGAGGGCGCGCAGCGCCCTCTCTTTTGGCTTAGGATAGGGCTCGCGACAGAATTTTCAATAAGCGATATCAAAAGGACATGTTAGCAACAATGTGAAGTCATCCATTTCATGTTAGTTAGATTCGCACGGTTCCGTAGGTCAGATCACTGGTCGGTGGCATCTTTGTAACTCTTCTCCGAAAGAAGTTATGAGCGACCGCGCGCACTCATGAGGTGAGAGGCCAGCGTGTGGGTGGGTGGGTGGGTGGGTGGGTGTCGTTTCCAGTCACTCGGGCTGCTAGCTCTCTCTCGGCCGGGTGCGAGAGAGAGTGCGAGAGAGCGCGCTGTTTGCAGATGCGCAGACGAAGAGACGCTTGCACTTACGCTGCGACAAACGAAAAGACAGAGAGAAGAGTCGTTTCAGAATGTTCCCATACAATACAATGAAAAACATGGTTGCACATACGCAACAAACCCGACCTGTAGTATGTAGTATATTCAATGATGTGCTACCACCGTCCAATTGTGTCATAAATCATGATTATGTGCATATAGTTTTCTTCAGGGAGATAGTTGGGGCCTCTGTGCATTTGACTACAGAAATGAAGATACTCATTTTCCGCGCGAGACCACACACCGGGCAGTGGGTGAAAATGTTCCGCAGGCTGCAATTTTAAAAGCGCATGCTCATTTCTCGACGCAATTGGAAAGGCACGATATCA
This sequence comes from Rhabditoides inermis, assembly GCA_963966185.1. NCBI lineage: Eukaryota > Metazoa > Nematoda > Chromadorea > Rhabditida > Rhabditidae > Rhabditoides > Rhabditoides inermis. Next base: position 350,479 of record CAWZYM010000039.1, on the reverse strand, counting down.
TTTTCACCGACTGCCCGGCGTGGTCCCGCGCGGAAAATGAGTTTCTTCATTTCTGTAGTCAAATGCACAGAGGCCCCAACTATCTCCCTGAAGAAAACTATAACAATGAACGAAAGAGCTTGACAATCAGTGAGAGAAGAAATTTCTATGAAATTTTATAAAAGCACATATATTATCTCTCAAAAGTACTTCCGTAAAGAGAGTCAGTTTGTCTTGACTCAATTCAACAAAAGCGCATGCATAAAACGTTTACAAATACTAACACAAACCTGCGCATACCGGACTGTGGAAGTAAAAGATGGAATATGAGAATACAAATAAAGAATATAAATATTAAAGAGAAAGATGTATGGACGAGAGAGAGAGAGATGGAAGAGAGACAAATGCAGGTTTGTGTTAGTATTTGTAAACGTTTTATGCATGCGCTTTTGTTGAATTGAGTCAAGACAAACTGACTCTCTTTACGCAAGTACTTTTGAGAGATAATAGTAATATGTTTATTACTGTGTACATATGAGGGTGACATTAGAGGTTGGGTTTTGAGGCGCGTCCGCCTCTGCGGGCAATGACGTATGCATCTGCTGGAAGGCAGCCGGACGACGCTGACCAGACAGCCTCGAGAAGAAACAGCAACAGCACAAACAGTAGCTCCACATATCGCACTGCCACTCAAGGGGTGAGTGATCGAACCGAGCATTCTGTGGACGGTTAGCACAGATTTTGTAACGGATTCGACATATTTAGATAACATCTTCGTTTCCTTCCACGACAGTATCTTCTGGTCGACTTCCTCCCCTCTCCGGAGAGCAACGTGAGTCGACTTGTGCGAACCGCGTGCTGGCGCACTATGCGTGTCCTGCCCCTGCGCGCGCCACCCAGAGAGAAAGAGAGAGATATCGGGGGAATTATCGCTCACTCGGGCCAGCCGGCGGCGGCAGCAGGATGCTTTTCAAGGCGTCTGCCGTCTCTTTCTCCCCTCTCTCCCGTTTCTCTCTCCCCCTCCCCCTCTCCTTCTCCCTATCTCTCTCTATCCCTGCGGCTAGTCTCGGCGGGCTAGCCGTCCTAGTCTAACCATTGTATGTGGTTGCTTTGTTTCGTGAAACCAATAGTTTATTTTGTGGTGTTGAACTGATGATAGATCTTTAATCATTGTTAAGATTTGTGTGCGAGTATATTCGTACACACATGTGTTTGCTGGATAATCCCGTTCCATGTCGAAATTTGCATATTGTCAAATGGCATGGTTGCGATGATTGATTGGTGTTGATTGGGGAACGATTGATGTGCCTCACTATAATTACCCCAGGGCGTAGTCGGCAGCAGAGAGAGAGAGGGAGAGAGTAGAGAGATTGCCTGTGCGTGTACTTGTGAGAAGGCGATATCTACGTAGGCTGTATTGATTCTCGCCTATTCGACTCCGTGTTGCATGTGCTTTTTACTGTGTGCAATGTGCCTGTAATATACACTCATGCAAATGGTATTGATTGTACGCGCTATATTCTTGAATGTCATTGGTTTTGGTGTGATGAACGCAGTGCACATGTCTGTTCCGATTCTATCATGGCGTGTGTTTAAATTGGAAAGAGTTCACTACAGTGTGATTATGGTTTGCGAAATTCTGGGTCTTGTTATCGCTCATGTGCACCTAGCTAATCGCTGGATGGTGTGTGGCGATGGGTATACATTGGATTCGAATTGTACGGTGCACACCGTTCGTATTATTATCACTCGATAGAGAATGATACGGACGAGACTATCCCTACACTATCCATCACGTGTCCCTTTCCCTTCGCATATTCCTATTTGGCCCCTCCTCCCCGGGTGCACAGCGTGAGACGGGCGGGGGCAAACGTGTCCACTGTCTAGTCTTGTTCTTTCTGCTCCGAATGGATTCCTCTTTCCTTCCTCCTTTCTCCAATCCCCCTCCTCCTCCCCCCCCCCTCCCACTTCTAGAAGTACAATTGGATTAGACTAGAGTGTGACGCTTTCTAGCGTGCTCTCTTTGCGCGGCGTTCGTCCGTTCGTGTGATTTTGATTGATTTTAGAGTGGCGGTTCTCTGCGGGCGGCGGGGAGAGCAGCGAGGCATCGGCGTACCCCGTGCAGCAGTCGGAGCAGAGTGGAGCAGTGGAGGGTGGAGAAGGAGGAGGAGCAGGAGGGAGCAGTCGGCCTATAGGATACGGAGTGCGCCCCGTGGGGTGAGCATTTGCGTGGTTTTCGTGTTATTGCTGGAAGTGACGTCATTTCATAATCAGGTGCGAGGTATATGCGCGTAGAATGGACGGAGAGCTGTTGGATTCACGGCCGAAAAGAAAATGGACAGCCTACCCCGGCAAGCACAGATTCGTATGCGGCGGGAGGGTGGGTAGAGAAGCGAAGGGAGGGAGGGAAGGAGAGAGAGAGAGAGAGAGGGGGGGGGAGAGATGGTGTGCTTGCAGGTGATGTTGTCTCGCAACTGGTCGATGCTTCTCTTCACAGTCTTTCTCATCTCGGCCACACTCACTGCCTTCTTCGTCTGCGAGTCAGTCCTTTGTTGTTGTTGTTGTTGTTGTTGTTGTTGTTGTTGTTGTTGTTGTTGTTTACGGTTTATTTGTTGATAACCCGTGTCATAAATGCGCCTTGTTCAGGTTGTGTTGGTTGTGGCAAGTGTGCCCTCCTCTGCCCATCCTCATCTTCCTCCTCGCTCTTCTCGTCCTCGCTAATCTGCTGCGCACGTCCTTCACAGACCCTGGCATCCTCCCGCGGGCCACCCACGGAGAAGTGATGGCCGATGAGAACGAGTTGAAGAAGGGTGAGTGGGTGTTTCGACTGATGGATGGATGGATGGATGGATTGATTGTTGTTGTTGTTCGTCAGACCCTTCGTACAACCCGGAGGCTGCGGCGCGCGGCGCAGCCAACAGAATGAGACAGATCACGTGTGGCGGACAGGAGATGCGGCTCAAGTGAGTGCGGGCTGTGTGTGCAGGGGAGAGAGGGGAGGGAGAGGGGAGGGCGTGGTGTACGTAGTGGTTGCTTGCAGGTACTGCTACACGTGTCGTCTGTACCGCCCGCCCCGCGCCTCCCACTGTGCGACCTGCGACGCCTGCGTACTCGCATTCGACCATCACTGCCCATGGGTACGTCTTCTTTGTTACGTCTTCTTTATGTTATATATCACCTTATTTGATACAATTTGATTGGACCATTAGCACTCTTTTACTGTATGAAAATATTTGACCTGCTACACTCAGGATTACGGTAGGAGACTGATTGTATGTTGGTTGCAGGTGGGCAACTGCGTGGGTGCGCGCAACTACCGCCACTTCTACGCGTTCATCTCACTACTCAGCGTGCTGTGTCTCGTTGTGATGGGTGAGTGCGGGGATTCGGTAGCGTGGGGGTGACTGTGTTTGGAAGTGTCAATGTGTACTATTTGGAGGCTGCTGCACTGCGCATCTGATTGTGTTGTCGGGTAACCAACCCTTCTTGGATGCTGTCAAACAAGACGCAGGAGCCCTCGTTGTTGCCCTCGTCAGTCATTTCATTTATTGATCATCATTGACTATTGGTCAAGTTATGTATAGTGTTTTCACTTCTTTGTTCACTATTCCTCATTGATTGACCCTTGAGATTTGCTTCTTTGCTGTGTGGAGCATCCTGGGTCTTTCTGGTTTCCACACCTACTTGGTAGCCGCCAATCAGACCACTAATGAGGATATAAAGGTATTGTTGAATCAAACTATTAGTAAAATGAAAACAATGATATATTGTGACGTGTTTGAGGGCACATGGTCGAACAAGCGCCATCCGTCGACCCGCAATCCATTCTCGATGGGAGTGTGGAGGAACTGCCTGTGGAGGCTGTGCGGGCCACAACCACCCAGTTTAGTCGATGCGAGAGGATGGACAAGCGAGAATCCCATTGTCACGGTGAGAGAGAGAGAGAGAGAGAGAGAGAGAGAGAGAGAGAGAGAGAGAGAGAGCGATGTGATGGGGTTAAGGTGGCTGCTCCGTCTGACCGCATGTACACTGCTCGCACGTCGGCCGAGAGTTCGACGAGGATCGTCTAGGAAGGATGTGAGGGAGCGTGTCCCCTACCACACTCAATCGGCCGTCGCCGCACTCGGGTAGCTTTTGTCACATTGCCGCGCTTGCCATGTTCCCATTTAGCCTACAATTTGCATATATGATATGATGTGTATACTTACTTGCCTCTGGGTCTGAGCGATATATGTATGTTTTTTTTTGTTTTCCATGAGATATGCATGTTTTACTTGTTTGTTTTGATGTACTTGCCCCACTCGGGTGTGTGACTGCTCCACCGCGAGATAAGAGAATCTCACCTGCCATATACTTACTTGCGAGGATTGAGAGTGGGTGTGATATGTGTTTTGATGGAATAATAAAGATTTTATCGTTTTGTATTGCGTTGCTACATGACAGAAAGGTGTTGAGGGTCACGTGTATATGTGATAGGGTCGAGCGCTGTATAGTACCGACCTACCGACAATGTGTATCGATGGTAACATCGAGATGAGGGAAGGTTTCAGACTGTCTCAAATCGTCAACATACCATGGAAGGGGAAGAAAACCCGCGGCTGCGATGATGCGTCTGCCCACTATACTATTGTATGACTCCATTGCCGCCTACAGCACGCGTGCCTCTGGCGGACGTTGCCCACGACGCCCCGCCTTCCACTCGCATCCACTATTCTTCCTATCTGCTCATCTATGACCTACCCCTCTCCTCATCACTGCGTCTCTGCCGGCCAGAGTTGAGAGAAGAATAGATGTGACGCGTATGCGCGCGCGTATGCTGGCCCCGCATGTGTGGTGGTGGGTTTGGCAGTATACGCTATGCGCTACGCGGCGTCTCAATGTCTGCTTATCAGTTGATCACGGGGATCTGCCAAGAGATATGTTTGCTTGGTATTTGCACATGCACTTCACTAGTGCTAAATCGGAAAGGGCACTATTTTCTCCAGCAACTGACCGTTTCGCAACACTTTCTTTGTTTGAGCGAGCGGGCTATCCCTTCCTTTCTTCTCTTTTGCATATCGCTCCACTTCTTGTTTTGCACTCATGTGGTTTTGAGATATACATGAATTGACCAATGCAATTCACCTTCGGTCTGACATGGCCGTTTTTGACCGCGTTGACTGTCGAACCGTGTTATTGTGTCATGTTATCGCAAAACCATGACAGCTGGTGAGGTGTGGTTGGTTCAATCTACCATTTGAATCTCCAATTGCATACATGGTGTTTTGTTGTTGCAGCCTACTCGCCTACTCACCACTCGCTCCTTTGCTTGCTGCCTTCTCCACTCGAGCTGTCCAGCCGACAATGTCTCGCTCTCACAGCTCGGAAGGTACAATTATTCGTTCCTTGCACTGTGAAGATGTCCATTCATTATTGCCACAGCGTTTTGTGATACTAACTTCCTGGGACACGTATACGTATAAGCGTGTGTGTATCGATTTCATTGGTAGATTACTAGGAAAGATGGACCGGGGTCATCTGCCAAGAGAGCGTAAGGAGAGAGAGAGTGGGATGTGTTGTTGCGACTGGATACAAATGCTAGCACGCATGTGTCGTTTTTGGTTGTAATCTCTTGACGCTATAATTGTATACAATCATAAATTGATAATTTCTAGACGATGTTGCCGGTCTGACGTCTCAGTTGAATGAGACGACCATCAGCAATGGATCGTCGGACGGCACTAGTGGAATGGATAGAAGGAGCGACAGGCCATCGTGAGTATACTTATCTCTATGTTGATTTGATTGTTTGATTATAATATTTCACATTCAGTGATTATGGAGACCGCCAGGGCAGGTAACTTGACTCGGGTGTAGTGTTAGTGTGATGTGTTGGTGTGCATTTTCTCTATTTCGATTTGCCCGCTCCTATGCTTGACTGTTGCTTGGTTCCCATGCACATTGCATCAGTTCTGGGTGCTTGACTGTGTGTAATGGTCTTCCTTTCTCGCAGGAGCTCTTCGTCCGGCGGAAGTGGCGGCCGTCCCTCCAACTATGCGCGCGGGCCTGGATATGTGCCCGGACAGGGCATCAACTACGGGTGAGAACCCTCATCATGTTCCATGTGTGTGTGTGACACTTGTGTTTGAGTCGCGCCGGTCCTCGCCCCGGCAGCAGTATGTCTTCGACGAGCAGCAAACGCGACGCCAACATCCCCCGCACCGAGCGACCCGTCAGTCCCATTGGGGGGGGGGGGGGGGGCTGTGTTGTGACTGGAGTGTGTTGCAGTGGTACAACCTTCCGCTGGCGCAGCGTCCCGGAGAGTGCATGGCGGGCACCCCGGTGCGCGTGTTCGCCAACTACTTCGGAGTGCGCATGCCCCAGCTCGCACCCAACCAGAAGTACGTCGTCCAGCAGTACAACGTCGAAATCGCCAAGTACGACGAGCGCGCCCGCCAGTTCAAGGATGTGAAGAAGCGGTGGGTGGGGGAGGGGGAAGGGGTACTCATGGCGAGCTGGGAGTGGCGGGAGGTGACTGGCTGTATTGTAGCGAGCACACCCGGCAGATCTTCTGGCAGTGTGTCGCCCAGCACATGTACATCTGCAACTCGCCCGCCGAACTCGTCTTCAACGACGTCAACATCCTCTACTGCAAGAACGTGCGTATCGAGTGACATCGATCTCGTGATATGGATTTCTTGTAGATTCTTCGCGAGAGCCCCAACCCCAACTACACGAACAGGGGCATGTTCAGCCTGGACGTGAACATTGGCGAGAGAAACAAGGTACAGTGTGCCTGTCAAGTGCAAATTTGCTATACGCTATCCATTTCAGTCGACCAGATACCAGGTATCTTTCAAGTTCGCCGATGAGAAGTCGGTGGACCCGAACGGAGAGCTGCAGGAGGAGAGGGACCTGGCCATCACATTCTTCGACTGCCTGTTCACTCAGCGAGTGCGCTGCGACCTGCAGTGAGTCGAGTCGAGGCGGCCGCGCGTTCTCGCCACCGGGGCTGACGTGTATTTGCAGCGACGACTCGCAGCTGTTCACCACGTTCGGACACTCGGTCTTCTACTTCCCTCAGAATGGAGCGCCCGAGGAGAGCCGCTTCAAGGTATCGCTATTGATTGTTTTGAGTGGTGCTATGAGTTGTTGTTTTCAGATTGACATTGGCAACGGAATGGATGTGCGCATTGGAGTGCACGGCGCAATCAAGAACAACACCACCGGAGGCCTCTACTACAATGTCAACAGTACGTCAGACACTAACCATTATCGATGGATATTGATTGATTGCTTTCAGCCTCGTTCTCCGCCTACCACAAGACCATGGTGGAGATGTTTAAATTTATGGCGGAGGTACTGTGTCTCTAGTTGCGGTATTGCAGTACTGTATGTTGATTGTGTCAGGTGCTGGGAGAGCAGTGTCCTCTGAACCAGCGGAACATGCCTGCCGGTCAGATAGGACTGGACAACTGGATGAGGGGGCGGCTAGAGGGGGCCGTCAAGGGTGAGTGGAAGAGAGAGAGAGAGAGAGAGAGAGAGAGAGAGAGAGCGAGAGAGAGAGCGAGAGAGAGAGCGAGAGAGAGAGCGAGAGAGAGAGAGCGAGAGAGAGAGCGAGAGAGAGAGAGCGAGAGAGAGAGAGAGAGAGAGAGAGAGAGACGCTCCTCGTTTGCAGGTCTGAGTGTGGTGTACAAGGACATGTCCCGTCATGGCCAGTTCACGAACCCGGTGGAGGTGATCCGTGTCGACAACAAGCCCGCCTTCCGTCACGAGTTCGAGCTGCGCGACGAGAGTGGACGCACCCAGAGAGTATCGTGAGTCAACCACGCATCCCAACATGGTACATTGAGATGCACATGTTTTCTTACCAAATAAGCTATTCAAGTGAGAGTTTTGATGACATTTCAATAAAACTATATTTGAGGGTTGTGAACTACTACCAGAACAAGTACGGCTACAGTGTGCAGTACCCGCAGCTGCCCTGTCTGATTGTGAGTGGATGGGGGAGTGAGTGAGTGAGAGTGAGTGAGTGGATGGGGGAGTGAGTGAGTGAGTGACGGGGGCGGTTTCAGCTGGGCAAGCCCAAGTCGAAGAAGCAGTGTGCCGTGCCGCTGGAGCTGTGTCGCCTGGCTGCCGTGCCGCAGAAGATCAAGGGACAGCTCGACCCCGTCCCCAAGAGGACCATGATACAGGTCAGAGACGAGCACACTCTGGTGTTGTCACAATCATTCATACGGTTTTTACACGGAAAGAATATACTATACGCGTTTGTTTCAACAGCTTGTTTAGGCGTGCGAGAAGATGAATCCAAAGGAGCGTCGCGAGCTGATCGGCATGATGATCGATGGAGACGAGGGGGTGTGTGGGGTAGACGAGACGCCCCGCGTCGTGCCCGACGATGACGTCACGACGCGTGTTTCAGTCGATGACGGGATGCAATCTGCACGCGCAGGACGAATACATGAGGGAGTTTGGAATCGTGCTCGACCCCCAGATGGTCACTGTCAACGGAAAGCTCCTGCCCCGGCCGAACCTGCAGTTTGTGAGTGGGAGGGGCGACGAGGGGGGGGGGGGACGGGGGATGACGGCGTGTGCTTGCAGGGCTCTCGCGACGACTCGGGCCAGCCGGAGGTGGTGGAGCCGAACAACGAGGCGGCCTGGCAGATCACCCTGCCCAACCAGAACACCTGGAGACAGTGCATCGAACCGCCCAAGAAGAAGGTGCGTGTGTCTTGTTGCCCCTGGGGCTGGGAGCCGCTCATGCTCTGCTCGTCAGATGGTGGCGTGTGTGCTGCGTGTGGTGACTGCGGGAAGGAACCAGAAGACGATCCGGCCGCCCGTCACCGACGAGGAGTGCTACAGGCGGTCAGTCAGAGCACCAGACACGTCTCACACATACCTAGCACTGTTAGATAGTTCTTTCTCTGTTAGGTATGGTATGTGTGATGTGCGTGTTGCAGCGGTCAGTTCCTGATGGCGACTCTGGAGGCGTTCGGTGTGCCGATCGTGCAGGCCAGGCCTGTCATGGTGGACGAGTGGCTGTCCTGCGCAGACAACGCCGCCTTCACTCTATACAACAACCTTAAGGTGAGAGCGCTAGTCCCCCGTCACGGCATCACACGCATAATCAGGGCTGGCGCGAAGACATGGAAAACGAGGCGAAGAGCGCTGGCTTCGAGATCATCTGCATGCCCATCTTCGTCTTCCCCAACCAAGACAAGACTGCGTACAGTGAGTGGGTGTTCCATACGTGGAAGGGTGTTGTGGAATGGATGGTGTGTAAGAGTGTTGTTTGAGTGCACATCAAGTACGTCTGTGACGTGAAACTCGGGATGCACAACCAGTGCATCCTGCACAAGACGTTCGAGAAGATGATCGGCAACCCCCTCAACAACTCGACCGCCCACAATATGTTCATGAAAATGAACGCGAAGGCGGGAGGACTGCTGTACAGACTGGAGAAGGAGGGGTCCCACAAGAAGTGAGTGGATAGATGGGGAGAGTCTGCTAGGGCCGGTCCAATGTGAGTGTGTTGCAGCTGGAACAAGGTGACGAACCCGCAGGAGCCCACACTCTTCCTGGGCATTGACGTCACTCATCCGGGGGCGGCCGATAGAGCCAAGAACAACGACGAGGGACAATCGGTCGCCTCCGTCGTCGGAAACATCGACTTTGACGCGATGCGGTACGAGGCGTCGTATAGGGTGCAGGAGGGAGGAAGGGACGTGGAGAGGATCGTGTCCCTCAAGGCGAGCATCTGTCTCTCTCTCTCTCTCTCTCTCTCTCTCTCTCTGTCTGTCTCTCTCTCTCTCTCATTTTTACTGTAACCCTCTTTCTGCAGACAGAGGTGATGAGCCGCATCACTCGTTTCTTCGAGGAGACGAACATGTACCCCGCCCACATCGTCGTCTACCGAGACGGCATCTCGGAGACCGACTTCAGAAGGTTCCTCTACGAAGAGAAGGTGGGAGAGGGATGGGTGAAACGATCAAGAGTAGAGAGAAGTGGAAAGTTGAGTAGAAAGTTGTGAGTTATTGTAGATGCATGTTTTGTTTTGAGCGCGGCGTGGAGGCAGCGTGCGAGTCTGTGCGCCCCGGATACAAGCCCACCATCACGTACATTGTCGTGCAGAAGAGACACCACACCCGATTCTTCCCCATGGATGCCGGATGCGGACCGTGAGTACTGTAGATGGACAGGGTATACTGTATATGGACAGGGGATGGAGAGTGTATTGTGTTGATTGCAGGAAGGGCAACGTGGCTCCGGGTCTTCTGGTGGAGCAGGACATCGTGTCCAAGGCCGGCTTCGACTTCTTCATCTGCTCCCACTTTGGCCCCCTCGGCACGTCCCGACCCACCCACTACTGGGTGCTGGCGGATGATTGGAACGAGTCGCCCAGCTTCTGGCAGGTACTGTACGCCCAGGGTTACTGTAGTCAGTTTTTCATCGTATCGTTTTTAGACGGTGACGTTTGCGTTGTGCTTTGCGTATGTGCGCACTCCTCGCTCTGTGTCGCTGCCTGCACCCGTGTACTACGCGCATCTAGCTGCCAAGCAGAGCAAACTGTACCTGGACAGCTACCAGCAGTGGTGAGTGGGGAGAGAGAGAGGGAGGAAGGGAGGGAGGGCGGGAGGGAGGGAGTGAGGGAGGGAGGGAGTGAGGGGGAGAGAGAGAGAGAGGAGAGAGGAGGGGAGAGAGCTGGTCCGTTCAGTGAGGAGCAGCGGGTTGCGACGGCTGCGGAGATGTTCATCAACCGCAACAACGCGATCCAGCCGGAGCAGATGAAGGGACGGGGCATGATTTTCTGCTGACAGGGCCGACTCGGACGCTCGCGGGTGCCCCGCGGGAGCCCCGCCCACTCGCAGCCACATGTGCACTCTGAGATACTATGATCTATTATTCTATTCATCATGATTACCTCCATCTCTGTTGAAACAACGTTTTCACGCTCTTCCCTGTTCTAGCCAAGAGACCCTACTTGGCATATACCTACTTTTGTATGTTTGTATTATTTTGTTTCATCTCACTGTTCTTATACGTTTTACCATGTTGTTACGCGTTTTATCGAAATGTATCATGTCCACTTTGAGTGGTGTTTGTATTATGGATATGGGATAAACGATTGTCTCTTTCGGGATCCAGCATGAATGTTTATCTAGATAATTTCTCAGCGGGATACGTAGTTTGTGAAAGGAGAGTAGGAAGAGCGTGTGGAGAAAGAGAGCGGGGGAGAGAGAGAGAGAGAGAGAGAGAGAGAGAGAGAGAGAGAGAGAGAGCACCTGTACTCGTTGAATGAAGGTGTAAAGACGAGGTATCTATAGGGTTAGGGGAAGGGTGAGAGTGATGTAATAGAGTAGACACGCGAAGGAGAGTGAGAGAGATGTTTCCGTCTTTCGATTGCGTATTTATATCGGCGACCAATGATATTGATGACCTATCACTTGCTAGATTCGCAGTGTGATCGTTAGGTTTCGTATTTATTAAATATTAAAACCTTATTAATTCTGTTTCTTTCACACTTATCCCTCTTTCGACTATTGTCTACAGTTCTCAAGTAGCGTAGGTAGCATTGTCACGTAGTTATTCTTACTGATTGTGTTAAGTTGTTATCTGAGTTGATAAAAGTTTATAAAAAAAATACCATGCAAACACCACTCACTATGGTTCGATATAGTGAGTCACTGTTCAATAATCCAAATGTGAACGTATCGAATGTGTATATTTTGAATTTTGTAGATCTGATTATTGCTCTTGACGACAATTCTGCTTATTTCCACCTTTGTTGTGCACTCCTTTCACAGCCGAAGGGGAGTGGTGTATAGAGTACTCCCACCTCTCTCACTCCCCCTCCCTCCCTCTCACTCCCTGACTACCTCTCTCACTGCTGTTCATCGATCTCTAGGAATAGAGACTGGCGACATATTGTTTTATTTGCTGAAGCCAATTGCCAATGTTTCACATCGAAGATCGAGTTTTTAATCATTTCGAACATTTCAGAATGCAGCACTCGTCAAAAATACGGCTTCTCATCATAGGTGCCCTTCTAGCGTTCTCTTCCATATTCCAGGTGCGTTGTATATACATAATCTGTTTTACACCTCACCTGTATTTTTAGATGGGATATGCCAATGCTTATCCAAACACTGCTATCCGAAGTTTCAAGAACTACATCAATCAGTCACTCGCAGGTGAAATGTGTAATGACACAGAGATGTAATGACACATATTTTTATGATTATTTTTGATGACATGAGTATTTATTTGGCAGTTATTTATTTTAGAGATGATTCAAGTGTATTGAAATTTGGAAAACAACCAGAAGGTCGGATGTTTTCACCGTGAGAAATGAAAGCTGAAGAGTGTTTGCACAGAAACGTGATAAACAGATGAACTGTGAAGGATAGAGAGATAGGGTTACACGAAATGTAATGGTATGATGTAATTTAAAGAATACGAATTTCAGACGATTCGTATTCGGAGGAGAAGTTCACTTGGATCTGGAGTGTCATTCTGAATGCGTGGTTCGTGGGATTCGCGATCGGAAGTCTCGTAGCCGTGCCCATCGCTGATCGACTGGGAAGGAAGAGTGAGGAAGAGAGAGAGAGAGAGAGAGAGAGAGAGAGAGAGAGAGAGAGAGAGAGAGAAAGAGAGAGAGAGAAATTTTCCACTTCAGCATGTCTTCTTGTTGGCAATGTTGGCAACACACTGTCGGCTATTTTAGCGGTGGTCGGAGGTGAGTAGTACAAGACAAGTGTTTTCATGCATGTGTTCAAATGATGGTTCAGTGTGCGCGCATCTTCCTTGGCTCTTCCTCCTATCCCGACTCTTCTTTGCTGTATCCGCTGGAATGAGCATGAACTCGCTCATTCTACTTCTCCAGGTACCTTTTTTTTTACATCTTTCACTTCGTTTTCCATAGTTTGTGTTTGTGAAATGTGTCCAGTTCATTCAAAAGATGTGTGACGGTGAAAAGATGGATGGTTGTGATCCGCAGTGAATATACACTGACAACAATATACTGTGACTGATCCATCTCTCTCTCTCTCTCTCTCTCTCTCTCTCTCTCTCTCTCTCTCTCTCTCTCTATTTCAGAACTTTGAATCGTATATACCGACAGGGAAAGTAGAGGAGAATATTGTTGAGTAAATGTGATGATAAATTTATGTTGTTGTTATCGAGGAAAGGCTATGACTACAGTAAGTTACATTGCGGAGTTGATTGGCTATTTATCGAGCGCAGGGGAACGTGAAATATAGCATATAGCTTACAACTTACTTTTGTACAGGCTAACATGTATATATGTTTTCGGAAAAAAATGCTTGAAGGAATGTTCGCCGACTTCCCTCCGTGGAACAATGTCCTTCTACGCTGAGATGGCTTTCGTTCTGTTCAATCTCGTGGGAGCTATGGCTGGAATGAGACAGGTACACAGAGAGAAAAGAGAGAAAGGGAGAGAGAGAGAGAGAGAGAGAGAGAAAGAGATGGAGAGATGGAGAGATGGAGAGAAGTGAAGCCCGTGACATTACAGATACTGGGAACACATCTGCCTTGGCTGGTTGGGTAGGTTGCATTGGATGTGTGGTAGGATTTCAATTGTGCATACAATACAGATTGGCAATCTTCCCGGCTGCGGTTTCCGTCCTGGTCATCCTCTATTGCCACGAGTCGCCCAAGTATATGTTGATGGTGAGTTGGCAGGAAAGGAGAGTAGAGAGACAAACAAACAGGCATACTGAGAAATGAGAGAGAGATTTTGCATGTTTCAGGTGAAACACGACTCCGAGAAGGCAGCACGGGCCATCGAATTCTACCAACAGAGCAGTGAGTTCCATTTGTCTTATGTTAGAATAGCAATAGTGAAATGTTTCAGACGGTCAGGAGACGCACGATCAGCTGATAGCATTGCAACGGGAATCCAGGGAGAAGGGATCGATCAAGGTAGAGAGGAGGGGGGGGGGGGGGGAAGGAGAAGAGAAGTCAATTCAGGAGTTGCTCACCACCCCGCATCTCCGAAAGGGCGTCATTCTCGGCATAGTCGCCCTTCAGGTGCTTCAGCCACCAATGTATTGAATGATAGGTTCTTTCCAGCTGACCACCTCCATTTGGCCCATCGTCTACCTGTCCACTGAGCTCATGCAGCGAGCGAACATCGAGTACGACATAGCTGAGGGAGTAAGCACTGCAATGCTGTTCCTCAGGTACGCTAGATCAGATACTTTGTTACTGTACTTGTGTCAGTTCACTGTGCACGGTCCTCGGTATGGGGCTGGTGTCACGGATTCCGAGGAGGACACTCTTCCTAGGATGCGCGTGAGTTGGAGAGAGAGAGAGAGAGAGAGAGAGAGAGAGAGGGAGAGAGGGAGAGAGAATGAGAGAGTGAGAGGGAGAGAGGGAGAGAGAATGAGAGTGAGAGAGAGAGAGAGAGAGAGAGAGATCCGTGCTTTAGTCTCCTGAACGTGTGCGCTCTGTGTCTGTTCTGTGCTTCGGCCGAGATGCAGCGTTCTTTCGACGCATGCAAGTGGGGCTGTGTTCTGGCTGTTATCATGCATGGATGCACATACAGGTACGGGATACTGTAGGTTATAAATAGTTAAGGTACTTTATAATGATTTTCAGTGTCGCAGTCGGACCTATCGCGTGGTTCATTACTGCTGAGCTACTGCCACTGCCATTCAGGGCACTCGGTGAGCTCTCTCTCTCTCTCTCTCTCTCTCTCTCTCTCTCTCTTTCTCTTTCTCTCTCTCTTTCTCTTTCTCTTTCTTTCTCTTCTCTCGCCTCCCTTATATAACATTGTCTGCCTCTCATTCATCTCTGAGATCACAGGACAATCGGTGGCCCTCGCTTGCAACCAACTGATGGCTCTAGTTCTCGTTTTCATCACGCTTCCACTGTATAACAAGATAGGTGAGGAAATAAGAGAGAGAGAGAGAGAGAGAGAGAACGGTAACAAGATGTTCTGCTATAACAGGTGCACTGACGTTCATTCCGCTCTTCATTCTTCCGGGAATCCTCGCATTGTGGTTCCTATACGTACATCTGCCGGAGACCAAAGACAGGGAGATCGAGGAAGTGCTGGAACATCTTAGGGTGAGCGCTCACTCCCCCCTCTCTGTCTGTCTCTGTCTCTCACTCTCTCACTCCCTCCCTCTCCTTCTTTCTCTTCCAGTGCACTTCGACTTCTCCGAGAGTAGAGGCTCTGGAAATGGACAGTCCGGCCAAGAAGGGTGTCAAGATCAGTCGAGCATTCGACGATATCTGAAGAAGTTAAAAGGAGATGAAATGTGTATTTCTCTGTACAGTATTTGTGATGTGATAAGAGGCGTGATGAGTGATAGACCGCGCAACTAAACGGTGTTTCGTCAGATAAAATGTGTATCTGCTTCATGAATGTCTTACACTCTGCTTGGTGGATGTCTTACACTCTAATAGAACTGTCAATTCATTATTTTCAAATTGATCTTTATTCGTTTATTCTTTGAAGTAGCTACCCATTTATTTCTGTTGTTTTTGAACAATTTAAAGTTTCCAGTTGCTATCTCTGCTGTGTTGAGAGTGGTCCCGGCGCGAATGGAATCCACGTGAGAGCGCGAGGCGGCTGCGCTGCGGGTGCTCTGGCCCCGCCCTCTCTTTCATTGAGATCAGATCTGTTTGAAACGGCTAAATCACTGTTGCAGATTATCGATCGAAATTGAAGTTGATTATGTGAAAATGATGATGATGTTATAGTTCAGTATGTACTGTATGGATAAGTGAGTTCATCACGCTCCAGTGAACTTTTTTTTGGGTCGTTTACCACTTTCGATGTATCGGATATGCGCTTCATCACTGATTCATCACACGTTTCTCTATCACAACGATTGGATGATATGAATACGTTGATGTTTTGTGATCTTATATTTATACTTGACATATTCGAGCTTCGATTGTCGTTTGAATCTCGAACATTGCGCTGATACATTGTTTATTCTTTTGGTCTCTCGTCCCATATTCTCGTCGCGTTTTGCCCGATGTCGCTGATTTGTTGTGTATGTTTCATATGGAATTGGGTGTGGATGTGTGTATTGCAGTGGTACGTGCGTAGCTGCGTCGGCCGCTCACTCGGACAGTTGCCTGAGTGCGCCCCCACTGCCATCGCCTCTTCATCAACATGTCCGAAATGAATATGCGAAGGCGCACCAAGGCCGAGGACGTCGAGGTGATTGCACATTTTCAATTGCATGGTCCCATTATGTAAATCCCGCGCCGCTTTTTGCACCTATTATCCTGTAGATGGTTCGAGTTTGCCGATAGTGATCGCGTTCGCATGTCACCGAGTTCGATCTCGGCGCGCAGCAGCTGAGATCCATATCGTCTCACATCCTTGTATCCTGGATGGGGGATTGGAAAATGGATCGATATAATCGATCAATATTTTTAGACGGCGGTGAAGGACGAGGTGGAGGACGCGGGCTCTGCTTCGGACGAGTACAACGAGGACAATGACAAGGGCACTCGTCTCACTCTGATGGAGCAGATTCTCCTGCTCGGACTAAAGGACAGGGAGGTGAGCAGCAGCAATTCCAATCCCATTGCATTGTCTCGTTAGCGCTAAATGTATTGCGTTGTTCCGGTTGATGCATGAGTGCTCAGCTGAATCGTCCTCTCTACCACGTCTGTTCAATTGATCTGAGCGCGCTCTGTACATTTATGATGCGCTGTTCTATTGTTATTGTAGAGGGAGGCAGATGGATGTCGGCGCGTGTGGGCACGTGTCACTATGAAAAAAAACTGTATGCATCAATAATTCCACGAACTGGTAGCTTCAGATGAGTTTCATTGAGTGTGAGGCGGTGTTTTTTTGTCGCGTGAAGCGTAGATGACCTGGATTGACTTTGCGCGAGCCAAGAGGAGAGAAGGAGAAAGGATGTGTCACGGATGAAAGAGAGAGAGAGAGAGGCCAGATCGGCGGGATCGGCCGCCAGAATTACATTGCAATTGCGCAACTGATGAGAAACAGGTGAATTGCAATAGCAGATAACGAGAGAAAAAGCACTTCGAACGGTCGCAACAGCTATGTGAGACATTACATAACGTATTTATAATGACAGTGTTTAGGGGTACACGTCGTTCTGGAACGACTGTATCTCGTCGGGCCTGCGTGGATGTGTGCTCATCGAACTCGCCCTTCGTGGTCGCATAGAACTCGAGAACACGGGCATGCGCAAGAAGGCACTTCTCACCAGGAAGGTACGCATTGCTTCCGTTTCACTCATTGATAGCGTAGCTGATTTCCACTTGGCTAGAAAAGTGTGTGTGTTGTAGGTGAAGGTGAAGAGCAGTGAGCCTGTGGGAGACGTGATTCTGGACGAGGCGTTGCGTCACATGAAGGAGACGAACCCGCCAGAGACGGTCACCTCCTGGATCGAGTATCTCTCCGGAGAAGTGAGTTGTTTTCTGGTTTGGTCTTATATGATGTTTTACTAATCCCGTTTCGTGAATCCATATGTGGTATTTGTTTCAGACATGGAATCCTCTGAAGCTGCGTTACCAGCTGCGCAACGTGCGCGAGAGACTAGCCAAGAACCTCGTCGAGAAGGTATCACAGTTCAGTTACCATCTGTTTATGTGTTGTTGTGGTGTGTGTTCATTTGGTATATTTTTCATTGCACTATATATTATACCATGCGTTGCAGGGTGTTTTGACGACGGACAAGCAGAACTTCCTTCTATTCGAAATCACAACCCACCCTCTGTCGGACGGAAACCAGAAGACGAAGCTCATCAAGGTATGCATGTTGTTGAACATTATGTTATGTTATTAAGAGAGGCGGTTGTGTCTGTCTGTGTTTGTTGATGTGCATGTTTGTGTTTGAGGAGGTGCAAGAGAGCGTGCTGTCACGATGGACGAATGACGTGCACAGGATGGACAGGAAGATGCTGTCGCTGATTGTGCTGGCCCACGCCTCGGACGTGCTCGAGAATGCGTTCGCGCCCCTCAACGACCAGGACTACGAGGTCGGTTCGGTCCGCGTCCTCCCCCTCTCTCACTCGGTCGTTGCAGGTGGCGATGAAGCGTGTGCGCGGTCTGCTGGAGTTGGAATACGAGGCGGAGGCGGACAAGAAGGGCAACGAGGTCATGTGGGCAGTGTTCGAGGCATTCTCCAAGTAGACGCCAGGTGAGCGCCGGGAGAGGAGATGGGGAGAGGAGATGGGGAGATGGAGGGGAGGAGCGGGACCATGTTCTGTTTCAGTGTGTGCTGCGTGGAGAGACGAGTCGGTAGTGTTGATTGTCTCTTGTTCATGTTCTGTGATATCCCGGGCACACTGCGGCGCACTGCCTGCGTCTGCCCGGGACTGCTGCTTTTCCTTTTTTTGTCAATTCACATCATCACACATTTATAATAGATCCACTTGTACTCCTCTCCTCTCTTTTATATCACTCGCTTTAGCTTGGCATGTGGTGTGTATGTGTGAGTTTGAGATAGGGAGATGTTTCGGCGGGCGAGAAGCGAGTATCGATTGATGTTGATTTCTCGTATTGTCTCTGCTGTGTGCCTCTTCTCCTCTTCTGGGCTGTAGATGTCTTCTGTGATATACGCAATCTACCATTTTCTACTCGGTAATAGTGAGTGTCAGCAGTGAGAGCTCCTCTTCTTCTTTTAGTATTGCAGTCTCTTTTCGGCTTGTTCCGATTTTGTATTCCTTGTTCCTATAGATGAAATGGGCCGTGTGTGATTATGATATTGATTGGTATTGATCAGTCGGTATTGGATATTGTTTCTATGATGTGCGTCTGCCTTTTTCACACATAGATTTAGCGGGGCAATCTGTGTGTATGTTTCGTTTCCATTCGTGTCTAACGTACTGCAGTCAGATTGGATAAGAAAATTTATTACCGTGTATTCATATGTTATTGATAAATATTATATATTTTGTTGTCCTTATTTTTATGTCGGAGTTTATGTAAAGGCTGTTGTAGATCAGTTGAATATCTGTGTTGTTGCGTATGCGTACGCTGCTATGCTTTGTGATGCGATTGGCGAGAGAATGAGCGATGAATCGATAGTTGATGGGGGGGAGGGGATTGAGCAGGGGAGCACATGTGCCACACACGCACGTTGACAATGCAACACTCCTCTCTCCCCTTGGATGTGTGCGCAGCTTGACCATGATGAGTTTGGATGCGCCTTTCCCCAACGATACAGTTATCTGTGTGTTGTTCGCCAGGAATGTTCTCTCTGCTCTCTATTGATTAGATTGGCGAGCCCGGCATCCGTGTCGCTTGCAGTCTATTTTTGGTCGCTGCCTGTCCGCGCGAGTCTCTTTTGCGGCGCGGCATTGCGTGTCCAATGGCTACTGCCGTCGTTTCTCAAGGAGAAAGTGTTTTGCATATATGGAATGGCGCATGTGTGTTTGCCACGTGTAAAGGAGAGGGAGGATAGTAGCGCGATCATTGTCTCGAATCGCTCGTGTGTCGTTGGACTGTGAATGATAGTGAGTGTATCATTTGTGTGTGTTGCAGTGCTTTCGGGAGGCGGCACAAGTCTCACACAATGCAACTGCCCTCCTCGCCGCTCGTCGTCTTGGTGCGTTGTTGTTTGATTGTGTTGTTGATGGTTGATTGTTTGTTTGAGGCGGCTGTGCTGGGTGTCGTCCGCAGTGTTGTCATCCCTCTCGACAACAACAATGTCGACCAAGTGTTGAGTGAGTATCACTTTATTTTCCGTTTGATTATTGATTGATGGGTTTGAGAAACGTCGGAGGTTGTGTTTGTCAACTTCTACGCTGACTGGTGCCGCTTCTCGCAGATGCTCAAGCCCATTTTCCTCGAGGCCAGCGACAAGTTCAAGGTACGGTTTGTTAAGCTTTGTTATTGTTAATGTTGTGATGTTGAGGATGTGCCTGCATCGAAGATCACGTTTGCGTCGGTGGACTGTGACAGACAGCGTGAGTAATTGATGCAAAGAATAAATTATTGACTCAGTTGATTGTAGCCGAGATTGCTGCCAAGTATCACGTGAACAAGTACCCCACTCTCAAGCTCATCCGCAACGGAGAGCTCGCAAAGAAGGAGTATCGGTGGGTTGCATATTTGATTATATGCATTTTTCTTATCCCCTTATTCGGTTCATACAACGACTCCACGATCCACGATGCGTAATATATCTGTAATATTGTATTGTAGTTCGCAGCGCAGTGTGGAGGCTCTGTCGGCGTTCGTACAGAAGCAGCTCGACACTGGAATCACGCCCTTCACCAACGAGGCCGACATTCAGATCGATGTGGGTGGTCGGTGTTAGGTGTATTGAATGATAGTACCCATATTGGCTCGATATTACAGGAGAAGAAGCGCAACGTGATTGCCGCGTTCCCCGCCGAGTCTGGACCCGCCTTCGACAACTTCAAGAAGGTATGCTTTGTGAACGGTTTCATGACAAGCAGTTATAAGCACGTTTGACGTTGTGTTGTGTGTTGCAGGCGGCGTCTTTGCTGCGTGAAGAGTGCGTGTTCTACCAGGGACAGGCCGCAGCCCCCTCGATCAAGTTCCGCGGAGGAGTGAGTGGGAGAGGGAGAGAGGCGGCATGCACAGTGATCTCTTTCAGAACAAGCCCGCCGAGCCGTTCACTGCAGACCTCAACAACTTTGATGCCCTCAAGTGAGTGTTTTTGTTTTGTTTTTGTAAATATGATGTATGCGTTTTGTTTGCAGGCAGTGGCTGCAGGAGCGTTGCGTGCCGATTGTGCGCGAGATTACGTTCGAGAATGCGGAGGAGCTGACCGAGGAGGGACTGCCCTTCGTCATTCTGTTCAAGGTGAGGAGGCGGAGCGAGATGGGCGGGGCTTGGTCTTAGCCACACTATTCAGGCGCCGGACGACACGAAGAGCCAGGAGGTGTTCACGGAGAGTGTGATCCGCGAGATTGCCGACCAGAAGAGTGAGTCTCTCTCTCTCTCTCTCTCTCTCTCTCTCTCTCTCTGTCTCTCTCGCCTCCCTCCCTTTCCACTCCCCCGTTGCAGCTGCCGTGAACTGTCTGGTAGCTGACGGTC
Source organism: Rhabditoides inermis (assembly GCA_963966185.1). Classification (NCBI taxonomy): domain Eukaryota; kingdom Metazoa; phylum Nematoda; class Chromadorea; order Rhabditida; family Rhabditidae; genus Rhabditoides; species Rhabditoides inermis. Next base: position 329,490 of record CAWZYM010000039.1, on the reverse strand, counting down.
TCAAGTTCGCGCACCCCCTCCACCACCTCGGCAAGTCCGCGCAGGATCTGCCCGTCATCGCCATTGACTCGTTCCGCCACATGTACCTCTTCCCCGACATGAAGAAGCTCACGTGAGTGGGCGTGGTCAAAGGGGCGGAGCCTTACTATTTGTGGTTTCAGCACCCCAGGAGCGTTGCGTCAGTTTGTGCTGGACCTGCACAGTGGGAAGCTGCACCGCGAGTTCCACCACGGCCCGGACCAGGTGGATCCACTGGAAGTCACCATCCCTGTAGGGTTTAGAGTAGGCAGTGATATGGAGTGGGAGAAGAGAGTGAGGGAGCACGAGCGAGCGAGCGAGTGCACGCTATGTGTATCGTGTGTGTGGTGATTGTGTGAGGAGTGCATGCTGAGATTTGACTAACTGGTGTAGCCCCTGTAACTGCGTGGTGCATGGTGGTGAGTGGGAGACTGGACTGACTGAGTGGTGTGTTTTCAGCCGAACAGTCCGCCGGCCGACACGCAGCCGCCCCCTTCGGTGTTCGAGAAGCTCAAGCCTGCCGAGAACCGCTACACCATAGTCAACAAGGACGAGTTGTAGGGTGTGGGGGCAGAGAGAGGGGCAATAGCCAGCCATGTCTTGTGTTTCCGGGGATCCATCTTCCATTGTGTATGTCAAGTGTTTTGTGTGAGAGGTGAACGGCTCAAGTTGCGCTTTACCACTGAGATATAGTCCATGTTATGTCGTGTGCGTGTGACAAGAAAGCTTTTACTATACCCATCTACGTCATCTTTGTGTAATTTGTGTGTTTTGAGTTTTGGCCAACCGTCTGAGGATTGTCTTTTTGTCTGTGTGTTCGCTGAGCATACATATTTATATCTGTGATGCGCGTCTTTGGATGATGCCGACTATTTATTAAAAAGTATTTTGGAAATAAAGCTTTATTTCTTAGATGATTCATTGTATGCTTGTGTGTTTTTTGGTTTGAAACCATGTCTTCATATCTGCATTCTTTTTCTGCTCCGTTTTGCAATATTGCATGGTAGCAGGCGATTGATTGGACCTTGGAGCCAATGAGAGAGAACTTGTTTTCATTCAAACCGAGTGCGCCCGCACTACGTCTTGTTAAACTGGGATGTCATCATGTTATGATTTGTTCTGTCATTTGATAAATGTTCAATATTGATAATGTATTGTAATGTTGAAGGGTGACAACCTCTCGCCTCGTAGCGAGTAGGCAGCTATAGAAGGGCAGGATGTGGCAGTGCGGTCGCGGCTCGCTGCTCCGTCTCGCACACACGGCCAAGCAGGTAGGTCATTATTGATTATTGATTGATATTGATTGTTTGAGGTGTGTCCGGCGTCGTCTCTGGCGGCTGAGGGCACAGTGAGCAGACGTGACGGCGTCCAGATGCCCAAGTAAGTGTTTATGTGTGCTCCTGTTATGCGTACATGTGTTTGTGTATGGCAGGTTTGTGGACGAGCGTCTATCGAGTGTGCAGGCCGAGATCGCACAGCAGTTTGTGAGCGACGTGGCTGGAGGAATGCTGGCAGGGGGAGGAGGCGGCGGAGGAGCGGCCTTCAACTCGCAGCTACACAACGACCTCGCAGGTGGCCACGCCGTCCTTGTCCACTCCGAATGTATTAATTTCAGGCATGGCCAAGTACTACTTCGAGCAGGGCGGCAAGATGTTCCGACCCGCCATCTCCCTTCTCATGGCCGGCGCGTGCAACCAGGTCGGCAAGGCCGATTCCAGGTGGGCGGGGCGTGGCGACAGTGGGCGGGACTTATTTGTATGTTGTTAGAGGTATAGTAAATTGTATACTTTTTGAATCGATTGCAGACTGCGCCTGGAGTGTGGGTCGGATGCGGTGTCATTGAACCAACACCGGATAGCTATGATAGCTGAGATGATCCACACTGCGAGTCTCGTCCACGATGACGTCATCGACGAGGTAGCTGTGTATTGATTGATTGCAACTTGTTCCTTAACGGGATATTATATGCGATATGATGTGGAGTGTTGCAGGCGGCGACTCGACGGGGCAACGCTTCTGTGAACGCAGTGTGGGGCAACAAGATGGTGAGTGGACTGGACTGGAGGGGGGAGGCACACTGCCACTGCCACTATGTCTGTCTAGGCTGTGCTGGTGGGCGACTTCATTCTGGCGCGGGCAACGCAGATCCTCTGTTCGATCGGGAGACCCGATGTGATTGCTGTCATGGCGAGCATCATCGAGGATCTCGTCGTGGTGAGTATCTGTACCGGGAACGGGGGGATTATCGGGGACAGGGTGTGATCTGATCTGTATGATATTTGGTGGATGATCTGTATGAAATTTATGTATGATACTGGTCTTTACATTTTTACGTCCCTTTCTGAGCTTACAGTTGAGATGATCAAAATTGGAATCTATGACGTTTGTCAGCAGTAAAACTTGAACTTGTTCTCGAGTAAAACACACGTCCGATAGTGGGATTTGCGATGTATGTAGTTCCATCAAACGGGATTGTGGTTTTGTGTGCCGGCATGGTCCATGTGAGCGTTGTCAGTTTATAGTGATGACATCATTAGACATGATATCGTAATTATTTTGCATCTATGAACTATATGGACACATGATATCACGTTGACATTTATGATGTACTGTAGTTACCAGTGAGATGTTGTTTTGATGTGCGTAGCGTAGTGATGGCCCTTAGTGACTGTTATGCTGACGTGACATCGCTGTTTTCCAGGGTGAATTCATGCAGATGTCTGCTTCGGGCGCCGCCAGCGAACGCCTCGACGGATACATGGAGAAGACGTACAGGTGGGTACGGTAGCATGGAACGACTACAGTAGTGCGGCGATGCATACATTAGTGTTTGAGAAAGACGGCGTCTCTGTTCGCGAACAGCTGCAAGAGTGTGGCGTTGTTGGCGGAAGGAGACGGGGTTCTGGTGGAGAGAGCAGAGGGATACGGAAAGCATCTCGGACTCGCCTTCCAAGTATGTGTGAGAGGGGGGGACATGGATGGAGACATTGACATGTTCCATCTCAGCTCGTTGATGACATGCTCGATTTCGTGTCTTCGAGTGAGACTCTTGGCAAGCCAGCCGCCAGCGATCTCAAACTCGGTGAGTGCTTGTCGTAGTGTGCTCATGCTCATGCTATGAGTTGCGATCCAGGTCTGGCCACGGCTCCGGTGTTGTTTGCGGCGCAGTCGTATCCGGAATTGGATGAGCTGATGGCGCGCAAGTTCTCACAACCAGGTGCGTGCGTGTGTTGCGTGAATGGATGTGATGGGACTGTGTTTAGGAGACGCGGACCGGGCGCGTCGTCTAGTACTGGAGTCGGATGGACTGGAGAGAACACGGCAGCTCGCCATGCGACACAGCCAGGCCGCAGCCAGATTGGTGCGTCCGAGAGAGACAGAGAGATTGCTGAGTGTGTATGTGTACCCACTCCCTTTCAGGCGTCGGAGCTTCCGAACGGGGACGGTGTGAGGGACATGCTGGTCGAGTATGCTCTCAAGCAGATGGATCGACGCGCCTAGGGCTCTCATACATGCAACACAGTAGCTCATGTACGACACGCTAGCTATCCAGCCTAGGAGTTCGCCGTGTAGTTCGTATTGTTGCGGGGTGGAGATTGTTTTTTTTGTTGTCGAGTTGTCCTTATTCGTGACTAACTAGCGTTGTTAGGTTAGATGTGTTATGTTGAAATGAATACCGATAGAAAGTGCTCAAGAGTGAATTGTAGATTTCTATACTTATCCGAATTCGGTGAGATGGTTTGAGTACTGCCCAGGTAGATGTGTGTTTTGATTCCATCATTGATTAGATCACATTTATATGTAAATGTATAGTAGAAAGAGACAGATAGAGTATAAATGTCTAGGACAAATATCGTTGTTTGTGTCACACCAAACGTGTATATGAAAAACGAAATAAAATTCTTTGATGAAAACTTATCGTTGTTATTGTAACATCGGCTTTATGGGTTGTTTTGCAAACTCAATCACGGGTAGTGCCGTCCTGCGCACGTTTACTACCGCTTATGCTGTTGTTTGATCGGTACAATCTCTTGTTGTCCACTGTGTTATGACTGTTTAGGTGCACAGTACGTATCCACTCCACGGGCCTCCTGCAATGTGCGGTGTTTGAAGGTTGTGCTCCGATCATATTTCGACTCGTTCACATGTCGGTGACGCTTTGTTTGCCATCCAATCCAAATTTTATGGAGCGCGTCGGATTTGGGAGATCATAAATGTAGACGAGGCCAGTATAAAACAAAGAGGGAGAGGGGACGAGACATTGCGAGCTCCAAGCGAGTTTTCTATTCTCTCTAATTCTACTTGTTCTATTTAGTATATGGTGTTCGAGTTCGTGTCACAGCACTCTTTCAGATTTCAGATGAGGATACTTGCTTTCTTCACGATTTCGATTTGCGGCTGCGCATTTGCCCAGTTGTGCAGTGAAGCGGACCCGCCAGACGATTTGGGTGAGTGGAAGGAGTACTACGGTATCGGTACCGTGATCAGTACGGTATTGAATACTGTATGGTTTCTACAATCAATGGCACGGCTGTGATTTCAGCGCCAGTACAAGTGTACAAAGACGACTCTTCCGGAGACGATCCTCTATACACGATAGCCGAAGATTCACCGGGCGATGACTACACAGAGGAGGGCAGTCAGATACAGGTGCCACATCACAGATTTCTCACAGATCGATCGTCTGGATCTCTCCAACACATACGCTCAAAGGAGTTCTCTCTCTAGAAAGCTTTTGTTTACCACTGTTTGCTTCACTAGACAATTGGATGGAAACTATACTGTGACTGATGTGTTTCACAGTTCCACTGTTTGCAGATGGCGACGTCGCAGGAGTCATCCGGATGCCCGCCCGAGTGCGGACTACAGCTGATGAAGTTCAACGCAGACGACGGCACCAACATCCTCCACGTCAAGTATCCTTATCTGGAGATTGTGCCGGGCGGATATGACGTGGGTGGCAGAGAGAGAGAAGGGAGGGATGGGAAGATGTTGTTCAGGAAGACGCGGACGCGACTCCGCTGTATTGCATGAACTTCGAGGGAAACTGCGGCGCGGACCAGCCCATCTATCGCTACTTCAAGATTGGGCTCGATGGAAAACTGCGTGAGTGGATGGGACAGAGAAGGAGAGAGATAGCGAGAGAGAGAGAGCGAGAGAGAGAAAGAGAAAGAGAGAGAGAGAGAGAGAAAGAGAAGGGGAGAGCGAAAGGGGGAGGGGGAGAGGGGGGGGAGAGATGGTGTTGTTTTGAGACCACGCGTACTCGCTGGGAGATGACGAGCTGGACGATGTGGATTCGTACACGAAGGAGTTGTCTCCGCTGTGCTATGGATGGGCGGCCGACAGCAAGAGAAGAAGGAGAAGGAGGGGGACTGTGGTGAGAGAAGGCAACACAACACACAACACACCTTCCCTCAGGATCGCCGCGTCCACAAGAACAAGCACTCGCGACGCCAGAAGAGGGACCTCATACAGCAGCTACTCGGAGGATTCCGAGATCAATCCAAGGTACCGTACTGTTAGCCGGTTCACGTACCGTGGCGCTCACATCCTGTTTCAGGCAGTGTGCAACGGCAGCGTGGAAGAGAACAGACTGGTGGTGCTGAATGCATACGACAACGGACTGTCAGGTAGAGAGGAGGGGAGGGAGCGAGGATTGAACGGACCAGTTCAGGCACTGACAGAGACCACTGGTACACACCCGCCACCAAGGACAACGGACCAACGGACCTGTACGACTATGTGAAGATTGTGGGTGGAGAGAGAGAGAGGAGGGAAGGGAGAAGGAGGGAGGGAGGGAGGGAGAGAGGAGGAAAAGATGAGGAATGTAGAGAGAGGAGGATTAGCCGTGTGTTTGCAGGGCGAGCTGGGCAAAGTCTTGGACAAGGATCCGGGCACATGCGGTTGTATGGTGGAGCTCACCCAGCAGTTGGATAAACAGGGCGGAATGTTCCGTGAGTCTCTCTCTCTCTCTCTCTCTCTCTCTCTCTCTCTCTCTTTCTGTCTTTTTAAATTGGTGTTAGACTCTTGAGTTCTTCAGTTCTCAATAGTCATAAATGGGATCGCAAATCAAAAAGTCACTGAGCGGATTTAGAAAGATTACATTCGAAAGGTATCATAAAGTGAGTCGACAATCACAGATCTACGGTCTACGATTTTGTTAGCGAGCCAAAATCTAAAACTAGAATTTTACTATTTCAGATCGAATCGATCATAAATTGTCGATCGCCGATAAGGAATCGAACCGGATGTTCGAAAGCTACGCGCCCACCGGAGAGTCTGTCTTCTGCGCTGCCGAGGTAGGAACACCCTCCGCTCCCCCTTCTCATCTTCCCTCTCTCTCTCTCTCTCTCTCTCTCTCTCTCTCTCTCTTTCTCTCTCTCTATCGCTCTTATTTCGCTCCTTGTCATTGTTTATTGTATACTTTCAGCCTGCGTGTGGCGCTACTATTCCACTGTATAAGACATTCAATTATCTGAACGTTGGTGAGTGATATGCGATGATTTGTCTATTATCGTATGTCCCTTTCCAGATTCGACACTGCAGACCGATTCCAGTCTACAACCGTTCGCATACCACTACCCCTGGACTCCTCTCTGCTACATTTGGCTCGTCAATCCGTCAGTATACAGCACTGAAAAAATATAATTCACTTGAGCTCTTTCAGTGCAACGACGACAGCCGCGACGCCGACTGCCGGGGTAACAGATGGGCCAGATGAGACGAGCACAGCGGCGGAGGAAGAACAAGCGACCACGGAGACTACCAAGAAGACACCGATTCGCACCAAGGATGAGGTGGAAGGCACCACAGATGCACCCGACGACGCGACGACAGAAGGAGAGACCGACGCAGCCACCGACGCCACTGACACCGCGACGGACGCGGCGACCGACGCGGCTACTGATGCGGCGACGACGGATGCCTCGGAAGACGATGTGACAACAGCTTCGGACGGCAGCGAGGATGCGACGACGCTATCGGAGCGCGAGGCTATAGCCGACATGCTGCAGTCACTGGGTGCGATGGAAGTGGAGGCACAGAGGGAAGCACAGACGGTGATAGAGACGATAGGGGAGGAAACGAGGAAGATGCTGGAGGAGCACGGAGGCGGCGGAGAGAAGAGGGGGAGGAGGCGGGTGCGCGCCGGGAGGAGGACGTGAACAGACAGGGAGGGAGAAGGGAGATATGTAGTCCTACTGTGTACATACTAATGATGCGTAATAAAGATGTCATATGATACCTAGTGTGCTTGTTTTTTGATACAATATTTTGATATCATTGATGTATTAGGTACTAACTTTTCAGTGAAAATATTGTCGAGGATTTTGAACATACAGCATACCTAACGAACACACATGGAATGCCTTCAAATTCTCAAATTCTCGCTTCTCAGAGAGTGTTGCACGAAATATGAAAGCATAATTGAACACTCGCAGATCTTTCTCTATCCACCTGCCTCACACTGCGGCATATGCCACCACACAATAATGAACGCGGTGTTGCAGTGTTCCTACCAGATACCACCGCTGCTCTCTCTTATCGCATGTGCGATTGCGGCTAGAGAGCACGTCGCGAGGCGGAGAGCGCAGCGCGGCAGACGCCTGGTGAGAGACAGTGGCGAGCGCTGAGAGTGCGACTCGCGACCGCGACGCGACTCGCACGCGCGCTGCGGCCCGCCGCTGACTCGCACTCGCATTGATCGGAGCGACGACAGACGGCCGGTGTAGCGGTTCTATCGACTGATTCACATCGATCGTCCCGCATCGATCGGGCGGCCGAGGACAACATAGGCCGCACCTGCGACACCACAATGTGGACTGACAGCAGCCGCACTCTGCTCATACAGGAGATGAAGTCACGCCCCATCATATGGGACAAGGTATGAACGCCGGCACTGGTTTGCACATGACGTCTTTCCTTACATGATACTTGCAGAACGTGAATTTGACGGACTCTTCGAAGGCAGTGAGCAGGACTACGGCTCTAGTGGAGGTGAGGGATGGGGTGTAGGGATGGATGTGAGGGAATGACTGCTGCCAGGTGGCGAATCGACTCAACGAGGCCTTCTACCCCCACGTCACTCCACACATGTACACTGGTACGTCCACACTACTTTTCCCCATCCGTATTAAGCTACCGATTGTTTTCAGTGGAGGAGATCCGGAGTCAATGGAAGAACCTCAAGGACACCTACATCCGCAAGCAGCGATGGCTCAACGAGGGAAAGTGAGTTTAAAAAACATGTCTCCTTTTTGTTTCATTATTTGTTGTGTAGATAGTGAATGTGGAATCTACCGTATACCCAAGTTGGCAATTTATGATTATCAGTGACTGGATTACTGTACTGTATGTAGGTACATGCGGGATCCTCATGAGGAGCCAGCGTGGAAGTTCTTCCGCTCGCTCAAGTTTCTGGATGGGAAGGACGAGGAGGACAAGGAGAGGAGAGGGGCAGAGGCTGCCACCGCCAGCAACGCGCGTTCTCTGAAAGAGGAGATGTTCTTCGACCACTCGAACGAATCGGCGCCGTCGACTGAGGAGCAGATGCTCTCGCTGTTCTTCAAGGACAGTCCCAGTGGTGAGTGCAGATGAAGAAGGAGAGAAAGAAAGAGAGAGAGAGCGAGAGAGAGAGAGAGAAAGAGGGAGAGAGAGAGATTTCAGGAAGTCCTCCCACCGTCACGGAGACGATCGTGGCCACCAGCAAGGCAGTGTCTCCTGTGGTGCATGCAAACACCCTTCCCGCTCCGCCCCACCAGACTCCGCCCACACTCGCCACGCCCATCCACGCTCCGCTCCCTATGCGGCGGGACGAAGAGCCTCGCATGAAGAAAGTGAGTTGTGGCGGCGATGACGGAATGGTATGTTCTGTGTTTTGCAGCCTCGCTTGTCTATGCCGGCTCCCGTTGCGGCAGACGACGAGTATGCACTATTCGGGGCGACCGTCGCCCAGACTCTGCGGAGGATGACTGATGAGGGTGAGGAGAGAGAGAGAGAGAGAGAGAGAGAGAGAGAGAGAGGAAGAGAGAGGAAGAGAGAGAGAGAGAGAGAGAGAGAGAGAGAGAGAGAGGAAGAGAGAGAGAGAGAGAGGAAGAGAGAGAGAGGGAGAGACTGTTTTCAGGTTCGCGGATCGCGTCACTGCGCCTACAGAAGCAGATCAACGACCTGATCTTCGAGTCGCAGCTGAGTCTTCTCGACAAGCAGTCCTGATCAATCGATACCATATCGATTACCACTTTTTTTGATTTTGCAAATCACACTATACCACACATACGGTTGAGAAATTTAGAGAGACTGTTGCAGAGTTTTTGTTTTTGTACAAAGCCGATTTGAGTTTGGACGACGATAAACATGTTTCGATCATTCGGAAACCAAACATCCAACAAGTGCAATGGGAAACATCAACAATAAATGACTAAACATGTTTGGGTTGTTTTGTGAGGTATGTTGAGATACGGTTAAGGAGCGAGCGCTTCCGTATCGGTTCCAATCTGTCGTATGTGTTTCTGTATTGTCAACCACGAGGACATTTCTTTTTCTTGATAACGACGCCATCGCAGGGGATATTGCCGCCTCCCCCGCTTCCACTGCCATTTGTTTTGAGTTTTAAGCCAGAGATCGCTCCCGCTTCCAAATTGCCAGAACATTCGAGTACTTATTTGTTATTGTATGATGTGAGTGGTGATTGCCTTTATTGGGTAACCCTGCGAGAAAAAGAGGAACAGTTCGTATAAAGCGGGCTAATGGTATGGCGGATATCATTCGATTCGCCCCTTACTGGTATTGTTCATTGAACACCATCGAGTCCAAAGGACCACCAGTGTTTACTGAGTGATAGATAGAGACGGTTTTAGACAACTACACTTTCAAAGATCGTTATGTGCGGCTGAGCCGTTACCGGTTTGAGTATGTTTCCACAATCTATCTCTGATCATGTGGTCCGTAGCGCGTATCAGTCTCCATATAACAGTCGCCTACTCACACTTGCATCAAAGTGTGGGTATTGTGGTGTCGCAGACATCCTCCCGCTTCCTTGTCTCATTCTGCTTTCGTTGTTCGTCTGGGAGTGAGTAGTGAGCGGACCGGCTGACTCACCAATGTGGCCGCTGCGCGCTCACGTACCACGTCTATGAGCAATTTACGCTTTCCTACAAATTCGTCACTCACTTTCCCGCAATATTTAAGCCCGCCGCCCGGTAGATGCGATCTATGGTTTGCATTTTATTCTTTCCTGCTTCAGCTCGACAGTGTGCTATCCGCTACTACGATCATGTTTCGCGAAGGGATAAGGTGAGTGACTGGACTGTGTACAGTATCCGGAGTGACGTCCCTTTACAGGATCCGCTATGTGATCATGACTCTCGCCTGTCTGTGTCTGTCTATCAGCCTATCCAACATTCTCACATTCAACTTCACTGTCATTTGCATGGCTGGACCACCCACGACGACTGACAAGGGAAACGGCACACGCATAGTGAGCTCATTTCAGGGCGCAATCACATAATCATTGAGAGATCTAATATGAATGAGTGAATAGGAGACCACTATGCTCTTTCAGCCAACGGAAACTGTGACAGGCTTCAATCACTGGCTGCTATCCATGGAAGGGATTCTTCTACACTACATCATGGAGGGAGACGATGTGCGTATGAACCGATCGATCGATTTACTATTGATTTCTGACAGGTTCCCGCGGAGAGCAGAAAGTACTCTTATACACCAACTGAGAAGAGTCGCATCTTTTCGGCGGTGGCTGTGGGTGCTCTGTTGGCAGTCTACCCACTCATATGGGCGCTCGGACGGTGGGGTCCCAGGAAGGTACGCGTCTCTCCTCCCACCTCTCCCTTCTCTCCCCTCTATCTCCTCTCAAACAATCGTTCAGCTCTTTTCCCTTGTCGGGTTCGTTTCTGCCGTGTCGACCGCTCTGATTCCCCTCGCAGCGGACTACGGAGTGGAGTGAGTGGATAGTATGGAGACAGATGTTTATTCACCCCCTCTAGGTACATCTACGTGTGTCGCGCGTTCCAAGGAGCGGGTCTCGCAGTCTCACTGCCCGTCATAGGTCAGTCCACACAATAACAGTCCTATCTGTATGTCCATTCAGGCTGCGTCACGTCCCACTGGTCGACATTGCAGCAGAACGCCTTCTTCATTGCTATTCTCAGCAGTTTCCTCCAGGTGACAGTGACGTCATTCTCTCTGCTCCTCACCTTGTTTGTTTCCAGATAGCTCCGATGTTTACCATGCCGGTGGCCGGTCGTCTGTGTATTTCCCCTCTGGGATGGAAGTCCGTCTACTACCTCCATGGAGCAATGACCGTCGTTCTATTCGGACTCTTCGTGTTGTACTATAGGTACACAAAACGATGATATAAGGAGAGAGGGTGGTTGTTTCAGGGACGTTCCCCGCAGACATAGTGCTGTCTCGCACAGGGAACTCACCAAAATCAGCGCGGGAAAGAGCGACGCGAGCGGTTCGCGCGTCCCCACCAGGGTGAGTCGCTCCCATCCGCGACTAATCGCGTTCGCAGGCGATTCTGCGGAGCGCCGAGATCTGGGCGGTGTGGGTGGCGGCGTTCGGAAACTTCCTCGGAACACAGCTCACGCTACAGTTCACACCCATTTATCTGAACAAGGTATGGGAGGAGAGTTGAAAGAGGGAACCAAAAGCTGTTGTAGGTTCTCGGAATCCCAGTCGGAAGCACTGGCTACGTTTCCGCCATCCCACCGTTTCTCATGTTCTTTGTAAAACTGGCAGCGGGACTCACTTCCGACAAGGTGGGTCATCTCAATCAATCAATCAATCGTTTATCCGGAATCGTTATATCTGAATAAGACAACACAATCAGAATGATATGAAGCATACAGTAGTGCCTAAGATGCTAGATACATAATAGGCTAACGCCGGGGAAAGACAGGTAGGCTGACAAGGTTAGTGGTGGGAAGACGATACTTGATCGATAATCATTCCTGGACCATTAGAGTACCATTCTTGACGTGAAAAGCTCCGAGGCTTCCTTTGCTTCCATGCCAATTAGTATCTCCTCGCGCCATAGCTGCTTCCACATGAGGATACTTCCCGCCGCCTCACTGGTTACTCGGGAAGGATTTTTGTCGATGACCGAACATTCGGCGGCGGTGGGGCAAAATGAGGACCCGACCGCACGCCGCGGGGAAAAGAAGAAGAATCATCTATGGGTCATCTATATCACTTGATTGACTGATATTGGTTCAGGTGACGTTGTTGAGTGAAAAGACAAAGCTGCGCGTGTACAACACGATTGCACTGGGTGAGTAGGAGGCGGCTTCCATCGTGCATCCTTCCTTCCAGGTGGAATGGCGCTGTTCTTCCTTCTCCTAGCTATCATATCCACACAACAGACTGTCATTCACATCGTTCTCCTCATAGCAGCATCGTGCGCACTCGGATTCAATTCTGGAGGTTTCTTCAAGGTGAGAGAGAGAGGAACGGAGAGGGGGAGAGCAGGAGAGAGAGAAGCAGAGAGGCAGAGAGAGAGAGAGAGAGAGAGAGAGAGAGAGAGAGAGAGAGAGAGAGGACAGAGAGATAGAGAGAGAGGGACAGAGAGAGAGAGAGAGAGAGAGAGAGAGGAGGGGGGGGGAGAGAGAGATAGAGGGAGAGGGGGGAGAGATGCCTTCGTTGCAGTCATCGCAACTCGTCGCCCGTCACCACTCGCACTTTGTCATGGGCAACATCTCCTTCATCAACTGCCTCTGCATGCTCATCGTACCCTATATGGGTCAGTTACAGTTCTCTTACTTGCTCTCTCTCTCTCTCTCTCTCTCTCTCTCTCTCTCTCCTCTTCCTCTCTGAACCCTCCCTCTTTCAGTGGAGAAGCTGTGTCCGAACAACGCTCCCTCTGAGTGGTCGGTCGTCTTTCTCATTCACACTGCCGTACTAGCCATCTGTAACGTCGTGTACTGCTATCTACCCGGTTATCAGGTAAGGGAGAAAGGGAAACAAGAAGGGAGATGAAGGTGATTGTTGCAGGCGGCGTGGTGGACAGAGGGAGAGTGCGGGAATGGGAAAGTGAGTGCGAGTGACATGTCAGCGAGTACTTCGTTCGACTGGACCGAGGAGGAGGAGACAGTGGATGAGAAGAGCAAGGGGGCCATGGTCATTCCCATCGCATAGTCCACTCACACCACACACATCCCCCGATCTCTCATCCCCGCCCAGTGCACACGCATTTCTATTATATAGAACTTACGATATAGAAGTTAATGTATATCTCTATGAAAGTTACTGTATCTCTATTACATAGAAGTTACTGTATTCACTCTCTATCAGATAAATATTTTTTATATAAACCATTCCACTCATAATTTGTATTAAAACAAACATATTTCGCAAAAATCGAATTTATTCTTCAAAACAAATAATCAAATAACAATACTCGCAGTTATTATATAACTCTTCGCAGGTACATGTTTTAAAGTGAGATCTCAGAACGAGCGAGAGATGCCACTGACACAACCGAAAAGTGATTAATAGATGGCTGGCTGTTCAATGCTCCTTGGACTGGGGCACACTGGCGTTGACCCGCATCCATCCCCACTCCTCCTCTCCCCTCTCCTCCCCCGGTCCCCTCCCGCCCCCGCACCCCCCGCCACAGTCGACTCGCATTGTCGTGCACTGCTTCGAAGCAACCAGCAACTCCCTCAACACAACACTACAACAACACTCGGCCTCCACACTAACGTCTCCTCCATGTTCTCCGATATCAGCTCGTCCGCGCCGCGAACGAAGACGAACATACGCTGCGCAGACACGCCATCCGAGTCCAGCAGCAGAGTCTGCAATCAACATCTCTCTCTCTCTCTCTCTCTCTCTCTCTCTCTACCTGGAACAGCTTTCTGTTGAACTGCTTCTTCTCTCCCTCGGAAAGCTCCCCGCACGGCGCCCCACACATTCCCTGCTCGCTGTCCGCTGCCTCGCACACCCTCACCGGAATCCGATACGAGTGGGCGGGGCGTGCGGGGGCGGGGCCGACCAGCACCAGCACCTCGGCGATCTGCCGGCGCGCACGCGACCGGAACACGTCACGCAGCTCGGAGCGGATCTGAACAGGCGGATGTATGGGGGCTTGTTCCATGTCTGTTACCTGTTGTATGGCGCGTGAGGTGGCTGGCATGGGGTCTGCGAGGGAGAGGGGGCGGGAGAGGACGCGGTGGCGGAGCATGATCGCCTGAGAGAGGGGAGAGGACAGGTGGACAACACACGCCACACTCTCTCACCTGCATGCATAGGTCGACTAGCTGGAGCCACGCGTGCACGCAGAGACAGCGGCCGACGGGGAGGGAGTGCTCGCAGCAACCCGCGTCCATCTCACACGTCATTCCCGAGACAAGTCTAGATCAGCCTTATCATCATAACGATAACAGCGGAGAATCAGATATGTCATGGTCAAAGAACCAGTCTGTTGGATTCGCATTGAATAAAACACATTTAGATAACAACTTTATCGACAAAGAACAAGAGAAACAATGAACAAGCGAGTGGGGGAAGGAGGTGGGAATAGATAATCTAGGAAGGGGGAGGGACATGAGAACTGTCCGCGGGGTACTCTGGGGGTATGGCCCGGAAAGAGCCTGGGGTCGAAGAATACATACTTATCGAGCCTACGGTACCATACTTCTACCGTACTCACTTGCCCTTGAGAGCGGCAATGAACGCCTCCATTTCCTTGAGCTTCTCCTTGTCAGCTGCCGAAGACTTCTTCTTCTTGGTCTGCGTCTCTGCCTCCCTCTTCTTCTCTGCCGCCTTGCGAGCTCGCTTCTTCTCCGAACTCCCCTCGCTGCCCGCACTGCTCTTTCTCCTCTTCTTCCACTCCGAACTCTCCTTCACTTCGACCACCTCAGGCGACGCATCCTTCTGCTTTCGACGCAGACGCTGAAAGAGTGCATGTTGTGTGTGAGTGTGAGTGAGTGTCTCCCTCACCTCCATAGCATCCCTCGCCCTCTCATCGTCCACATACGAGAGAGACCGCTCCAATTTGTCCATCGCCGACTCCACATTGCCCTCCTCCTCACACCTACAACACATGGTAACAGAGGAGGGAACAATGTATATGAGAAAGCGGGACTCACTGTTCTGCCCACGCAATGTAGACAGTGGCCAGGTAGCTGCGCGCGTTTTTGTGATTCGGATCGAGACGGAGGGCCTGCTGGAGAGAGTCGTGCGCCAGACCAAACAGCTTCATGTTCGCATGCCTGGAGAAACAACAATGCCACATCTCTCCCTTCCTCTCCCCTCTATCCCTCCTCCTCTCTCTCTCTCCTCTCCCCCCTCACTCACGCTGCCCCCATGGCCACATGTGCATCTGCGCACTGCTCGTCTATCTGGATGGCTCTCTGGAGGTGTTGCATCGCAGCCACACAGTTGCCCTCGCGCATCGCAGTCACGCCAGACTGAAAAGAAAATCACACGTACAAAGCGCGTCCTTCGGAATACTAGAGAATTGATCGAACGAGTGTATAATCGACAGGACCCCTCTTCCACCCACCTCCACAGCTCCCATCGCCAGTTTCCTCAGCTGGGTAGAGCGCAGAGCGGACGCGGGGTTCGCGCGAGCCTCAAACACAGTCCGTTTCTCTCCCCCCCCTCCCTCCTCTCTCCCTCTCTCCTTCTTTCTCTCTCCCTCTCTCCCCTCCCCTCTCTCTCTCCCCTCACCCTGTCCAGCCCAGCGAGGCTGAGGAATGAGAATGGACTCTTCGTGGGCATGCCCATCATCCCGTCCACATAGTGGTTCTTCTGTAGTGGGTGCTTTGCCAGAAACGCGTGCATGCTAGTCTCTCCCGCGTACTCGCGACCGATTCTACAACAACTCCACTTTAGAACCTACCATACGCTCTCTTACAGTAATCCTTGGCACAGTACCTGAAATATGCGGGAAGGTCGTCGTCCCTGAGTGCGCCGGCGTTTGCCTCAACGTTACTCTACACCCCTTCTCAAACAGCCCACACTCGGCATCATTCCATTGACAACTGCTGTGGAGTGAGCGAGTCGTGGCGTGTCGCTCGTACCTGTGTGACGGGGGCGACTCGGAGTGGGTTGGCAGCCTCGACGAAGACGCGAATGCGGTCCCCGCGGTTGAGGCGGCGGGCGAGCGGAGACACGGGGATCACCATCTGAGACACGCCACGTCGCCCTCCCACCCCTTCCCCTCCCTCTCTGCGTACCTCCATCTCCAGCCACTCCAGGTCCCTCTTCAGTCTCCTGCCGGTGCACAGGGGCCGCACGTGGGCTCCCGCCGCGTCCGCCCGACGCACCTTCACCACCAACTCGTCCCCTCAAACAACACACATCAATCAATCAAATCAATCGATACTGTGGACTGACCGACTCTCACGTCGCTCTGCCACTTGTCGATGGCGTCTCGCCGATCGATGCGCTTCGCGAATGTCTCGAGAGCAGGCACCTCGGAGAGGGGACGGGACGACACCAACTGTAACACACACCGGTGAGTAGCCCATGCATGTGTGAATCGATGCTCACCTGCACGTCGTCTCCATTGATCGCACTCGCCGAACTGGTCGCCGACTCATAGTCTGCAATGTGGAAACATTGTTGTTGTTTATGAGACTCTGAATAAACATTTTGATTTTTTAAAATAAATATGTGCACCTTGCATAGCCTCCTTGACGAGATCCTCTGCAGTGGCACGAAGCGAGTGCCGCTTGTGCCAAGACATCTTGAAACTAATTAAATACTACAAAAGAAAACA
Source organism: Rhabditoides inermis (assembly GCA_963966185.1). Classification (NCBI taxonomy): domain Eukaryota; kingdom Metazoa; phylum Nematoda; class Chromadorea; order Rhabditida; family Rhabditidae; genus Rhabditoides; species Rhabditoides inermis. The sequence continues at coordinate 312,728 of CAWZYM010000039.1, read as the reverse complement.
AATTTGCATTTATGCCAAATATTTCAGTGTTCTTGCAACACAATGAAATCCATCATATACCTATATGCAAATCGGACGTGGATCAAAGCTTTATTAAAATCAATATATTCACACAAACATACTTTCATCAGCGTATTTCAATAGAGATATGGCTAATCAAATTCTTTGAGTATCAAGTGAAATACGGCCATTTCATCAAGTGAGGATTGCATATACACAGACATACATTGTAGGCAGGGCAGACTACTCAACATAAATCACAATTCACAACATACATCAACAATGACCAGACATGGTTCAGAACCTAGCATTAGCATAAATCAGCTCTCATTCTATCTACAAGCTATACATCGTTCGTTCGAAAATCTAAAACATATACAGTACTCCGTACTCGGTCTCACTTGGGCGTCTTTTTGTATCCTCCAAACGGCGCAGGCAGTTGGTGGTTGTGCTTGATGGGACGCAGTCCATCCGCCTGCAGCATGCATAGTATGCCCCTCCCCTCCCCCTCTCTCCTCTCCCCCACCTGTGCCACTCTCCACGCCCTCCTCAGCTGTTCCACTCCCAGCTCCGCCCTCTCTGCCCCCGTCCAATCACGGCTCCCACCATGCCACTCACCACCCTGCAATACGCATATTCCAATCGTGCACGCCTCCATTCCACTCACCTTCTTGTTGCTCAGATTTCCTAATCCAATCGCCTCGATCAGCGAGGCTTCTATCACGAATGCAACCTGAGAACAGATCGTGTCTATGCTTGTTCATGTCTCTTTTCTGACCTGATCGCAGACGCCCTGACTGAATTGCACGAAGGCCACGCCCTCGCCGCTAGCCCACACCTCCTCGATCCGAGAGTGCTTCGCCGAAGGCTGCAAACCAGCATGCACAACAAAGCCCTTCACAATACAGTCTGCTCCAACCCAACCTACAGTACCCTTACCGTCTTGGGCGAGGCGATCTCTCCCTCTCGTATCCGCTTCACTTCCACGAGGTGCTGGAACGGACGCTGTCCGCACCCCTTGATTCCAACATAATGAAAAAGAGGTTCAACACGTTCTCACCTTTCCCACATAGAACACAGCGTTGACAAACTGTTTGAATGTCCATCGGTCGACATTGTCGGGGAGCCCGCGAGGATCGAGAAGAAGGTAGCAGAAGGCGACCACCTTGCCCCCATCGCTCCACTCAGATAGCAACTGCAAAGGGAGAGAGGGAATGGAGGGAGGAGGGGTGGTAGACGCGCACCTTGTCGTGCGTCTTCCTGCCCCTCGCCTCCTCTGCCGCCGTCGCCTTCCCTCCGATCGCCCTCTCGAGAACCGCCGAGAACCTCACTCCCTGCTTGTTCTCCCCCACCATAGCCTGGTACAGCTTCCGCTCGTAGCCACGACGGTTGCTGCAAGCACACAGCACATCCTCTTCTCTCCCTTCTCCTCTTCCACTCACCCCTTGTCCATAGGCCCGGGCGCGCGTCCATGCTTCTTCAACTCGGCTCGCAGCTCACTCTCCGACATAGCAGCGATGCGACGCGACAACACATCATTCACCTGTCCATGAGAGAACATATTCACCAATACCAAACAGTGTGACGCACGTGCGCGTTCTCCTTGTCTGCGTCGCTGTCGGCACTGCTGCTGTGCGCAGTCTCCTCGTCGCTCTTCCCCCGCCTCCCCCTCTGCACAGCCCGCGCGACAGGAGTGCGACTCGCCGCCCTCCCACCACACCTCGCAGGAGAGGCCTTCTGAGGCGTCTTACCGCCACGAGCCCTCGTGGGGGTGAGTCGCAATTCATCCAGCCTCCCAGCTATCTCATTCAATGCATCGTGCATCGAGTCATCGGCAGTGAAGTACGCAGTCGAGTCTGCCCCTCCCACTCCACTGCTCCTCCTCCCCCTCCTCCTCCTCCCCTTCGACGCACATCCGGTGTCGTCTCCGCTGGAGGGGCAGTCGGCAGGGCGCGCTGTGTCTTCGTCTGATATCCGCCGAGCACCTAGGTTATAGAAATAATGATCATATATGAACATCAAACACTCACTCTTCCTTTCTCATCGCAGTTGGCAGGCAGAGGCGGAAGCTTTCGCGAATCGAACTGTCTAACCTGAACAGCTGTTTGTGCATCATGTGCACCAACCCATGTACGTACCGGTAGTGGTTGTTGGGAGACGACGAAAGGAGTGCTGGCCTTGCGACCGCCCCTGCCCCGCCACGAGAGACGCTGCTTGCGGCGGCGAGTCACGTTCCCCGTCTCTCCTCCTACAACACACATCGAGAGAGTGCAAGTGGCTCATCCACACCACAGTCGACTCACTCGTGTGTATCTCTCTTCTTCTCTCAGGTCGATAGCCAGGCTCCGGGTCGGCGAACGTGGCGTCGCTGCCAGAGGTGGCAGTCGACTGTTGTCGGTTGACGGCGGGTGGTGTGGCGGCGGCGTGGGCTCGCAACGCGGCCTCGCTCTCCTCTTCCGTCACTGGCCCTCGCTGTTCGTGGCTGCCCCGTCTCTTCATGTACTGCAGACTCCTCCTCAGTCGGTTGCCCGCCCGCCGCAGCCATCCAGGCTCCCGCTCCTCCACGTCCCGCGCACGCGTCCGACCATAGCAACTCAACACACATCACACATTCACTCATCTACTCGCAGAGCACTCACTCACCCCAATATGATGCTCATGATTCCCCTCCTCCTGCGTGTGTCGACCGTGTCGAGCCTGGCGAGGAACCTCTGTGTGTTCCCCTCTGCCATCGCCCTGGGAGTCCTTCCGTGCTCGTCGGCCCTGTGCACGTCTCCTCCGTAGGCCATCAGTAGCTGGCACATGGCCAGATTGTCGTAGCTGCATGCCACGTGGAGAGGAGTCAGCCCCTCCGCTGCCACTCCATTAGCATCGCCTCCGTTCTCAAACAACAACATCACAGTGTAAACCATAATGTAAGAACGCATGCCATCTACTTCCTCGTAAGTTTACGGGCAATGAATTCAGAAAATTAATAAAATGATGTACACGCTTGATACCTGTAGAATGGTTCTGGCAGCTTCTATGGCGGTGACTCTGGCTGCCAGCGAGCAAAATACCCGTGAAGCTATGCAATCACAGAACAAAACAGCACAACGGGAAGATATAGATTGAGGAAGCTCGAATATCACCGAAAAGAGAGTCACGGTCACGATACGCACAATGAATGAGTACAGCGGTGAAAAAGAGAATGACTACGACTACAAAAAACAGTGCTCATCACCTTATACCAAACACTCCTTGCAGAGTGCAATCTGTCCATCCACATAATTGCGACACGGACACACACGACGCACATTGGCCTGAAATCAGAAATAATCGATAGGACAGAAACAAAGATGCCAAACCTTCTTGGCAGCACACGAGAAAAGGCTGGGTGTGGTTTGGAGACGGCAGTCCGATGGATCCGTCAGCTCATGGCCCTTGCTCACTCGCGAACAGCCAAGGAGACTGCAAAATCGACAATACGTTTCACAGTTGCCAGAACACAAACTGCTAATCGGTTCAAAATGTGCTCATTCGTACTTGCTGAGTACGTGTTCCGTGTTGACAGTGTTCCAGTGATGGGGCTCGCAGACCAGGCCTTCTCGAGCACACGCAGACTCGCACGACTCACCCGATTCCGATGCCACCCCCCTATAAGGAATCAGGATACATTACGTAGAGAACTGTCTACTGACCTGCCACTGTGCTTGGGTGGCCACCGGAGGGCGCTGGAGCAGTAGTCCTGCTTGTCCACCAGTCGACTCACACGCAGCAGCATCCCAGCCGGAGTCAACTCCACAGGGATCAGGGCAGACGGCTGACAGGCACAATAGTGAATCGGAGAGAACAACAGTACACGAGTTCTATATATCCCGTCCATATCGTTTGCAGTTCAGCTTACCCCATGCATGAATCATCAATATCCTCTTCTCTCGTACATCTCGAGATTCAACTCTTCTCACTCTTTACGATATCCCTATATCCCAATATCCCATGACTCAAAGCAAACAGAAATCGAGCAGTGAAAAGTACTACAGTACATGTGTACAATCACAACAGCTGTGGATGGATACCTCGTTGTGAATGGCTTCTCGGATGGCATCGCGAAGCTCCGCCTCGTCCTCTATGTCCACTGTGCGCACCCAAGGGGAGCCCACACCGGCTGCGTACGGACACTGACTCGACAACTGGAATACAAAGACTACTCATAACTAGTTTGACGGATCGTACCTCTCTGATAGTGGGTTTCTCGGCAAAGAAGGGGTGGTTGAGGCGGGAGACGGGCTCGCGGAAACGGGCGTTGATGAACACCTATGACAATCAGCCGCATTCACACCTCCTCTCTCCCTGGCATCTCTCTCTCTCTCTCTCTCCCTCTCTCTCACCGCTCCATGTGCAATCGCCTCGAGTGGCGCAGGTCCCTCGAACGGGAAACCGAGACCGAGAAAGACCCGCACCGACGAGAGCAGAGAGTGCAGCTGAAGACTACAGGGTCAGCACTTGATATTGATACATACAACACACCTCCTTCTCCTGCAAGAATCCGTGATTCTTTACAAATGTGGGGACGAGAGTCGAGTTGCTCGGGTCGGCAACCGTCGCGTGTACCTACAACCCACATTTTGACAGTATGACACATTTCTCTCTCCGATAAAACCCACAACCATAAGAACAACAAGCTTTTCCCCGATTCCACACTCACCTCGGCCAATTGATTGGCGACTGATATGGCCGTGCTCTTTCCACTCCACATGTATGCCTCCTTCCCGTATACCAACACAGCAGGCTCCGAAGAAGAACGAGGGAACATAGGGGACACGTCTAAACACGTTCATGTAATTTTCAACAAAAAAAAGATTTCAAACCTGGTAGGTCTACGACGAATCCGAGGAAAGTGTTGTCGGGGGTGTGGGGGAAAAGCGTCCAGAACTGGGGGAGCTGCAGACCGTGACCACCCCACGGGTTTTTCCTAAACAGAACACACCTCTCTCTCTCTCCTTCCCACTCTCTCACCACTCACTTCCCTCCCAGTTGACTCTTCATCTGCCGGTACACGGAGGGTTGATTGAATTCCGCGTGTGTCCCGAAACTGTCTACCACGCGGAGACGGCAGCTGGAATCAGAGGCGATTCTAGTGAGGCAATGTAATCATCCCGAGACATCTGCTCGTGAAAGCAATCGAGGTAACGCACCGTATAGCGTCGTAGAATGGCTTGGTGCGCTTGCGGCGCATCTGGATCAGCCCCATTATGTCCGTGATGACCAGGTCGATGTCGTCGCGAGAAGGACAGGGAGACGAGCGGGAGAAGAGAAGCGCGTGTCTGGCAAGCGATGAGATACAGCAATAATGAACACAACACACTCACTTTTGCATGGTGGAGATCTCAGTGGAGATGTAGAGTTCGTGGCCTAGTAGATGGAGGGAAGCGAGGAGGTCCGACCTGGAGATGATCAATATGCAAACACTGCCACAATGGCGAAACGCCAACCACTGGACGAGTTCTCCGAGCGGCCCGCCGTGAGTCGACTTCTCCCCGAACCCTGTGCCCGCCTTCTGTGTCAGGAAACCAAGGTGCACCATGATCTGAAACATTTGATTTATCAAAATGATCAAAGAATCAAGATACCTTGAGTTTTCTCCGCTCCTTCATGGCGAATGGATGCTGCTCGAGGTTGTAGTTGAACGCCTCCACCCATTTCTGACATTTTGTTAATTTTACAATCATAATGATTGTTAAAAACGTTAAAATGCACTTGTATTTATACTCACTGGCCATATCCTGTCGATTCGCTTCTTCATGTACTCGTAGTTGACTCGACTGTCGGCGAAGAGAGCGAAGAGAGACGAGAGGTTCGTGTTCACCTACATAACTGGGGTAAACAACAACAACAAGAAGAACAATAGTGACCTGCACATAGTGAACGTCTACGGCGCGAGGCGCAGTATGAGTGCGGGGAGGGCAGTGGTGTTCCACCTCTGACAGGTAAGCGACGAACGAACACATGGAGCCATCCACTCCCGACCAAGAGTAGCACTGAATAACAAGATGGACTGCGAAACACGGAACACCGTCATGAATCATGAATAATAAAATCCTAAATGAATTGAGCAGACCAACCTTGTGTTCCTTCCATCCCTTCTGTATCCAGGCGAGCTTGGCGGCACATTCTGGATAGTCCGCCATCCTTGCCTTGTACTCTTCCGTCAAACACTCGTCCGTCGTGTTCCATACCCGACGCAGAGAAATCGGATCCACAGTCACCCGCGGAAGGGGCGTCTTAACATGAGAGGTAACCCCACAAACCAGTATGATTCTTTTGATTGTATACCTTGCCGCCCTCAACGTCGGCAGTGAGGAGAGCAAATATGACGCATGAACAGATGACGAACATGATTATGATGAATGGAAAGAGTACGAGCAGCAAACGCCGCACACGCCGCCGACAGATCCACATCGCTCCAAGACGCGGCTGCCTACGCTATCGCCGCGTAGTGATGAAGCGTCGAGATTGATCCGACACGTTCAAACACTCGTTTCAGCCATTGTTGGGCCCATAGAGGGCGCACATTGCTCCGTGCACTAAAGCAAAATGTAATCAACAAAATAAACATCAAATATGGGATAAAAACGTATCACATTTCAGCGATTCAATCGTATGTTTACGAATAAACAGCGACTGCCCGCGCGAAAATATCTCTGACCGCGGCGTTTTCTATGATACTCTCTCCTCTCACTATGCTGTCTCGTTCATCTGGGTGTAATTTGAATTTAGTCGTACTCGAAAATTTCAATTCAGTAGTTTTTTGTTGTAACTTTTTGGTTTCTTGTTTGTTTTATCTCTTCTCTTCTCTTTTGTGTGATCACGGTCGTCCGTGCAGCCAGTTGTTGATTGAAATTCACCCTCGACCTGTGAAATGGTATGTGATTCCGACATTTTAGTTTTTTTTCTCGTAAATAACGTTTTCGTGTGACCTTTTCTCATTCTCTTTGTTATTGAATACAGTCATTCATGTTTTAGACGTTGTTTCGACGTGGGTTGCACTTTGTGATGCGTCTGAAGACGGAGGCCACTTCTTCCACTTCTTCCGTCTTCCCCATCCTCGATAGCAGCAGCACAGCCGGTTGGTACATTACACGTGAATGAACTTTACAACAAACAAAAAAACGAAATCATCATCACGAGATTCTCGATGTTTTGCATGTTGCACACATCTGTTGACAAAGACTAGCTGTATTTGAGGGTAGCGCTCGTCTATATGTGGTTTGTTACGCACACAGCCGGTGCTGGCTTAGCCGGGATAAACAGCTAACTGGCTGGGCTGTCACGAGACACTCTGCAGCCCCGCGTCGAGCGATTCGAAGAGGATTCCCTTGCCTCGCTCCTCCACTTATCACCCCGTTTCCATGACCACACACATTACATATTGGTAGATTCGCGTGCATCCCGGCTTGCGTAAACAATCATCTTCCTTCGATTCACCTCTTCAATTTACTTGATTATTTATTGCCTGCGCACGCAATATAACCGGCTCCGCACCTGGCTTTTACCACTCGAATAGCGAAAAGCATTCTGCGTTGCAGAATGCTGTAGAAAGATAAGATATGATTTGTCCTTTTTTTCTGCGTGTAAAGCGTCTGATAGGGCGATGTGCGCGAGCCAAAAGGCATGACATTGTTGCGTTTTTGTGCGCTGCGAGTGTGGTGAGCTGGTAAGTGTGATTTGAGATGGTCCCTTCTGCTCCGCCCCCTGACCTCTTGACCCCTGTTCACGCTCACCATCGATTGCCGATAGTCCAGATCGCATTCGCTATGCTATATATTGTGCATGCATTCTTTGTTTTGTTGACATTCTCGATGTGGTTTGTGGATACATTGCCGACAATCTGTCTGCTTCCACACTTTTTTCGTCGAGTTCTCTTCCACCCTAATAAATACTAGCTCTCCTCGCATGGCTCTCATATTCCACGTAGCAATGCAATCGAACGGTCGCTCGCGCTTTCACTCAGCCTGTCGTAGGAGTGTGTCCTACGAGTGTGTTTGTTTGTGATTCATCTAATCACCAAACCACTCCCACAAAACTATTGTTTCTCACGCCCCGCCAACTGTTCTCTGCGGGCGTTAGCCACTTCGATCTTGCATTCTTGAAATAGCTGCACATCTCAATGCGATTCATGTGGTCAATGTGATCGGAGTTGTGGCTTGCTGGGCGGTGCGAAGTGGTGGGCGTGAGCGACAGAGACGAATCGGCCCAGACAGTAGCGAGTGAGAGACGTAGTGAGAGCTGAGAGGCGAGTCGGCCCTGTGCCGTGGCGGGTGGCGCGCACTAGAAAGTGCACTCGCACTCTGTTCGTCTGTTCCCGTTTTTTTTTCACGCATTACGCATATCTGACTTCATTGCACCCATTCATTTTCAAGTTTTGTTACGAATTTGCACCCGGCTACAATATATTTCGAGACGTGTGTTGTGTACTGATAACGCACTGATAATTGCTACAACTACAACGTGACTTCCTCATGCACAATTGTTCATGTTGGAATTGGTTGATTGACTTGGTGTGGTTGCAGCTTCGGGAGCCATGCCTGTCCGCCCTATTGTGCTGTCGGGTCCGAGCGGCGGAGGCAAGTCGACCATCCTCACACGCGCCATGAACGAGTTCCCAGACACGTTCGCCTTCTCCGTCAGCCGTGAGTCGCCTGTCGCCTCCCTCTCGCTCCCCTCTCATCCATTTGTATGTAGACACGACTCGCGGTCCCCGTCCGGGCGAGGAGCATGGGGTGCACTACTGGTTCACCCCCCGCGACCAGATGGACAAGATGGTGGGAGAGGGAGAGTTCCTCGAGCACGCCACCTTCGGAGGAAACACATACGGAACGAGGTGAGTGACAAGTATATATGATGAGCGTAGGAATTTCATCATATGTGAGTGTTGCAGCAAGAAGGCAGTAGGCGACGTGGAGGCGACAGGCCGATGCTGTGTGCTGGACCTGGAGCTGCAGGGAGTTCGCAACATCAAGAATAGCCACCTCGACGCCAAGTACATCCTCATCAAGGCCCCTAGTATCCAAGCACTGGTCAGTCAATTTTCAAAACGTTATTTTTTCCTCGATTTATTGAGTTGAGATGAAGGATCAGTTGTGAGTGTGATGTTGATTGTAGGAGACTCGTTTGCGGGCTCGCGGTACGGAGACGGACGAATCTCTGGCCAAGAGGCTCAAGCACGCGCAGGAGGACCTGGAAGAGGGTGAGTGGCGGGGGTCAGCCATACATCCAATACCAATACACGGCTATATTTGTTTTGAAATCTTTTTTTCAGTGGAGAAGGACCCGTCGCTTTTCGACTATATTATTGTGAACGATGACCTTGAGTCGGCATACAAACAGTTCCTGAACGCGGTTTCGGAAGAGATCGCCCAGACGACCAAGAGCAAGGCCTAGAAGGCCTCTGTCTCTGTAGGATGCGGTAGAATAGGCCGTGTTGGCCGCGCCTCTCTTTGCTATGTGCAACGTCTTGTCCCCGTGCTCTCTGTTTGTCTCCGTCTCTCCTGTCTCTCCGCTTCCTCTTATCCATAGATTTTCGTTTCCACTGCTGGGATTTGTCGAATGATGAGCAATTGGTGTTTGTGTTTGTGTGATTTGTTCGAACAACAGGAATTGGTACCGATTGTAATATTGATAATAAAGATCGTTTATCTGCTCGGTGGTGGTTTGGATGGATAGACAGGATTTCCTTGAGATGATCTTACTTGTTGCCGTTGAGAGAGGGGAATGGTATTGGTTCGGAGAGTTTTGAGGCGAGGTGGATAATTTTAGATTAGATGGCGTCGTCGTTTTCTCGACTGCCACCGCTGCCGGCCCTCCGTGATTTCATTCACATGTACAAACTTCGAGCGAAGAAGATACTCAGCCAGAACTTCATCATGGATATGAACGTGAACAGAAAGGTGGGACGGATGGGTGTGTGAGCATTTTGGATAGGACGTGTGCATATTTAGATAGTGCGTAGTGCGGGAGTGCGGGAGGGTGACAGTGTCGCGGAGGTGGGCCCTGGCCCGGGCGGCATCACCCGAGCCATCCTCGAGGCGGGCCCGCGACGCCTCGACGTCATCGAGATCGACCACAGATTCATACCACCACTCAACGTACGTCCTCTCTTCATGTATTCGCATGTCATCGTTTTGTCTTCAGCACCTATCGGAAGCGGTGCCGGGACGCATGTTCATCCACCACAACGACGTTCTCAAGACTGACCTGGGCGCGATTTGGCGCGCGGCCGACGCCACGCCCTCCGACGCCCCGCTCCTGCCGGCATGTGATTGGTTCGACGAGCCGCCGAGGAGGCACATCATCGGAAACCTGCCCTTCAACATTGCGTCGCCACTTATTGTCAAGTGAGTGTAGTATTTGATTGTCTTTCCTTCCGATCGTGCATCCCTACTGTTTCAGGTATCTCCGTGACATGTCATATCGTCGTGGCCCGTGGGAGTTTGGTCGCGTGCCCCTCATACTCACATTCCAGTTGGAGGTGAGGTGTTCCTTTTCCACCACGCATTGTCTATGATCTGCAGGTGGCTCGTCGCATCTGCGCGCCCCTCGACTGCTCGGCTCGCTCCCGCATTTCCATCATGGCACAGTACGTGTCCGAGCCCAAGCTCGTCTTCCAGATTGCAGGTGAGCCACATACGGTAGGCATGGGATGATAGCTGACAACGGATGATACAGGTAGTTGCTTCGTTCCGCAGCCGGATGTCGACGTAGGAGTGGTGCGGTTCGTCCCCCGACAGCAACCCCTCATCCATGCCCCGTTCGAGGTACACTCCCTCTCCCTCTCCCTCTCCCTCTCCCTCTCCCTCTCCCTCTCCCTCTCCCTCTCCCTCTCCCTCTCCCTCTCCCTCTCCCTCTCCCTCTCCCTCTCCCTCTCCCTCTCCCTCTCCCTCTCTCTCCCTCTCTCTCTCCCTCTCCCTCTCCCTCTCCCTCTCCCTCTCTCTCTCTCCCTCTCTCTCTCTCTCCTTCTCTCTCTCCCTCTCTCTCTTCCTCTCTCTCTCCCTCTCTCTCTCTCCCTCTCTCTCTCCCCCTCTCTCTCCCTCTCTCTCTCCCTCTCCCTCTTTCTCTCCCTCTCCCTCTCGCTCTCCCTCTCCCTCTCGCTCTCGCTCTCCCTCTCTCTCTCCCTCCCTCTCCCTCTCCCTCTCCCTCTCTCTCCCTCTCCCTCTCTCTCTCCCTCCCTCTCTCCCTCTCTCTCTCCTTCATCATGTGTGTTTCAGATAGTCGAGAAGCTAGTGCGACAGGTGTTCCACTACAGACAGAAGTACTGCATCAAGGTATGGCGCTTATCAATTAATGGGTTCGTTATCGGTTAGCTTGCAGGGTCTGAAAACACTGTACCCGGAGGAGATGGCTGATGAGCTAGCACATGAGGTGTTGAAGGAAGCGCGCATCGATCCAAAGACCACCTCGATCAGGTGAGAAGGGCACTCACTCTCCCCTCCCCTTCCTCACTCCCCCCTCCTTCCCTTTCTCTCCCTTCTTCTCCATCTCTCCTCATATACTGTTGCAGACTGGGTATCGAGCAGTACGCAGACATGGCTGCTATCTACGACAGGCAGTGCAGACGGTAGGGGTTGCGTTGGATTATTTCCGTGAACGTGGAATTGCAGCATACCCGGTCTCTTCCTATATGACTACACCAAGAAGAAGCAGAAGCTCGCCGATCTGGCAGGTGAGAGGCACCTCTCTCTCTCTCTCTCCCTCTCTCTCCCCCCTTTTTTGGTGGTATAAGGTGTTTTTTTTCAGTTCGGGCGGACGCGTTGCCTCCTGTGAACGAGCACGTGCGTGGTGGTATGCCGAGCGAGGGAATCAGCCTCCGACACGCAGACAGATACATCAGCTAGAGCAGTCGCCACACACGCAGTCATGTACACAATAGTTGTTTTGTAGAGTCAGCTAGTTTTTGTTTTTGTTGCGTGTAATGTCGGCAAGTGAAATTATAGCCAAAACTAAGGTTTTGGTTGAAAGCGCTTATGCACAGTACGGTAGTTTTATTTTCAAACAGGCGAAGGGCGTACCACAAGGTGGTAACGCTAGCCCTCTCCTTGCTTCTCTTACGCTCAGTGTTCTAGAATACGAATACAGTCTTCTTCACCCTCTTGTCTGTAAAAATGAGAAATTCCAAGTTTTCCGTTATGTTGATGATGTACTCATTCTCTATGACAAGAAGTCTGATCTTGACACCTTTCTTAAAGCATATCTTCCTAGCAACTTGCAACTGGAGCGCACTAATCGTACTGATTCCGAGGCACATTTTCTCGATATTACTTTACGTTTCGATACGCATTGGCAAGTAAGTCTGTACAATAAGACTGATGATTATACATTCGACGTTCATCGCTTCACGCATTCCGAAAGCACTACTAGTCGCCAAATCTGTTTTGGTAATCTTAAATCAGAAGCTCTTCGCATTGTCCGTTGCTGCACTGATCGCACTGTGCTTTTGGTTAAACTAGAAGAACTCTACATTACTTTCTGCCGTCTCGGTTTTAAAGCATCTACAGTTAAAGCCGTTCTTTTGAAATACTGTTTCCGTAAACGAGATATCAATAGATCACTTAACCTTTTCAATGTCCAAAATCGTAAATTACTCACCGAAAAAATATACAAATTCTAATTCCGCAATTTTTTGTTTGTTTGTTTACAATCTTCACTCTAACTTTCTCATTATAGGTTTCTACTCTTTTTCCAGATTTTACTTTGTTCGCTACTTTCCTTTCGTCCGCTGTGGCCCTGCACTGATGAGCGTTCAGGCAGTAGGCCCACCACAGTGGATGTTCTTATTTCGATTCTATTATTTAGTCAGTAACTCTAGATATAGTACGTTGATGTAGCCTGTCTGCAGGATAATGGGCCGAAACAGGGATTCTGTTTCTTATTTATTTGTGAACTACTTTATCTGCTTTGTCAATTCCTCATTGTTGTTATGAGAGTAAAGTGCAGTATTAGTATTGAAACCTATTTTAAAAGTATTTCATTGTAAAAACAATCTTTTTCTCACACTTTCACGTAATAACAATTTCCGGATTAATAACACACACACACACACACACTCGTAATCGATTGTCAAAAAATCAGAGACTTACAAAGTTCAACAATACAACTCGAAAAGGAAGCCAGTGTAAAAAAAAAAATAGAAACCATCGAGAAGAACCTCGTCGTCGTCATTGGGCTCCTCGTTGTCCAACACCTCGTCGGTGTGTTCGCCCGAGAGATCAGCGGCAGTGTCGTTCTGCTCTACCTGCTCCTCCCCGTCGTCAGCTCCAGCTCGTGTTGCCAGAGCACGAGGCCCTTCTTCCTCCCCATGTATATCTTCCTCTTCCTCGGAGGAAGGCGGTACTTAGAGCACAGTTGCATGCAGTGAGACCGGGTGAGCCCAAAGATGATGATCGATGCAGGAGCAGCAGATCCTTTTCCGAGGAGTGAGAGGAAGGCGATGCGAACCGCTCTATCGCCTGATCGAACGACTCCACACCTTGCTCACTGAGAAAACCGAAAGTTCGGTTCAGCTCAGCAAATTCGGGAAAGTGCATGACAAGTTGGTGATACTTGTTCTTCTCTTTGATGTTCGGTTGAGAATCGAGCACTTTCCACAACTTCTCACTTCACTCCTTCCTAAACTTCACGTCTTTGCTCGACATCCTTGCGGCTGTTAAAGGAAGTGTACACTCTGAATTTCGAAGTTGAGTTAGCACCGGGATGTGAAAATATGTTGAAAATGATGTACTTTTGTCAATGCAACTATGTGTCGGAGATACCTATGAGTCGGTGAAAAATTCTGTTGAACATTGAAAATTGGCACCAATTGGCACCAATTTCTGCAATTTGATACATTTTGCGCTCAATTTTCACCAACTTGCAGACGTTTTCAGCAAATAGTTGTATTGACAAAACTGAGTCGTTTTCAACATATTTTCACATCCCGGTGCTAACTCAACTTCGGAATTCAGAGTGTACACTCCCTTTAAGCTGTTCAGGGCATCTAGCAGAGCCTCGCTTTGCGCTACCCTCTTCGCGAGAATCGGGTTGCCCGTTTTGAGGTTGCGCAGAAAAAAGAGGAACTCAACCCGTTTACGCAAAAACATCTGTACTCCGTTTCCCGTCAGCATCTCTGCAATTACAAAAGATTCGCCATAGAAAATCAACATTGTAATCAACAATAAGTCAGTGCAACTTTGAGTAAGAAATGAGCTCCGTCATAAGCCGAGTAAGTGAGAGGAGAGAGAGAGAGAGAGAGAGAGAGAGAGAGAGAGAGACTGAAAAGACGACTCACGACCGTGACAGAAGCCGAGTACTCTTCCTCGCTGCTAGCTTGTCGAACATCTGCAATACCGACTGTAGAGCCTTCTTTAAATAGTTTCGAAATGTCACTGCAGTTGTGCATGTCGGTGCAGTTTTACATTGTGCAGTTTGGTGCAGTGTAGTGTACAACGCAGCCCCGCGGCGTTTTCGAAACTTATTGTTGTTGTTTTCCGTGTTGTGTTTTCCTGTGTAGATTCCCTGTGTTATTATTTTTCTCAATATATGCATTATCAAGAAGGCGTTTTATCGTCCTACCTAACCAGACGATGAATCACTAGCCACAATGCGATGCGTTCTTTTGTTTCTTTCAGTCGGCATAGGGCATTCTTTATTTATTGCCGACTAGTCGGCATAGGGCATTCTTTATTTATTGTTGTTGTTTCCTGCCTGCTGTCTTGTATGTATTCACTAACTTTCAGCATGAGCGAGGCGAAGTTCGACATCGTCATCGTGTCGTCGAACTTCGACCAGTGCCCTGTCGAGGATGACGACGTCGCCCTCCTCCACTTCGTCCGCGCATACGAGGAGCTCAACAAGTACGTTATTATTCAATTGTATAGTATATAACGAAGTGTATATGAATAACGTATCAGGTTTATCGGCATGCTCGGCACGATCTTCGGATTCGTCCAATCGGATGTCAAGGTGTGGGAGTTGATTTATTCTCGTGATCCAAGTCGCGATTGTGAAAATTCAAATAGTGATTTTAAGGCTAAGACCACCAAGCTGAACGAGCTGATGGAGGCGCATCCGGAGAAATACGTCACGATCAAGGGCATGATCCAGCACGAGGCTAGTTTTCTAAAGTTTTATTTTCGCATTTTATTTTCGTTTTGTGTTATTGTTTATATCAATTTTATATGGTCGAATGTCATCGATAATATGTGTTGTTTTTTGTAGTTGGATACAAAGCGCACTTCGCACGGTGCCCGCTCGCTGCTCGCCCTCCATCGCGCCCTCCAGTTCATCGTCGAATTCCTCGAGGCCATCGCTCACGTAAGTGTTTTCGACTTAAACTATTTAATTGAAAATGTAAATGTATTGCTTTTAGGGCAAGAACGAGGACTCCGTGTCGGCGATGTGTCGCGAGTGCTATGAGAGGACTCTCGCCAAGTGAGTGTGCATCCATGTGTTGCTGTACCGTGTTACCGTTGCGAATGTATTCCTTTATTCAGGCACCACAACTTTCTGATCCGTAAAACGGTGGGTCTGGCGTCGTATACGCTTCCGTCGCGCAAACAGCTCATCGTGTCCATCCTCGACTACGAGCCCGCAGATGAACACATCAAGGTCAGCACCATAGCCATTCTCCACCAATCACCATATTCAGATTGACGACCAGGTTGTCAAGGCTAGTTGAAAAAGCTTTTTGTTACGATTTATGTTGTTTACGTTTCTCTCACTGTTGGATTCCTGGATGCTGTTTCATGTTGGTGTTCAGGAGACGTTGGGTGCGCTGGTGATTCGCGGCCGGGAGATCTACGCGAAGACGCAGGTGCACTACGATAAGCACGACCTCAACAAACTCATCTGAGTATCGAATAAGAGCCCATTGGCTGTAGAGCCACCACTGATTGTGACTAATTTATTCTTTGTATACTTGTACCTATTTTTCCCACGCACCTCGTTTTGAGTGAATTCCTGCAATAGTTTATCAGCAATATTGTTTTGCAGATAATGATGTATGATAGTGAGAGCGACTGTGATCAGTGTTCAGATTAACCCTCGGATATGTGTCGATACTTGGTACTTTAGCCCAGCCAGCACAGATATTGCCCCTTCAGATTTTCAGAGCATTTATTGTCTTCCTGTTCTAAATCTAAACTGCGCTATTCACAACAGAGTATTTTATTTATGCATAAATATTTCTTTCGTAGTGTATTGTATTTGAATTTCAATAATGCGTTTTCGTTACGCTTCAATATCTTGCTTTCATATGTTGTTTTTTTTTTTCTGTGGTTATGGTAACGGTTTGATTGGTGATTGCAGAATGTCGAATTGGACAGAGAGTGTGGTTCGTGGCTACAACATCAAGGACATGGTGTTCAGCCCTAATTCCACGTAGGTCTCAAGAAGTTCAAGGATTTTTCTGCATGATTATATGCATTTAAATATTGTGCATGTCATGTGTTTTCAGTTTGTTGGCTGCTGCTGGTGGTCGCAGTGCCATGGTATTCCATGCCACTTCCGGACGTCGTCTGGCTGTGATGGATCACGAGCAGACGGTGGTCGGAGTCCACTGGGTCGACGACAATCAGGTACGTCCACGTGCCCATCCAGTTCAGCTTAGAACAAGATAATATAGTTTTCGTACGTTGCCGGAGATCCTCTCCTAATGTTAGAAACTCAATAGTGCTACATGTTGGTGTTGTATATCGTACTTGTTGAGCTGTACTCGATTGTGTCGTCGGGAGAGATTGTATCGTGGGAGGTGTCTGCGAGTGGAGAGGCGCACAAGAACACGACCACCCGCGTCACCCCCGCCACCATCAAATACGTCAAGGTGGGTGGTACTTACTGCTATTAGTCTGTCTCTGTTGCTGTCTGATGTGTGTTGTGTAGCGCGCGGTGTCTGCGTCGTCTCCGTCGCAGCTGTTCCTGGTGCTGGAGGAGAGTGGGACGCAGGACGAGTTGGTGCGTGTGGGGGCGGAGCTTCAGCTGGAGAAGATCACTCTCCTCCCCAGAAACAGGAGGAACGACATGCTCGCCGTCACCGTGAGTCCCCCATCAAATTATTGCCACAATACCACAATTATATGATTATGATCTGAAATGATAATTTTGCATAGTTTATTTGATTGATTTGTTGCAGCCGTCGTTCGTTGCGTGGTCGATGTATCAGTCTGTGAAGATTCGCTTCCTCGGCGACAACTCGGCAGAGCAGTGGAAGAAAGACACGTTCACGGTACGCGCTCCTCCCTTGCGTGCATTTATTCATTATCCGTAATGAGAATGTGTTGTTGTATGATGTATAGTGGTGTATGTTGTGTGTTGAGTTGCCGAAGAGTGTGAGTGGCTGGTCTGCCGCTGCTGCGTACAAGGCGGTGCAGGCTGGCGGGGTGACCGCCTGCGGGGACTCGCTCGCATTCGCCTCCTCCCTCGGAAGAGTATACGTGTGGTCAGTGCCATATAGTGCCAGTGTGTTGGAAAAAAGTTATTGTTATAAGTTTATTCTACCATACCACTCAACTTTCTAATATTGCATGTCGGAATCAGACTGATAAACAATACCCCAGCATGAATTTGTAGGAACGATGTGTCGAAGCGCGGTCTGGCGCAGCCGTCCATCTCTGTGCACTGGCATCAGATCGCGCCGGCGCTGGCTCTCACCTCGATCGGAGGCCTGTTCTCGGGAGGCCAGGAGTGTGTGCTGGGCAAGTTCGGAGTGTCGGCTGCCGAGTGTGCGCGGCCCTCGTTCCTGCCCCGCATGGCAGCCCCCATCCACCGACTTCAGCCCAGCACCGACTCGAGTCTCCTTGCCGTACTCCTTGGTCAGTCACTCACTCACGTGTGTGCTGATGGGTGATGCGTGTCTTTCCAGCCGACAACTCCCTGCACATTGTCGTTCCGGCGACGATGGCGGTATCTGCGACGTGTGATGGAGTGGTGGGCAGGAAAAACGTCCAAACCACGGTAGGCCATCATGTTTCTTTAATGACTGTGTTGTGAAGTTCTGATGCTATTGTGAATATGGTGTAGGTGTTTGCGTGCGACCCTGCGCACCCGGAGTTCGTGGTCGGGAACGGGAAGGCGGGGCAGCTGCAGTGGGTCGACGTGGCCGCAGACGCCACCACCAAGCACGAGGTAGGCAGGGGGAGGCAGGGGGAGTCGACAGCATGTCCCTCACGCATGACATGCCCTGCAACGTGTTGCAGGCGGACATTTCTCTGGAGCGCACTGGCGGTGTGTCGCTGTCGGGCGGAGAGATTCTCCAGCCTTCGTACAACGAGGTGACGGCCGCCGGTATCTCTGTCGAGTACGCCGCCTCCCTCGAGCACAGGATCAACTACGAGGAGAATGTGGTGAGCATTTGCGTTTAGTTATTTGGATGACTTATGACATTGGCTTCATAGTAGTAATGTGTGTTGTAGTGTCGTCTGCGTATGTGGCGTCGCGGGGAGGGCGTGGGTCGCCTGGAGCTGGACGACTCGTTCGAACTGGCTGCCAGCGTGCGCCACGTCGCAGTCTGCCCCAAGCCCGCCAACCACGAGGCCAAGGTAACACCATCCACCGAGCGCCACACTTGTCGCCAATCCCTGTGTTGTAGATTGTGATTACTGCGGATTCGGAGAATGAGGGCCGTATCGTTGTGTGGGAGAAGGCTCAGGACGCGACTCGGTGGAGGCGCGCCCACGCAAAGCAGGTCACCTTCCAGGTGAGTACCCTAGATGGCTCTCTTGCGTTTCTTGATCGCATTCCGATTGCAGGACCTGCCTGTGCGCACTGTGTCGTGTGTGACTGGCGGCGGTCTGTTCGCTTCTGTGCACCGCGCCGCCAACTCGGACCTGGTGGTGCTGTGGGACACACTCACGGTCAGTCTCGTGCTGTTGGCTGTGCTCGTTGTCGATAGCTGGCTGTTTCAGATGAAGACAGTGGAGGTGTTGTCTGTGGCGGGCGAAGTGCGGTCTGTGCAGTGGTACAAGGGAGAGCAGCTCATTGTCGCCGCCACTGACAAGGTACGATGGGATGAGAGGCTACTAACAAAATAGGATACATGCATTACCATTAATTAAGTAAGTTATATGTTGTTGTTGTTGTAGGTGTTGTGTCTGTGCACTCGTTCGCTGTCGGTGCTGTGGGAGGTGGAACAGGCTCTCGAGGTGGCAGTGGGAGACGACGGCGCAGTCGCCTGGGAGGCCGGACACAACGACGGTACGTCCTCTGCCACCTAGACACCATGCCAATCATCCCATCTATCTCAGTCATCCGGTTCGACCCCATCACTGGAGCCGTGCTCGGCTCGTGGCGTCTGTCGTCTCCGGTGCAGCACGCGGCTGCCTTCTGCCGTCGCGCCGATGGAAACACTGTGCTCGCCATCAAGACGGACGAGGTACGACTGTTGTGGATTGTCAATGATGGAATGGTGGTTGTAGGGCATGTCTGTTCTGGCTGCTCGTGTGTCGAAGCCGGCCGCCCCCGCTGTTCGCATGCACCGCACTCCGTTCGCACAGCTGCTCAGTGGAAAGGTGGACGCGGCGACGTCCGCCGACGCAGCCGTCACTGCCGAGGAGGTGGGTGGAAGAGGGAAGAAGGACAGGAGAGAGTGTTGCCTTCCAGCTGCACCCGTCGCAACGCGCTGCCGGAGCGGGCTCTGCCCTGCGACTGCTCGACGCGCCCGCTCACGCCCTGCCCCCTCTCGCACACCTCGCCCCTCTATTCATCTCCAACTGCCTCCGCCCCAACCCTCCCGCTGTCAAGTGAACGCTGAACGCGTTATTACCGAGAGTTGTTGTTTACTGTTCTAGTTGTTCTCTGTTTTGATGTTATCAAATTGTTACAGTGTTTATGTGAAGTTTTTTGTTACTTTTTGAATGATAGTTTGGATGAAGGATTGTTGTTGGAGTATGGCCACTACTATTGTTGACAGCGCATGTCTTGCCACGTACGGCTGAACGAAGTTTATCTTCCACTCTTCTTTTTCTTCTCTCACGTGGCATGGATGGGGGCAACAACGTCGACGTCGGGGGTCAGTTCTCAGGGAATCGTCCACTTCCTACGGCATTCAAATCAAATCATCCACGTCGTTCTTCTGACAGCTCAGCAACCTCCCGAGGTAGTTGAACTCGTCCACGTAGTCCATCCTCGTTCCGTCGAGGGTGATCTCCGTCTTGTGTGCATTCGTCATCTCATCCTCATCGTCTTCTTCCTGTTCACCTCCAGTCCGTACTTCTTGCTCTCCTCGGCAATGTCCTTGAGCATCCTTTTTGCCTCTGGTGCAGATTTCGCGAAGACAGCCACGTCATCTGCATAGGCGAGGTGTGTCAGCTGTTTTCCGTCGATGTCGAAGCCCGCGCCGCTGTACTTGAAGTCCAAGCCCTTGTACACCTTCGCAAGAACGCTGTTGAAGATGTAGGGCGAGAGGGGACAGCCTTGCCGAGCTCCTTTTCCGATAGAGATGTCAGCCTTCGAATGTCGTAGTGCCACTCGCGTCTTTCAAGTAGAATAGATGGCCTGCATCAGCCGTATGTAGCTCGCAACCATGTCGTCTTCTGCCAGAGATGTCACTGTCATACGCCTTCTTGTAGTCGACGAAGATTATGTAGGGTTGAAGGTTGTAGCGATGCGCACGGTAGATCATCTCTCGGCAGGCAAGGATTTGATCAGCACACGCGTATCCTTTGCGGAATCCCGCTTGCTCCGGTGGTTGATGGTCTTCCAGGGTCTTCTGTGTTTGTGCGAGTATGCACTTGACGAGCAGCTTCAGGATCGTAGAAGAGACAGCCACGGGTCGGTAGTTGCCGATGTCCTGACTGTCGCCCTTTTTTTTGTTTAGCCGGTAGAATCCGGGGTCCTTCTAGTCGAGAACAAGATGGGGTTCTTGGATTACGACGTCAGCAGAGGTAGTTGGGTTGGGTGGCGTCGGACGTCTTAAATTTCGTTCTTGAGTCTGCAGATGGTGCTGTGACGCCTTCTGGCTACCATAAGAGTGGATTGCCACACCACAGGGGCTGGATGAATTTAACAAGAATGGTTGACTCCGAAGGGGATCGAAGCAGCGACCGTGAGATTGAGAGACGGACGCTCTATCCACTGAGCCGCGCCCCCGGCTTTCTTGAAGAGAAGAGAGATGATCGAGTCGGCCATTCCCTCCGCCACTTCTCCTCCCTCCAAACAGCGGATGAACAACGAGACGATCATCTCGAGTAGCGCGGCCGGTGAGTGAAGTAGCATCTCCGTGGACACGTAATCGGGGCCGGAAGAGACATTCCTTTTCATGGCGATCAGGACGCTCCTCACTTGCTCCAGTGTAAACGGATCGGGTAGCGAGTTGACAGAGACGACAGGGGCGATGGCACGAACAGTAGAGTAGAGGTTGTTGTAGAAGTCAGTGATGATGTTCTCAACCTCCCGGGAATCCGCCGTAGATGACGAACCGTCCGCAGTCTTCAGTCGGCCAATAACTTGTCTTATATAGCCGCAGGTGGTGCGCGGCGAGATCCTCCTTGATGCTCCGGCGCAGTTGTTGATTCAGCCGGGTGATTTCAGCATGCGCAGTAGGCGTGCCCAGATTGAGCAGACGCCGTCGCTGCTTGAACATGTCGAGGGTAGCCTGCGAGAGTCGTCGTGGTGGTGGCTCCTCGGTTGTGGCCACCTTCTCCGCGTCTCGTAACTGCTCGCAGATATCCACGTAGGCAGCAGTCACAGTCGGCAGAGTTGGGGGCGAGCGGGTATGCAAATGTGCTTCTAGACCGTGGCGGTACAATGCAACATTGCCCAGTCGGTCTTTCGGCTCATTGCCTGCTTGCGATGGGGCGGTGCGGTGGTAGTGCCGTTCGCAGGGTCATCCGCACGAGAGAGTGGTCGGATGTGAAGTTGAACTGGGGTTCCACACTGCACTTCACAACACCGCGAAGAGATTGCAGAAGAATGTAGTCGAGCTTGGAGTGGTCGCCGAGTGGTGAGACATACGTCCACCGACGGACCATCCGCGCCTTGAAGAAGGTGCCGGCAGCGCGCCAGCCTTCCGACTCCATCCATTCCGCGAGTGTGTCTCCACGGGCATTGCGCGATCCATAGCCAAACTGGCCGCAGCACCGCTCATCAGGATGGCAGCGCTGCCCCAGCTTGGCATTGAAGTCGCCTAGGAGTACTGTACGGATACGGCGGGGATGCCGGCCAGCGCTCCTCCGAGAAGGGGCATAGCACTCACGTATAGTCTCCAGGGTGTCCTCGTACTCCTTGTCCGTGTAGCCAGAGTGTGGCAGGTACGCGGAGATGACGCGCAGGGTGTACTTGTCCAGGTCAATGTCGATGTAGCAGATGCGCTCTGACACGGCCACGAACTGACTGACGAACCAGGCGTGGGGACACCAGGAAGCCCACTCCCCAGTAGGTCGATGGCACGTAGTAGAAATCGTAGCGGGAGCGGTTGAGGAGCAGATGGCCGGAGCCTCCTTTCTTCACACGCCTTGCTCAAGGGTACTGGCGGAGGATTATTTCAACCCGACCGCGCGATGCGTGCTGAGAAGAAATAATAATACGTCATTATATCTGCAGATGTCAATCATGAAAAATGTATGCATAGTAACAGTAGGGCCAAGATCTTGAAAAGCTAACGCCGGGAGAATTCAATTTGTTGGTCGAGATGTCGAGATTAGGGGTGGATGACGATTTTTGATCAAAAATATTTTCTTTGCATTACCATGGTAGACGATATCTAGGCCCCGCGTTTTCCTTTGATTTGTTTTTTTTTTGCTTGCACGTAGTTGCACGCATCTCTTCGCGCTAGTAGTCGACTTTGAGAAGAATCTTGCGAAAAGACTTCGTATAAATAAAGAGACAGACGTTTTCGAAAAATTAGATGAACCCCAATTGTGCCTTCTAGCTTGGCGTTGATGGGGCCTCCGTAGATGGTCTTGTATCGCGCCTTCTCCTCTGGTACAGTAGTTTCGTTCACATTCTATCTGTTCTCTCTTGTCTCCTTCACGGTTGGTGCGTAGTAGTCGAATCTATTATGTCGGAAAAGTACTTGCATAAAATGTTTTTCATTCCTCTCATTTCTCTGCCGGCGCGCGGTCGCGTGCCTTCCCCTGTTATTCCCCCGACCCCTGAACAATGCTGTGCGGCGGAGGACACTAGCCGGACTGGTATTCGATTTTGCTACTCTCTACATCTACGGCATTGAGACTGGAGAGGAATCCTCGAAGACGATGACACTCTTGGAGACGTCTCTTCGCGATCGATCGTTAAAGCCCGGATCTTCCGCCGCCGAGATCGAAACTTTCCCAGAAGCCGCAAGCAGGGGATGACAAGCATAACCAACAACACGTACGCATCCACGGCCCTACCGAAATCCGTGTTGTTGGAACTCGCAGTAGGCATTGTATTACTGTATTTTACCTATCTTACCGTAATTTACGTAATCGATATTGTGTGCTACTTGATTCGAGATAAATAAATATTCTGAAAATGATTTAGTTTGTCTTGACACCATCCACAGAACACCCAACATCGTGCGTTCGTGCAATCTCCAAAGCGTGCCCGATTTGGTGGGCCGAAGCATTTCAGCCGCTTGTAAACCCTTTTCGAAATGCGGGCAGCCGGTTCGAACGAGGCTACGCACACTTTTTGCCACACTTGACGATCTGACGGGCTAATTGTTCGACATTTTGTCGAGGCCGCCCACTGTACGCACCGGGCGGTCTCTCTCTCTCTCTTTCTCTCTCTCTCATTCTTCCCTACCTGGTATTATCACGTCACCCGAATTTGTCCCGGTAGGTAATTACTGTACACGCATACATTTCCACCTTTCCCTACCGTAATCACCCCGTTCTTACTTGCGTGTGTGACAAGGGTGCTTTAGAGGTGTCAGTCATTGTGCTCGAATGGATGACGTCATGCGGCGATCAGCTGTTTATACAAGGAGGGATAGGTGCGAGCTTGACCCTGTGTAAATAGCTATGTAAATCACGGGGCAAACATTTGTGTATACCGATCGCTTTCCGTGGCTGGGGCGATTAGCATATTTGCGTTGTGTTTGTTACACCCACGCGTGGGAGAGTTCTTTCTGGACATGAATGGAAGATGATGGAGAAGGTACAGTTAGTTCGAGTGGATTCCAATTCCAACAGAGCACATTCCATGCAATCAATCTCGAAGTTCTTCCGTAATATTTGTGATGTTGTATTCCAGGTGTCTGTTCGGAACGAAGAAAGTTGTTTACAAGTTGTTATTTGAACTGAGAGGATGTTGCTGGTCTTTTCTGTTCCCTTGTTGAATGTTAGATGTTCTCACATCTGCGCCTTGCAACAGCTGGCGTGTCGCTTTTTATTGCGAGAATAATTGGACGGTTAGAGAGTGTCTAGAGTGGGTGTGATCGGTGAGCGTGCAGACAGGGTTTGAGGACCTCCTGCTGTCATAAGCGGACCTCTCGGGACTGGCGCAAGCAGGTCTATTTTGATGTGCCCGCGGCAGCCAATCATTTCTCGCGTGAGTGATTCGAGGGTGCTTATCCGAAGCGACGGAGGGTGCTCGGATCAGACAAGAGACAAAGACAGGCGCACGTTCAAAAAGCGGCTCGCCCCAAGACGGCTGGATGGACGGTCTTCAAAGTACACGCGGCTAATCGGGAGTGGATCTCGAGAGAGCGGTAGATGGGGATGGGGAGAGAGAGACCGGGTGTCGCGTGCGGACACAGGCATTGCGTGATCCCAACCACTAGCACTTCCACCCTGCAGAGAGAGAGAGGGAGAGAGAGAGAGAGAGAGAGAGAGAGAGAGAGAATCAGGAATACTGGGATAGCGTGTGTGTTGCGTCTATCGAGAGTGGACGCATTTCAAAACTTGGAGACGAAGTGCGAAAGCCGCGTCTGATAGTCTGATATTCTTGAATTTTCGCTTCGTCCCCACTAATCTTTTTTTGCGATTGCGTTTTGACTCACTTTCTTTATCCCTTTACGTTTCTCTCTCTCTCTCTCTCTCTCGCTCCCTTCTTGATCCCTACTAATCCATATACGACCTGCCACCTGTGCAATCCCTGCGAGAAAGTGGCGAGAGACAGTGTGATCGAGGAGGTCGCAGACACGCGCCCGAAGAACATCTGTCCATGGTCTGGTCTACTTGAGAGATTCGAAAACGTATATTGGTAATTTGAGTGAGAGCCGAGGTGAAACGAGTAGATTGTCGTTTATGGTGGTAGAGTGGCAGAGGCAGGGACGTAAGAGACATAAATTGCGAACTGGCCTCGCCAGCAACGCAGAAAAAAAGCGCGTAGGCGAAATGAAAAGAGCGAGGAGAGCAAGTTTCACACAGATCTACCAGTACTCACTCCATTTTATGACCACACCGCCCAGACGTTCGGAACACGGCGGTCTTGATCTCTTTGGTTGGAACATCATACTATAGATTTCTTCTCCATTGATTCCTCGTCGCGTCTTCCAAGTGGGTATGTTGTATGCAATCTCGCTATGTCCTCTCGATCCCACATAGGTGTCCAGTCTCTCTATCTTTTGTGACATCCGAGCTAGAATATCTCAAGTTTTAGCCGATCACACATCGCTCGTTTTTTCTCACGGCACTTCGGAATTGGAATCTATCACTTCTTTCTTTTCAATATTATCCCCCGGCCATATCACCGAGAGTTGCGATCTTGTGAGATATCGTAGATCCTGGGGCATATTGCAGGTGTTTTGCAGACTTGTGAAAGCGACAGTGCCTTGTGGCAATGTGACACGTGTGCGAATGAAGTGCGAGAGCGAGTGTGGTGTGTTGAGGTATGTCCGCGGGTCTCCCTCCATTGTCCCCTCTCGGCCAATGGCGCCACCCTCGCATCGCACCCTCTTCTAATCCTCCCGCCGACCTCCTTCTTTCTTCCATTCACACACCGTAATCCCCAACTTTCTTACTGTATACAGTAATCCCACCGGTGTGTGATTTACTGTTTTCTAGTGTGCGCAGGTGTGTGTTGTCTGACGCAAGTAGATTATTATGCTCTCCAGCCTTTTGAATGGGGTGTGTTGGTGTTGTTTGGTCTGGGGGGGGGGGGGTGCTCTCCTGTGACAATAAATGGAATAGATAAATAGGCGTAGCAAAAGGGGGGAGAGAGAGAGAGCCGCATAATATCGGCGGATAGGCATAACAATTAAAAGCTCGCCCCGCGGGAAGCATTGATTAGGGTGACCAGATAGAGAGGGGGATGACGGATGGCACAATGTTCGGTGGTTGATGGCCGTCCGAAGTGACATGGCTTCGAACATGCGTTACGCAACCATCCGATTACGCAGCGTATCGTTATTGTGCGGTGCTAGCTGCCGATCGGCTGTTGTGTAGGAAGGGTGGGGAAGAACGCACCGCACCAAAACTCGATCCGACGATTGGATCTCGGATGCGCCTGGCCCACGCTGCCACGAGCCTTGCGCGTCACACCCCCTCTTTGATCAGTTACGAAATTCGCGAACCCCTCATATTCCGTATTTCACAACCCCTTTCGCAAGCTCTTCCACGCCCCGCGTCGGAGTCATACATATTGGTGTGAGTCAGTGGTGATCTTATCTCGATCCATTTCTCTCTCTCTCTCTCTCTCTCTCTCTCTCGATTAGTGTCTTTCTTCCGGTGATTGGGCTGTGAGGGTATTAGGGGATGAGTGTAGATGGACATGGTAACACATGTCGATCGCGCAATCACGCATGGCGAGTGGGAGATGGTATCGCCCCGAGACAACCACCACTCTTTGGCGCCCAAACCTAGTCTAGAAGAGAGACGTGACACCTGCTGTCCACAAGCCCTCGTGGCTATTTCGTTCCGCCGGAAGAGAGAGAGAGAGAGAGAGAGAGAGAGAGAGAGAGAGAGAGATTCTAGTTCCACTGCGAGTTGCAACATTGTTGATGGAAAGTTCCGGTTTGTGGTAACCAGTGGCATGTTGCAAGTGAGTCTCGCCACAGGGAACCGGTGCGAGAAGCGCCCCTCGTGCCACCTCCAGGCACACTCCCTCACCTCACCCTTCGTCTCTCTCTCTCTCTCTCACACACACACTCCCACCCTTTCTCGACACGGCAGCCTTGATTTACGGTAGCGAGCTATTCGGCAAGCCAATCTCATAAGTACATGTTTAATAGTCCAACTTCAACTATCACCTACCGCAATCTCGACCCATGTTAATTAGCATATGTGTGTGTTGGGTGAAGGTCGGGCACTGGTTGCATGTTTATGAGGGGCGCATGTCATAAGATGTGTGGGGAGAGGTGGCATGAAAGACCGACTCCCGTTATGACCCTCTCGCATGCACGGATATTGAGTCATATCCCCTCTATCGGCACGGTTTGATGTGGTCAAGACAAAGGAGCGCCGGCACACTCAAAGACGCTGAAAGAGCCTGTGGCATGCTAATTAGGAGGGAGCGAGGAGAGATGGTTGAGAGGTGTGTTGCCCCTTGTTGGCTACTGTATGTTGTTCCGGGTATGTGGGCTCGTTAGCCCGCGCAGCTGAGTGGAAATCGCAACCCGAAATGCGATTCATGAGTGAGTGTGTAGTGAAGGTTATGAGACGGTTGGCTGGTTGGAGTGAGGTGAGGGAGGGAGAGGGGGAGCGAGGTGAATGACCGGCATGAGAGCGCGCAGACATCGCCCCGCCATAGCAATTTGCAAAATGGAGTTGTGAGTGAGTGACAAACGGGGCCGCGTCAACCGCACCAATTATCTCGTACGGTATCGGAACGGCCTGTCTACCTGTTATCACTGCTCCTCTGTTTTCGCCCAATTGTTCGAATCCCCCGTGAGGTGATAAGGTAGTAATTGTTTTGGTCATAGGAGAACTGCCCCGCCAGTCGCGCGTTTCTCTTTCTTGCTTCGGCCCCTCTGACCCGTCGCTCTATTTGCATGGCCAGGTGACAAAGAGGCTCTCTCTCACTGCCGCCCCTCGCTTCCCGCCAATTCCCCCATATACTGGTTTCACCACCACCCGCCTGGCACCGCACGCGTTTACGACCACGCACCCACCACCCCGGAAACATGGCTGCGTAGGTGCCCCCGGGGGAAGGCTGTGCGTAGGTGCCCCACTCTCCGTTTGGCGTAATTCGAATGGGATTGTGGTTGATGAGGTGGGATGGCGGCCGTCGCTGCGGGGGCGCACCCTCCTCTCCCCGATAATGAATGATCCCCTACAGCTGCTGTCGGCAATTTCCATATTCCACCCTCCGAGAGAGAACGAGAGAGAGGGGAAAGAGAGAGAGAGAGGGAGAGAGAGAGGGAGGAAGGGAGAGAGAGAGAGATGTGAGGGAGGAGGAGACAATGAGCATGGCACGCACACAATGCATGACCCTCGAGAAAATGACCATCCACAGCTCTGCCTCTCTCCCCCTCTCGTGCATATCCCTTGTTACATATCGGGAGTAGTGCAAAACAAACACGGTTATATATTATTCCGACGGCGAGCGTGCATGTGTGGACTGGTCGCGTGCTATTGTGTGTGTGCCGGGCGTATTGTCCACGTCTCTCCCCTTCTCTCTATCTTCAATACCAGTTGATGGTGCCGCGAGTAGCGTTAGCTTTGTGCGAGGGGCAGCTACGCAGTGTTTTGCGCGGCTTCCACTCTGCGTGGCAGCCCCTGTTTACTCGCCGTGTCGACACACATCTGCGAGCCTCCTCTCCTCGCTTTTTGCGTAACGTGTCAGAGCGGTGTCTTTGGTAGGTGACCACGGCCGGCCTGTGAAATCGGACCCTAATCCATCCCGCAAACCAAACTATCCGCGTAAACAAGTAAACAAACAAACACAGAGATAACCCGCCGCCCTTATCCCATGCTCTCTTGTTGTCGCGTCTATGAAAAACGATGCGGTAAGAGTGGCGGGGCAAAGAACTTTGCGCTATGTGCAATTCACGTTTCTCTTCTCTTCTCTCACCGCTCGCTGTTTTCATCTCTGTCCACTCCGAACGCTTTTTCCCACTTCCCCAGTCAAAAAAGCGCTTCCCCACCCGCGCACACACGCAATCATGCATGCGAATTGAGTGTTCTAAATCCTTGGCGGTCCCGCGGCGACTGTGGCAGATGGCGGGTGATCTACCGGCCGCTGATCTGCCAGGGGTGTTGGCGCGCGATCGATGGTCAGTCGTTGTCGGGGGAGGGGCGGGGTCTGTGGCTGGCGGCGACCCTCTCTCCCCTCTCTTCTCTCGCAGTGTCCACTCGCGCCTCCTCCCAGCGAGCGCCCCTTCATTCACTAGCCCATTCACTCCCTGTACCCATGCGTGTATGCGTGTGGTGTGTGTGGGTTGGTAGGCCTGTCAGTCCTCTCCACTCACCTCATTGCGTTCTGCCATACCTGGTCAACAGACGTGTTTTGTGCGTGCGCCCCGCACGCGCCTTTCTGTCTTGTTTTGACCGGCGCTCCCGCGGCATCAGACCTTTTCTCGTTTCGATACCCGAACTCGTTCCACCTCTCACGCTTGTTGTTGTTGATTGTTTTGGTGCACTTGGTTCGCGTGTGGGACGAGGGGATAGCGGGCTTATTAACGTGTTACAAATTGCAGGCGCTCCGGCGATCCGTGTATAGAGAGCGGAGGGAACACTCGAGCCGAACCCACCACTCACCCCACACTCACACAGATACTACTATATTCTACTACGGATTTCTACTGACACATTTACTGGTAAGTTTCGAACACTCATTGATATGTATGTATGTTCCCACCGATGGCTATTCTGTAGCGCGCTTCTTTTGTACTGTCTTGCGCTGTCTTGCCGTGAGTGCCCACATTACGAGAGTCGAGTCTGCTGACCGCGTCAGCATTAGACTACGTCTGTTGCGTACTGCTTCCATCGATTGCCAAAGCGATTTTCGAAACGTCGACACGGGCACGTATGCACGCTGCATAAAGGTGTATATGTTGTGATGGAGTGATGTTGCAGATACGGGATGGCTGTGCAGCTCGCTTCGCAGTCTCAGCAGCCGCCTGTGTGCTCGGACGACGGCTTCCACTCGTGTGGCTCCTCTGACGAGGCCCCCATCGACCGCATCGCAAACCACATCGGACAGCTCGCCTTCCACGACTTCGGTACGTCTCCCATCACCTCGTTTCGAAATGGGACATGTGTGTGGGGTTTTGTAGCCGGGTTGTTTGTTGATAGTCTGGTCATTTTCACCCCTCTCTCTCAGTGACTGTTTGCTTTGCGTATCGCGGTACCAGGGGTGTCTCACGGGGCGATGCGCCGCCGCCTAAGGCCCATTTCCGCCCTCCCCTCCCTATTTACACCCCCTTGTCACCCCAATCATGAGGGTCGAGCAAGAGGAAAGGGGTGATTTATTGATTGATAGGCGGCTGGCTGTCTGTGCCAGATGGGGATGCGCTCGCCAGATGTTTGCATGCAGGTGATATGTAAATGTGTGTGCGAGTGGTTGGGCGGGAGTGGATGGCTGGGGCCAGCTGGCTCGCACCTGGCTTGTCCCAATAGAGATTGATTGCATGCGATTCGGCGTCCGAGATTATAATGTGCCGTCTTCCTGTCCTGACTAGACATGTCTTTTGTTTCGCTCTGTGTATAAGACGCCATGCTATTTTCACGCCGCCACCGGCTAGCAAGTTTTTTTGTGTGGGAGTGCTCGGGCCGCACGCGCCTTTTTCACAACGCAGCCTGCGCATTGAATGGATAGAGAGGGTTTTCATGCGCACCGTGTTTGGAAATGGAATGGTTGGAGTGTGTGGAGTGTGGATTATGCGGGATGATGGTTCCGTGTTGCAGGATTCCCCTTCTCCTCGACTGTCTCCAAGGCTGCATCTGACAGCGGCGCCAGCAGCGGCGGAGACGCCGATCACACCATGGTCGACACCAGGTGAGCACTCTCGACGACGTCGTCTGACCCGTCGACCAGAGCGACAGGGCGATTGATGCGAGTGTAGTGGTGGTGGTGATGCGTGCGAATGAAGCTTGCCAACTGACCGCTTTTTAATCCCACTTGGTGTGTTTCGATTCGACTCTTCTGCGGCAACCAGAGAGTCATTTGATGGGCGTCCTCTTCCCCCCTCTCTCTCTCTCTCTCTCTCTCTCTCTCTCTCTCTCTCCATATCTGCCTCCCGAGGGAGAGTGGACGAAGGGGGCCGGCAGGCCGCACTGTTGCAATCGATGCTGCTCTCCATGTTGGAAAGGCGCTGTTTTGCCAGCGTCAGGGGCTGGCTCACAGTGCACTTTGCCGGCTCGCACACACGCAACGGCCAACGGAGCTCGTCTCTCTCTCTCTCTCTCTCTCTCTCTCTCTCAGAATATAAGTGTCTGTATATTGATTGGAGCGCATAGACAGCCAGACGGTTGGAGAGGGGGAGTGAATTGACTCTGTTCCTCCTCCATTTCCACACCGCAGTGTCCATCCTGCGAGTCAATTGCTATTGTTAGTCGACGCGGCCTTCCTCTCTCTATTCCTCTCTCTATTCCTCTCTCCTCTCTCCTCTTTCTCCCTTTCTCTTTCTCCTCACTGAGATGTGACCCCACATCGATTTGGACACGGGACTGTCGACTTTCTTTTGAGGAAGTGCCCTCTCTCTCCTCAGTCTCGTTCTTTGTTGCCTATGCGCTGTGCTGGCTAGCAGTATCCCTTTCCTCTCCTCTCTCCTCTCTCTCCTCTCTCCCCTCTCTCACTCGTGTCTCTTTTCGCAGTGGCAAGAGTCGTCGCAGGGAGGCGGAGGCCGCGCGACCGTTGGTCTGTTATGCTCAATGAAGCCTTCCCCCTCTCTCCCCCCTAGCTACTGCCTGATACCTGACACCGCTGGTGCCGCTCCTGTTTACGCGTTCCTTGTTTACATTGTTTGCGCGCCTTCTTGGGCCATTGTGGCATGGTCAAGTAGTTATTGTGTGGTCTCCGGTGTGAATGTGGTGTTGCAGGATGACGGATGCGGCCCCGGGCGGGGGCCCGCAGCTTCCGGGAGCGTGGTTCTACGAGGAGGCAGCGGACGGCGGCGCAGACTCGGCGGATGACGACGCGTACTCGATGCACGGGATCCGCGCCGCGCTGTCGACTCGCAACGTGACGGAGTCTGTGGAGGTGCCCTCGAGTGAACACGTGGCGGAGATAGTGGGAAGACAAGGTGAGGAGGGGTGGTAGGAGGAGAGTGGTGTGAGAACGTATGCCACACGGTTTTTGAGTGGTTGACGCACACCTGAATGTGAGTGGAGAAGGGAAGAGAGGGGTGAAAGAATGGTAGCCGCTATTTCTCCCGTCTCCTCTCTTGTGTATTGTGCATGTTCTTCTTCCTCTACTCTAGGCGGGTTCGATTCTCTCTCTCTCTCTCCCTCTATTGGCGTGTTCAAGGATACTCACTCTATTGAGAGAATGGTTTTGCGGTGGAATTGAGTGGTAGAGTGTTGGTTGGTTGGTTGGAAGAATGGAGATATGGCTATGATGGTCTTCTTTCGAGTCTAGCGAGCGCCCCCTTCTCTGCCCGTTGATTGATTGATCTCAAGGCTAGTTCCTTTTTGGCGCGTGAAAATGCGTATGTGTGTGAGAGAGGCATTCTTTGTTTACTTGTCCTTTTGCGTGCTCTGAGAGTCAGCGAGTGGCGCGTTATCTTTCGATGGGACGGCTTCTTTCTGATATGGCATGAGTAATGAAGTAAGCGCCTTGTTGTCTGTCACCCCATGCCTCCCTGTTTTCCATTCACCTACCCCTATTTTCGAGTCGGGGACGAGAGGTGAGGGGAACGGGATGCGAATATTATTAACGCTCTGTTGCTATGATGACCGTTCGACACAGAGACATTGCACAGAACCCTCTCTGACCGACGTCACTCGAAAGGGGAAGGACGCTGTTTGACTCTTCTGTTGTTTACCACATACGGGGCAGGGGATGGGAAAGAGAGGGCTGTCGGCCTGCCCAGAATGTCATTAGGAATAAATATTTATGCGGTGCCTCGGGGCGAGAACGGCGCGCGTGCCGCCCCCGCTCGAGCCCGACAGATGGCTGTGATACTCAGCCTACGCAGCCAAACAGGGCACTACATCTCTGATCAGCATGTTACTGTGATGGTGGTGGGGAATCGATGAGCGATTTGTGGTGGCGAGGGTATCGCATTTCACGTTTGTGCTTACTCCCCCCTGTGCTTTCAATATGTCCGTTTGTCCACTATGGGGTTACGCGGTCTCCTCAACCGCCGACAGCACGGCTTGGAAATGTGAAATGGAGCCCCCCCCCCCCCCCCACCAACCACTATTCGTCCCTTCATTTGCGCATTGCGTGACAAGGAGTACTGTAGTGTATTGGGGAGAGGGTGAAGGAAGACATGAAATGTTCTGACATGTTGGCTATTGATTAGCCCTATGCATAGTAGGTAATAGGATGAGAAGATGTGAAGAGGGAGGAAAAAGTGAGCCCTCTCTTTTGTGCGCTGTGCTTGGGCTCGCTCATCAGATCTCTCTCTCTCTCTCTCTCTCTCTCTCTCTCTCTCTCTTTCCATGCCTATTTCTGGCGTGTAATGAATTCGCTTTCTTCTCTCTCTCTCCGTGCGTCACGGCACATGCTCAAAAAAGTAGAATAAGCGTCGGCGACGGGAGAATAGTGCGATTATGGAGGACAGTATGCTTATCCGTGCTGTTTGCAGGCTGCAAGATCAAAGCTCTTCGGGCGAAGACGAACACGTACATCAAGACTCCGGTGCGGGGAGAGGAGCCGGTGTTCGTGGTGACTGGCCGACAGGAGGACGTGCTGGAGGCGAAGCGGGAGATAGAATGCGCCGCCGAACACTTCACCCAGATTCGAGCCTCGCGCCGCCACAGCCAAGGTGTGTCGGCCCGTGTTCCTGCAATGTATTAATGTTAATATTTGCAGGTGGCGCGCCTGCCCCCGGCCACGTGACTGCGTACGTGCGGGTGCCGCTGCGAGTGGTCGGACTGGTGGTCGGACCCAAGGGGGCGACGATCAAGCGCATCCAGCAGGACACACACACATACATCATCACTCCCAGCCGCGAGCGAGAGCCCATCTTCGAGGTACGACTGTTCATTTGCCGATTGCCGCTTCCATAGCAGTCTTTGAGCGCGTATGGTTGTTGGCCGGGCAGTGAGTGTGCCTTTTTCGAGTGAGGATGGTTTGGGCGCATTGG
Organism: Rhabditoides inermis; assembly: GCA_963966185.1. Taxonomy (NCBI): domain Eukaryota; kingdom Metazoa; phylum Nematoda; class Chromadorea; order Rhabditida; family Rhabditidae; genus Rhabditoides; species Rhabditoides inermis. Next base: position 278,662 of record CAWZYM010000039.1, on the reverse strand, counting down.
GCGGGCACTGCACACTGCGCCTTCATTCATTATTTAGTAGGCGTGGTGCGGACCGGAGAGAGAGGGGGTGCCTTGTCCAGTGAGAGGCAAGATGAGGGAAATGTTGATGATGCTAGGGTACGGAGAATGGGTGATGGGCTCTCTCCTATGGTAGCTGATGTGACTGCACTTGCGAGTTAGCCGGGCGAGAAGACTGTGAGGGCTGCGATGCACTGTGTCATGTGTGTGTTGTAGGTGACGGGTCTTCCGTCGAACGTGGAGGCTGCTCGGAAGGAGATCGAGCAGCACATCTACCAGCGCACTGGCAACATGCCCATCACAGACCCCTCGACGCAGCTGGGCAGCTTCGAGATGCCCCCTCTGGCGCCGCAGCAGATGGCCGTCGGAGGACAGCGCGCCTCGTACGGCAGCCTGGCCCGCCAGCAGCCGGGGCAGCAGTGGCCGAGGAGCGGGTCGGTGTCTGGCAGCGGGTCGGCGGCGGGCTCTCCCCCCGCAGTCTCCCCCCAGCTGCCCCACATGCAGCCCATCGGACACCCCATGGCCATGACTCACTACCAGCCATGGAGCAACGCCTACCACAGCCTCGGCATCGGAGCTGAGATGGCAGGATGTGAGTGTGACTATCGATTGGTTGTATTGATTGATTACCGTGTCTTTTTAGCCGAGCTGTTTGCGCCGCGGATGGTGTCTGGTTCGATGTGGGGAGTGTCTTCGCAGCAGCAGGAGATGTGTGGAATGACGAGGGACGAGGGTCTGGGAGACTCACCCCCCATGGCTGCCATGGGAGATGCCTACCATCTCATCTCCTCTATCTGGAGCACCGAGCACACGGACCCGCTCCACGTGTAGGTCCGTTCCCCTGTCCCCGCTTCCCCCACGCACCCCCTCTAATACGAGTCGATCAAGCAGAGCCCCTCACACATATAGCGACTATTAAATGCCTATATATTTAGCATATTATATTACAGTACGGAGTTGAAATGCGGACTATTTATATATCGCAGAGAGTATCGCAGAGTGTATTTTTACCACACAAGATTGCATTTTTAGTATTATAGAGAGGATTGGAGAGATAGTTTGGCGGTTGTTTGTATGCATTCCGATTGGCGAGTAGTAGATGATATGGCCTGGCGCCCCCTCCCTCACCTCGCCCCTTCTATACCAGTACAGTGTGCTTTATCTCCTTTCAATTCACTACTGACTATATTTCATAGCTAACACTGTATTTTGTATATTCACTCCTACAACCCCCGTTTTGCACTTTTGCAACTTTTAGCCAGTGGCGCTTTTAGTACTAGTATTACATATAATTCTATATTTTATACATGTTTGAAGCATTTTCATATGAATATTTTCATCTATCCGCTGTGTGCTTGTGTGTTTTGTGGGTTGGTGGTTGGTGGCTTGGCTTTTCCGGAGTATGGTGATTGGTTTGCAATTAGATATGGACGGGCTATGTTTCAGATCGTAGAGGCCTCTCTTGTGAATACGCGGTGCGCCGTGCGTAAATGCCCCTCGACACAGTCGCTATGCGTTGTCGAGGGCTGCCACGCAGTCGCCCTTCTTCCGGCCAATTCCTAATACAGTATACAGAGTTATATATAGAGAGTACTATTGTAATAAGTGAAAGCAATCTCGGCATATTTCTATTGTTTGTATATGTTTCTGGCTGACCTCCCTTGGACCCCCGGGCCCTTTCTATCGCATTATTACACGGACGAGTCTTGTCGCGCATTCAATATATTTCTATTCGATGAGAGCATTCTATTTCCTATTCTACACATCAACAGAGCATTCTTACTATATTATATTATACCCACACTTGTCTCACACCCCTGTTTCACATAGCATTGCAGTATTCCAAATACATGTATTCGCAGTCACCCCTCCTCTCTTATATTCATTACGAGATTTGATACACACCGCACGTTGTTACATGCATATTTATGTTGTCTATGCTATTCCCACATGTGTGAATACGGTTACCGCCAGAGGGTGCCGTGCCTGCACTCGACTGTTGAATAAATGCACGTATATTTTAGAACTCGATTGTTTACTATCCATTGTCTTTTGAAAATGTCATTTCCTTTATTGCTTTCGAGTGACTGCAAGCTATCAGCGAACGCTGTCCACTAGGCTTAGGCTGGGCAGAGAGAGGGGGGATTACTGCTTACAGTTATGGCTTCTGACGAGTAGGAGAGAGAGAGAGAGAGAGAGAGAGGAAGAAAGGAGAGAGAAAGGAGAGGAATGATAGTTGAGAGGAGTGCCAGGGCCTTGGATAGTGTAGGGGAAATTCTATTTTGAACGCGCCGCTGCGTCTATGACGCTGGCGACGCAGAATCAGCTGATTATCATGCTGAGCTCATCTGCCCTGAGGGGATTGAGCAGACTGGATTGGAATAGGATAGACGAAATAAACAATGCCTCGTCTCTTTCTCTACTTTCCTTACTCCGCATATATATATAGAGCGATGGGAGATGGGAGATTGATAGATGGGACGGAAAGGGTCAGAGGAGAGAGAGAGAGAGAGAGAAATGGGAAAATAAGAGAGAATGAGGCTTCTTCCCATTTCAAAAGGGAGATGGCAGTCACAACTTCTGATTGCAAAAGACCGCCCGAAATGTCGCAGTACGCAGCGCACCTTCAAGGAGTCAAAGTGTTTTGTTTGTGTATCATACAGTAACTTTTTGATAAATACTTTTTGATAAATAGTATGAACTTGAGTATTTATCAAAAAGTTACCTTAAGAAAGTATCTACAATCAACCGCCTGAACTTTTGGAGTGATCACCGTCCAGTACGAATGGAGATCAATCTGAATCTCTTCCGAAAAGTCCAGAAGACGAAAAGAACTCGTGATGTTACCGACTGGGCGCTTTATCGGGCTGGATTAGAAGCGACGTTTGACAAAGAAAGAACAGGAACCCCGTCTGAACTATACATCTACATCAAGGATAGCCTATGTACCGCCTACAAATCAGCAACACACAAGGAACCTCTACGTGAATGGATGTCTTCAAGAACGAAGGACCTGTTCGATCAACGGCGCCGACTACTAAACAAGCCTGATTCCCGATCGAGAATAGCCCTAGTCAACACGAACAAAGCCCTGCGCATCTCTCTACAAGACGATAGAGACAGGAAGAAGTGGCAGCTGTACAAGGAGACACTTTCTAAGCGAAGACTTTTTGAGCCGGCCCACACTCCCTCCTTGACTACGATACGAAGAGCGAACGGAACGTGCACCAGCAACCAGGGAGAACTCGAAGACGAAGTCAAGGAATTCTACAACGTGCTCTTCAGAAGCCGAGTGGCAGTCCCATTGCTACAACCGCCGGACGAGGAGTCTTTGCCTCACATTCTTAAGGATGAAGTACTACATCACCTGTCTCGAATGCGCAAGAGGAATGCACCGGGCATAGACCACGTGTCGAATGCTATGTTACGAATACCCGCAGAAACCATCGCAGACATCACCACGCGAATGCTGAATGGGATAATCGAAAACGAAGAGCTTCCGGAAACTTTTGCTGACTCTTTAACAACACTGCTGCCAAAGAGTGGAGACTTGTTGGATCTGTGCAACTTCAGACCGATTGCTGTACTTCCGACAATGTTCAAGCTGTTTACTCGTATTCTGCTTGGTCGAATGGAGAAGACACTGGATGCAGAACAGTCTGTGGAGCAGGCGGGATTCAGGAGGACCTTCTCCACAATCGAACATATACACACCGTCCGCGAGCTGATCAAAAAATGCTACGCCTATCGCCTCAACCTGGTGCTGATCTTTCTGGACTATGAAAAGGCATACGACTCTGTTGAATTTAACGCTGTCTGGAATGCACTTCATCGACAGGGAATCAATCCGAAGCTGGTACGACTGCTTGAGATGATCTACAGCAATGCGAAATCAAAAATCAAAGTGGGCAGTGAAGCTGTTGAAGTAGAAGTGAAACGAGGAGTACGACAGGGTTGTGTACTCAGCCCGGCCCTATTCAACGCTATTCTCGAGGATGTGCTACGACGAGTGGACTGGAGTAGATGTGGACTGGATATCGACGGAGAAAGGATGAGCCATCTACGATACGCAGATGATCTAATCCTGGTGGCGAGAAGCAAGACGATGGCTCAGAAGATGCTCGACGACATAGAAAGAGAAAGCTCTGCTATCGGACTTCGCATTTCAAAGAAGAAGACCGTCTACATGTCGAATGGCCCTCGTGCTGACCTACTACTGAGAGGAGAGCTGCTGGAGCGAGCAGACGAATTCAAGTACCTGGGTTCAATGGTGTCAGTGAAGAAGGACGAGAAGGAGCTACAAAGAAGAATAGGATCTGGATGGGCGGCATTCAACCTGCACAGGCCTTTTCTAACGCGGAAGAATGTGAATATGATTATGAAGAGGAATGTATGGAAAGTCTGTATCCTGCCGAGCCTGACGTACGCGGCAGAAACATGGTGTCTGAAAGTGGAGCAGAAGGAGAAGCTGCAACGAGTGCAACGAAGGATGGAGAGGGCGATGATAGGAGTGACGCTGTTGGATCGAGTGCGCAACACGGAGGTGCGGAGAAGGACAGGACTGGAGGATGTACGAGAAGTTATATGGAAGAAGAAGACGACGTGGGCGAGGAAGATGGCGAGCGATGACAGATGGTCACGAAGGGTGACGGAGTGGTACCCGAGAGACAAGACAAGGCGGGTTGGAGCGCCCTACGTGTTCTGGTGCGACGACTTGAAGGAAGTTCTGGTGCGAGGAGGACGTATCGGAGCTGAGTGGAATCAATTGGCACGAGGAAACCCCGAAGATTGGAGCAAGGCGATTGCAGGATCAGCGCCGTAAACTATTGCAAACACCATATTCACGACGATTCTGAATAAATGATTTGATTTGATTTGATTTGAACTTGCTTTAACACCCATTTGCATATTGTTTGTGAGAGATGGCCTGTGATCACTGAGGGGAGGGTACATTGTCCCAACCCACAATGGAGGGAGTCACATATCCGATTCACTGGTTCAAAGCTCGTGACACACACACGCCTGATATTATATGGGCACGAGAGAGAGAGAGAGAGAGAGAGAGAGGGGGGGGGGGGAGGGAGAGATAGAGATAGATAGAGAGAAGAGAGAGAGAGAGAGAGAGAGAGAGAGAGAGAGAGAGAGAGAGACTCATTATGCGGCATCCGGCTTACGTGCCACGCGTCAACAATGCTGTTGCCCGCTGTTTCCGCCGCGCGACGCCCCTCTCCCCCTCTTAATTTGCATATAGCCGGGGCGGCATAATTGCAAGCCGCGCGGGAGGGAGGGAGGCATGCATGGCTGGTAATGAGTGGCGACTCATTACACACGCAAGCCGTTCGTTCCCGCCGAGGCGTTGCGATTGCGAGGGATTCAAATATTACTCAAACGGAAAAAAATAGATGTGCTTTCGTTTCATTTTGATCTATCTGGAAGTAGACGTAATAGGGCTTGAGATGAAGAGAATATGGTGAAAAAAGATCACATATGCTAAATCATATTAGTTCAACCATACAGATCACCCCTCCAGATCACCAAAGAGTAACCAACACTATTCACCGTAGCCTCTAGAGTGTTACAGTACGCCTCGTAGGCGAAACTTCTTGCATAACGATAGCGATTACACACTCACTTGTCAAAGTGTCTCCCTGTTTCCTAACAATAATGTGTAAGTCACCACCGGCTTCTGTTACCTATTCGATGATGTTTGCGTGTGCATTTAGAGTTTAGGCGGCTACACAGCAGACGTGGCACGACGTACACGTCAGTATTCTACACCAAGATCAGATCACAAACACTACTGCCATGTCCCCACTCCTCGGAGGCCTCATAGCTGATCCACGAAGTCACCAAATAATCACTATTGTCGTATGCCACGTCGTAACACAGACCGTGGAGGCGTTCTGTCGGAGAGAGGGGAAGTCGATTCGACTCGCACTCTCCCCTACCCCTCTCCTGTCCACATCTCACCGGATGAACACAATCTGGCACCGAATGGGTGGACTTCAAAAATCCAATCAAAAGATAACCGCATACATTCACATATTATGAGATCTATCACACGGTCTCTGTAAAAATCGAACTCTCCACAGACTAGACCAAAACTAGAAAAATCATAGTCACGGATTTTGATGAAATCAATTTTCCTGAGGTTTTCAAACATTCTGAACACATCCTGCGCAGTGGCTAAATCCAAAAAAAAATTTTGTTACCAGATATGGTATACGGTACCCCAAATTTGCATAATGGCCCAAACTCAACCAAACTTTGATCTGAAGGTGTCATTTTACTCGTTACATGATTAGAAACAAGTTTATAATTGAATTGAACATTGCTGCATAATTTCAATGATTAAAAAATTATAGTCACAAAACCGAAAAATTTTCTATTTTTCCAGATATTTCCTTTTTTGAAAATTTAACCGATGTTCGCCCAGTCCAAATGAAAGCAACGTTTTATTAAGCAGATTATGACGGTCATTTTCAGCTATCAAAATCAAAAATCGAAAGACATCTTTTTTGGGAACATCCGCTCAAAGTTGGTACACTCCGACATTCCTAGTCAACAAAATTCCAACTGCAAAGCATTTATCAACAAAAATTGCGGGGATTCTTCAAATCAAACTATTCAAATGTTTATACGTTATCTCTAACACGATAATTACTTGTAGTAAAGTAAATCACTCATAAGAACATAAAATCGTTAACGTTTTGCGATGATTGCAGGTACACCAATCGGGCTCTTGCATTCATTACCATTTGGGTATTTGCCTTGCGGACAACATTGATGTTGGTTATCGATAGCTATTTGATTTCCATCGATAATCGAATGCGCGGCAAATAAGATCCAGCTTGTCCGATAATGTGAGATTCAACTTACCACAGGAAACGAATTCCTATAACCACTCCACTTAATGTCAACAGTGATTCTAAAATCCGTGTAGCCTACTCCGTGCAGGCTCACTGTTTCTCTCGGAGGGATACTTATCTACGACAGTCTTCAGCTGAAAATCTATTATCAACTCCTGACTTGGTCGCAGTGACCATGATTTGGCTGTTGTTTCGAGGTCCACATATTCCATAGTCCTGAGGGGGAGTGAAGTAGAAAAGCTTTGGTTTTTTTTTCGTGCTAACGTACTCCGGAACTCCGGTATTCTTAATTCTTTGCGCGGCAGGCGCTTCAGCCAAGGCCGAAGCAGGCTGATCGCCAATTACTTGATACGAGGAAGTGAGCGAAGTATAGCTACTTTTTTCAAAAGTATTTTGTTATACAAATGTAGGTGATTATTCCAATCTTGTGGATTTCATCTCGGTAAGCCATCATCTTGGACTCCATAAGATTAAAATGTTCTATTTTCCCGCACCTGAGATGACTGCAGAGTGAGACTTGCTTGGCATTAAAAGATCCTGAGAGAGAGCGCAAGAGAGAGAGAGAGAGAGAGAGAGAGAGAGAGAGAGAGAGAGAGAGAGAGAGAGAGAGAGAGAGAGAGAGAGAGCTCACTTCCTCGTATCAAGTAATCAAGTTTGCCATTGGCGATCAGCCTGCTTCGGCCTTGGCTGAAGCGCCTGCCGCGCAAAGAATTAAGAATACCGGAGTTCCGGAGTACGTTAGTACGAAAAAAAACCAAAGCTTTTCTACTTCACTCCCCCTCAGGACTATGGGATATGTGGATCTCGAAACAACAGCCAAATCATGGTCACTGCGACCAAGTCAGGAGTTGATAATAGATTTTCAGCTGAAGACTGTCGTAGATAAGTAATGTTCGAAAACCTCAGAAAAATTCATCTCATCAAAATCCGTGACTATGATTTTTCTAGTTTATCGAGAGTTCGCTTTTTACAGAGACCGTGTGCTATATACAACATGTGCTATATACAACATACCATATCTGGTACCAAAATTTTTTTTGGACTCAGCCATTGCGCAGGATGTGTTCAGAATGTTCGAAAACCTCAGGAAAATTCATTTCATCAAAATCCGTGACTATGATTTTTCTAGTTTATCGAGAGTTCGCTTTTTACAGAGACCGTGTGCTATATACAACATGTGACCATTTCTGACAACTTTTCTTTAGAATAACAACTTTTAGAATTTCTTTAGAATTTTAAAGTGGTTTTCTTTGCATCGGTAATTCATGTACAACAATACAATCGTGAGGATATTTCTCACGAAGTTACGTGAAAAAGAGTGGCTGCCGTAGCCTGTCACTGTCCTCTGTTACCGTAGGCTACGGTACTATCACCGTCTCAACAACGAGGCCTCACTGCATACCCTGAGGTATCGCTACGATATGCGAATCCAACTATCGAGATCATGTGTGTGGTGAAACAGCATAAAAGGACTCACTGCGACACATAGTATTATCATAATGTCAACTCTCACTGTGCCCCCTCACCTCCATATTCCTACCCACAATCTCCTATCTTCTTCCCAGAAGAAGAAGTATATTATTATCTACCCTTCCGTGAAGAACCCCGGCGACTGTATTCAGTTCCGGTACTACCGAGGAAACCAGAATGGAGCGCGATATCGATGCAATGATTGCTCCAAGGTAAGCACTAGATGTCGTGGGTGTCGTGTAGTTGACACTTTCAGATCTGGGACAAGGCGCGGTGGAAGAAACAGAAGCCGCTGCCCAAGTGTGCGTCCGTCCTCGTCGCCGAGTCAAAGGTCGGAGATCGAGAGACCCCACCTCACTTCCTGGAGGATCCCGACACTGCCTGCATGGCCCAGGTCCACTCGTGCGGATACCCCCACAACTCCTCCACTTCCTTCGTCCACCTCCCGCGCATGCTCTACGACGCCGCCAACCACTGTGCCAGCCAGAAGATCGACCCGTCTCTCGCCGGCAACGTCGCCCTCGAGTACATCTGGAACCTACCCGACCGTACCCGCGCTGAGAAGGACGCCATGCAGCAGTACATAGTTGAGAACCAGCGTCTGGTGGCGCGCAACGTTCGTATGAGGAGGAGAGGGAACAAATAGTCCAGCATCCTGTCCATCGAACCCAAGTTCCGCCTTCTTCCGGGAGACGGGCGGGCTGCTCTCTAATAAGCAGTTGAACGCTATATGCGAATAGTATTGTCCCTCCAATAACCGTATTTTACACATTTTTATTTAATCATGTACACAATATACATCTCTATCAAAAAGACATCGGATACAATATCCTGAGAACGATAAACACACCTCAAATCGAGTACACGCTACACATTGTGGCCAACCCACTGGCTGACTGCCACATTGACAATGAGTGTCGGGAACATGGGCACTCGTGTCTCCCATGTCTCACTCGGAGGCTGCGATCGTGCAGGCTGCGACTATGTTGCGCACGCTTCCGAGGTCCAAGCCCGTTCTGAATGGACACCCAGCCATCACTCCGCGCATCTTACGACGCATCTTCCAGTCACCAGGCAACAGATCACTGAAAACAAGACACGTTCAAAACAGATAGAAAGAGTGACGGACCCGACAGCGCGGCTGTGCGGGAGAGCATCGAATGCGAGACGCTGAAGAGACGGCGGGTGAACACAGCGAACTTCGACGGGAGTCAACTGAAGCACACACTCACACGATCAACTAGTCAGTCCCTCCTCCTCACCAGAACATGGGCCTGCGTGCGCGGGTCGAACGAGGGTATGCCTCCGAGCGAGACTAGCTGACCGTCGACAAGGTGCGTCGAGTGCCAGTACCTGCCGCGCACCGACCGCTCCCTCCTCCACCCCTGCCCCTCCTGCCGCCCCTCCACCGCACACGACCACGCCTCGTCGCTGCACCTGCCCGGCTCGCCCCACTCCGCCACTCCCACCAGACCGCCCCACACCACCACACGACCCCTGCAACACACTCCCACCATCCCCCTCCCTCCTCCTCCCCTCCACTCACTCCACATGACTCATCGTCGCCCAGCTGCGACCGGAGGGAACCTCGTCGGATGCAGTCTCCACGCGGCTCCACACACACCACTCCAGACACACGCGGTACAGGTCGTTGAGACGCGGCGCGCCAGAACGACCGCCGAACACAAACACCTGAACGACGGTATGAGAGGGCGGGGCACATTGAGCACCTCGTTGCCGACGAGACAGCTGGCGGGGGCGGCGCGGGGAGAGGGAACGGAGCCAGCGAGGGGCAGCTCGTGCCACGCACAGCTCAACAGGGGGTTCGAAGAGAGGGAGAGGGAGGGAGGAGGAGGGGAGAGAGAGAGAAAGGGGGGGGAGAGAGGGGGACTCACCCGTCCCACCGCACCAGCTGATTGTTCCACTCCGCTCCGTCATCCGATCGAATCCTGCTGCCACCCGAGAAGTACGCATCGGAGCGGCCATCCAACGGTGTACCGTAGCCACCGAAGCAGTACAGACTGAAACGTATCACTCCCTCCCTCCCTCCCTCCCCCCTCACTCACTCACTCACTCACTCACTCACTCACTCACTCACTCACTCACTCACCTGCCCCTCCATTTCCAGTGTGCCGTCTTGTCCCTGGGAGTGGGCCTCCGTCCCTCCACCGCCTTCTTGCTCCACTCCAGACTGGAGAGGCTCAGCTCGTACACCTCATCCGTCCAGTCGCGGGTGAACTCTACAGTCGACAACACAGTGTGCATTGGCTGTGCATCGACTGACCGCCCGTCGCACTGTCGTACTTGCTGACGAATCCTCCGCATACGAGGAGGGTGTGTGGGAAGAGGGCAGCGGCGGCCCCGCTGGTCGAGGGAGGCACGCAGCCCCCGCCACAGTACACCTCGATCCTGCAAGTAGCCATGCAGGTGGCAGGTGCAGAGAAAGAGGAGAGAGAAGGAGATCAAGGGAGACACGCACCACTTGTCCATCTCGGTGCGTGTGTGTTGCATCTCGACCGGCAGTATGTATATGCAGTCGCTCCGCCTGTACCCGTTCTCGCTGTCTGCCTCGGCATAGTGCAGCACTCCGCCCCACAACACGCAGCACCCGCCCAGCGACACCTACAACATCACATACAACAGGGGACAATCGACAGCACCCACCGACACGTGTCCGTAGAATATCTCCAAGGGGCTGACGTGAACGAGGCGAGCGATGGGGGACAGAGCGGACAGCACCTCCAACACACACTACTACTCCACACCACACGACCGTCCCCACCTGTCGGCTGTCGTTGGGATTGTGTGCGTGGTCGTTGACGACGTCTTCGTCCACCTCGTCGTCCGAGAAGTCGTCGTCGTCGAAGAGAGGTTCGTCGTCGTTGGGATGGTAGACGACTCCGTGCACGCGCACCTCGCCCATCCCCTCTCCCACCTACACCCATCATCAGCCATTTCAGCACCACTCCACCCACCTCTTCCACCAACTCATCCAAGTCAACGGCATCCGCATCGTCGTTCCGATCCATTCTCTAACACTTGTTCTTCCCAAGTAATACGAAACAATAAGATACCAAGCAAAGGCTTGCGCGATTGTGCGACGCATGCTTCGCAACATATCACAACATGTGTATTTCAAAATTTATCCATTGCGAATGTATAAGAATCGAGAGCGCACATTGCATAGCATATAAATTTCATAAATAAACTCTAACAAATCTAGTACTAGCATCACTGTACATTAATAACGTACATACATCGCCTAGAGAAAGAAAACAAAATAACGCAGGTAGCATAAAGTGTCAGTACCACTCAACGACAACACCGTATCCCTTCAATGAATACTCGCAGGGCGAGTTCGTGACCATCGAAATCTGACCCCAAAGGAGTACATACTATACTGTTCACTGGGCGGCCGCGGCTTCCTTCTCGGCGATGGCGACGGAGAACTCATCGAGCCTCGCCAGGTGTTTGTCGTTCAGATTGAGCAGGTGGTTGATACCGTTCACCAGTGCCTTCCGCTTCTCCCGGTTGCGCTGCGCCTGCTCGGCAGCTGTAGACTCCTACAAGGATTAGCGTATGAGTGTACCAACATGTGAACTTCAAGTTTCATCTCACCGAGTTGATCTGGAGTGAGTCGAGTGCCTCGAGGTGTCTCTCTCCGTACTCGCGGAACGTTTTCAATCGTTTGTCCATGCGCTTGATCATCTCCCGAGTTTTCGGGACTGAAACATGTCAGTGTCACACCTATCAACAGCACCACCAACAACATCCCACTCACTGTCGAGGAAGTTCTTCTCGAGCTTTCCGAGGTCGACTCCCAGTCCCTCGAACGACGACTGCCACTCCATCAGCTTCTGCTTCTCGTAGTTGACCAGCAGAGTGAAACCGGCATCATCCTGTAGATTATCGACTTGACACAAAACATCAAATGAAGTAGAGTTCTTCAACAGAATCAATATGTTATGAATTTTCAGGGTGTACAGATCGGGAAAAAGGTTAATGCCTAATCGATTCGTAAGTTTTTGAACCGCATCTCAACAAATTTTGAATAACTTCATTCAAACTCAATCAAATTGTGCTACACTTAGATAAAACGATAAATAATTTGCAAATATCTTCAAATACAAGGTCTTGTTACATGATAGTCCAATATTTGACATACCAAAATGGAAGCTACCGTTTACCTTGAGGGCGGCGCGAGTCTTGCCCATGACCATGCAGCGGTCGCCCTCCTTGAACTTGAAATCGGTGAGGGGCGTGTCGTCTGGGCCAGCCAGCGTCTTGCCTGGAAAGCCATCTGAGACATGTGCAGAGAACACAACACAAACGGCAGAACACAACCACTCGACAGTTAGCGGGGGCACAACCCAAGAAAGGTGCTGGCTACATGCGATGCGAGAGATATGGAGGCACGGCAATGTTTGATGTGATGCTGTAGTGCGAACCACGCAACAAACAAAAGACACAAGCTGTGTGGGCTGACCCGTATTGTAGAAGGGGAGAAAGCTGCGTGAGACTAAAATGATACGAGGGAACTAGGGGTGTGGGTAGGAGAGTGATGTGTGTGGTGAAGATACCTCGATGGATGATCTTCATCTGCGCGGGATCGAGGTTTGCCTCGTCGGCGATCCCCGTCTTCAGATCAGAAAACGTCATCAGAGGAGAACGCGAGTCGCTCGCCTCAATATATTATATTTTGTATCGAAATAGAACTGAAAACGAATCACTCGCCCGAATTAGCATCGTAAAACTGCACAGTATGTTTCATTCCGTCAAAACTCACATCTGACCGCTCCAGAATCTCCACCTCAAATGATTTGCTTCCGCAGTTGATCTTTAGCTTCATCTGAAATGTGTGTTATAAGAAACAAAACAATAAATAAATAAAATTGATAAATAGGAGGTATAAGTGAACTGAACAAATATATGCATACGTCATTCGGAGAGAATCTGACCATAAGAACAATGCATATATAGATAGAGCGACTGACAAGTTAGTGGAAATTCAGAGCATGACACACAAACATTGCTCGCTCACTCATCATACCCGCTCACCATCCACCCACTGGGAGGAGGCGGGTATTCTTATTGAAGTGGGCGGAGCCTAATAAAAAAACGAATATTGATTTTGTCCCACCACGCGCGCCGGCATACGGTGACGGCTTGGCTTAGAGCGGGCGGGTTTTGACCATGGCCAGTCCCATTGATTTATTGCCCATTAAAATGACCGTTATTTTATTTGATGGTTTCGCGCGCGTTTTCATGTTGTTTCGATTATTGTTGCGTGTTGTTTTCAGTGTGTTATGCGATTGTGAGACTGAGAGGACCAAGAAAATCAACAAGTCGAGTGAAAACATGTGGAAACCGCTTTTCATCACATCGGCTTTGCTGACCATAGCCGCCGCCGCTGCTGCGCAGAGTTCTAATGTCTACAATCAGGCGAGTGGAAAAATATGATGTGAAGAAAAATATTATTATCACACTAACCTCCTCCGCACGTTTCTATACCCGTTTCCCACTCTTTTCCATTTTCAGCAACAAGTGTCGCAGCGCAAATGTGTGGCGTTGAACATTCCAATGTGCGCTGATGTGGCCTACAACATGACTGTGTTCCCGAACTCGTTGAATCACCAGACGCAGCAGGACGCGGCGCTGGCTATTTCACAATTCAATCCGCTCGTCAAGGTGCAATGCTCCCCCGACATTAAGCTCTTCCTCTGCACTGTGTGAGTGTGCTATACTATTTTTTATTTACATATTTCCAAACTCTTACCGCTAATAACACACAATTTTGTATTTTTTTGTCGGAAGATTCTAGCTATTCTAGCTATGCACCTGTGTGCACGGTGTTGGAGAAGCCGATTCTTCCCTGTCGTCAACTGTGTCTGTCTGCGAAGAGCGGCTGCGAGTCACTCATGATCAAGTTCGGCTTTCGCTGGCCCGAGCAGCTCGAGTGCGATCTGTTCCCCTCGTCGCCGTGAGTCAATCTATTGTGCTGGGTTTTTGTGTGTATATTTCTACGCCGTTCTTTCAGTGAGATCTGTGTGGGTGAGAACAAGACATCGTCGTCTGCTCCTTCGAATTCCAACTCGCGCGCATTGGCCGCCGACCCACATCAACTCTTCGAGTGCCCCAACTCGATGCGCAGCTCTCTCAAGTAAATGATTTTATCACGGCTATTCGTTCATCAATGTTTAGGTCCAACTTCGCACTCCAGTTGGCGGGCGGCCGACTCGAGGATTGTTCTCTGCCGTGCGCTCCGGACAATGCAGTGCCGATGCTTTTTGAATCAAAGTGAGTTGCAATTTTGTACACCGAATCATCGTCATATGTCTTATCGAGTTTCGAGTTGATGCTTCAGGAAGCGTCGCATGCTGCGTTTCTGGACGGGTGGATGGGCTGTGGCGTGCTTCATCAGTTGCATCTTCACCATCCTCACTTTTCTCATCGATCTAGGTGTGTACATGTTTTCATCCACTTTGTTGTAATTACTGTTCTTAGGTCGATTCGCGTACCCGGTGCGTCCTATTCTCTACATGGCTATTTGCTATCTTGCTGTGTCGATTGTATACATGACTGGAGTAGTCGGAGAGGACAGGTGAGTATTGTGTGTGGTTGACAATTGTCAAGACTACGTGGCCGATTGTAGGTTTGCGTGTGGTGCTCATGGAGCGGGTGGTTCTCAGCTGGTGACGCAGGGCATGGAGAACTCTGGATGCTCGGCCCTCGCCGTCGCACACTACTACTTCACTCTCGCTAGCAGCTGCTGGTGAGTAACGAAACTGTCAATGGGCTGTGCGTGCCATCAGAAGCCATCAGAAGACTGGGTCTTTTCTGCTCCCTTCTCGTCATCCCTCCTCTTCCCATCTTGCCTCGCGGCCTGTATGATAATGTTGTAGGTGGGTTGTTCTGTGCACTGCGTGGTTCCTGGCGGCCCGTCTCAAGTGGGGCCAGGAGTCGATTGACTCTCTCTACACCTACTTCCACTTCTTCTGCTGGGGCGCACCCGGTCTCTTCGTCGTTGTCGCACTTCTCGCAGAAGCTGTCGACGGAGACGTGTTTACTGGTGAGTAGCGAGTGTTAGGTGGGAGTGATGATCCGTACGCATTTGTGTTTACTATGTGTATGTTCAGGTGTGTGTTCGATTGGCAACCTGCAGCCGACGTCCCTCTTCTACTTCGTCTTTGTACCCATCACTGCGTGCATCGGTGAGTGGACTGAGTGGTGCTGCAGTCGTATACTCGTATAGTTGACGAGGACGTCAACTAATGAGTTAATGTCTTGTTTCAGTACTGGGCATGATCCTCCTTGCGTGCGGCATTGTGTCGATGCTACAGATTCGTCGCTACATCAAGCTGCAGACACCCGATGTGGACAGAAACATCAGCAAGCTCGAGAAGCTCATGATGAGGTGAACTAATGTCTTTCGATCAATCGTTTGCATTGTTGTGTTTAGGATCTGTGCGTTCGCTGTTTTGTACGCTGTGCCGACGGCTCTATCGGCGGCTATCCTCTGCTATCAAGCTCTCCAGATGCCCCAGTGGCTAGAGGGTGAGTGGTGATGGTGATGAAGCCATAATGGAATAGTGTCTATGTCGTGTTGCAGGATGGTACTCTCTGCGCTGCCAGCGCTCGGATCGTGCTGCGTTCGGCTTCAGCTCTGCCCGTTCCCTGTGCCCCGCCCGCCCCGACACTCAGCCTCCCGACTTCATGTTGTTCATGATGAAGGCGAGTGTGCTCATCTGGCTTGATTCCTTATTTGGTTTTACAATTGTTTTCAGTACGTGGCGCAGCTGTTTGTGGGAGTGTCATGTGCAGTGTGGGTGTGTTCGACGAAGACTGTCGAGTCGTACCAGCGCGCCTACCAGAGCTGCTTCGGACGACGCACAGTGTCGACTCTCGAGCACTGAGCCAGCCGCCCACTGCGGTATTGATTGATCATTGCTTTGTTAACTCTTGCCCACTCCTTCTCCATACTTGCTCCTTTTTCTAAGCGTGCTATTCCGTTTACATGCTCCATGACTTTTACAACACAGCACTTTGCCAGTTTTACCCACCAACGATCCTCACTTGACACTTGTATTTATTGACGTTATTGACTGTGCAGTTGTTAGCCTGAGTTTTATTCGACTAGACTTTAATTGTCGCCATCTCACTCTCACTCGCCTTTGTGGCTTTTGTGTACATGCGCTTATCTCGGTTCTATCCGCCTACTCTCCAGTTTGTACGCTATAGTTTCTTGCAGTATTTTCTCACTCAATTCCCCTATCGCCTCTCTGCTTTAGTGGCTTGTGATTGCGTTTCTTGTTCTTAATAGTTTTATTTGTAATTATTGGCTCCGATTGCAAGGTATTGTTTTGTATTGCAAGGTTCCCCTTAGACATGGTTATGTTATACTTGCGCACAGGGTGTGTACTCGCAATGATAATCCCGGGAAATAAAGCCGTTTTATTTATTTGGCATACATTTGTCGATCAATATTATATATTTATTGCTCTTTCTCGACCACCGACAATAGAAAGAGAGCGTTGAGCCGAGGGAGAAAACATGTGGGAAGAACATAGGATGTGAGACAATGACGGCATATCACGCCATATTTGGTCTAGTAGTGGACTTGTTTTCGAATTGGCTATATTTGGTATACATATTCTGAAGAAGGGAGAGATATTGACGGGTGAAACAAACGGTCCCCAGGGAAGAGGAAGGGGGACTTACAGAGGAATCACAACACAATCGATAATGAAATTGACAACGGAAGAAACGGTCAATAGTAGTAGTCGTGGAAGTCTTTCAATATACTCTTGGATAAGCAGCATGCGAAGCACACTCCGATCACCTGAATGGACATGTGAGTAGACAGGAGAGGGAGATGAGAGAGGAATGGGGAGAGTGGAGTGGATGGACCGACCTGTAATGCAGCCAGAGCAGCCGAGATGCCTCCAACCAGAGCAGCATTCAGCATCACCCAGCCTGCATGGAATAGGAGATGAGCAATGGACACGGAAAGGGGACTGACCTTCGACCTTCTCCATGCATCCCACGTGGTTCACTTCGGCATTCGATTTGACACACTCCTCCTCGAAGATCTGGAAAGGACGGGATGAGGGGGGGGGAGAAGAGAGAGAGAGAGACAGAGAGAGACAGAGAGAGAGAGAGAGAGAGAGAGAGAGAGAGAGAGAGAGAGAGAGAGAGAGACTCACCACGCAGCACGAGTCGGGTATGTTGCCGGCCCAGTCTGTGCTGTTGTACACCCCACAGCACTCCAGGTTCTCAAACGACATGTTCAATATCTTCTCTTCTCTCTGTTTTCTTTTTCTTCTATTCACCTGTTGTGTCTGGTCCCAGGCCATCTGCACTCCGTGGCTCCTGAAATAGACGGGTATAAATGATCTGAAGCGAAGCTGCTTGTGTTGTCTATGTACACTTACTTGTGGTAGCGCTTGAGTCCTGTGTTGAGCTGCTGGGCAAGGCTCTCCTGTAGAGGCTCGTGGAGGGCGTACGCAGCGATTATGGCAGCCGTCTCCAGAAGCTGAAAGCCGCGTTCCCCTCCTCCTCCCCCTCTCCCCTCTCTCACTCTCACTCTCACCAGAACTAGCATGAGGAGGACTGCGAATGATACAGTGAGGCAGTAGTTCTCACGAATCGCCCCGCAGCAGCCGAGAAAGCCGAGTAGAGTGAACAGGCTGGAACAAGAAAGAATGTTATCATCAATCCATTCCACCCACCTCCCGAAAGCGAGCAGCACTATCGGCGTTGCTAATCGTTCATCGCCTGAAAGTCGATGTTAACAGTGAAAGGAAATGGATTCTCTAGCCAACCTAATATGTCGAGTAATCCACTGTATTTGAGCTGTAGCACGGCTCCGGTGACTATCATCGCAAGACCT
Source organism: Rhabditoides inermis (assembly GCA_963966185.1). Classification (NCBI taxonomy): domain Eukaryota; kingdom Metazoa; phylum Nematoda; class Chromadorea; order Rhabditida; family Rhabditidae; genus Rhabditoides; species Rhabditoides inermis. Next base: position 260,416 of record CAWZYM010000039.1, on the reverse strand, counting down.
CCCACATGAAATAGTGATCGTTTCATATCATAAGTAAATGTACACATTTTACACAATGCACTCGATACTTTTCTAATTCTAATCTTTAATTCTCTGCAATCTGCGCTTCATTCCCAGGAGTCCTCTTTCTCCTTCCCTTCCTCCCTTCCTCTCCCCTCTCTTTCCGAATCCGCAACGCGCGCTTCACATCAAATGGATGTGCGTCGGAGAAGAGCGAGAGAGAAGGGAGAGAAAGGAATGAGAGGATGCGATGAAGACATGCAACAACACAACAACACAAACAAGCATACACGACGTCATGCAGACAAAAACATCCTGTCGACGTATCACGTCATTCCGCCAAACAACTTTTTCACAGATGGAAACAGTACTGTTATGTATTTATGCTCACAATCACCTACCCATAGTATGAGATTGGCGAGGAATAGGAGGTATTTGACGATCGCCACACCGCCCTCCACCATTGCGACACAGACCTGCGTGAGAAGAGGATATAGAGATGAAGGGAGAGAGAGAGGGGGGGAGGAGGAAAGGAAGGAGAGGGTGAACGTGTGAAGAGAGTGGAGAGAGAGGGAAAGAGGGAAAGAGGGAGAGAGGGAGAAAGAGGAAAGGGAGGGGGAGAGAGTGAGCGTGTGAAGAGAGAGGGTAGGAGAGGGAAAGAGGGAGAGATAGGGGGAAGGAGGAAAGGAAGGGGGAAAGGAAGGGGGAAAGGGTGAGCGTGTGAAGAGAGAGGGAGGGAGAGGGAAAGAGGAGAGAGAAAGAGAGAGAGAGAGAGAGAGAGAGAGAGAGAGAGAGAGAGATAGGTGTTTGATGGACACAGAAACTATTCAACTTTTCGCCCTACAGCCTGTCGACGTCGAAAAAGCCGCGGCGACCTTCCAGATTCTATCCACTTCGTTTAAAAACCAGCCGGCGCAACCCTCTAAATTAGTCTAATCTATCGACAACCCGTCCGAATAAAACAGGCACACTCAAAGAAATGGCAATATGAAAGTAGAAGAATAAGAGGGAACAAGCAAGCTATTCGCATATCCGAAACTCGGAGCGTGGCAGTTATCGGATTTGCAAACGCGCGTTGAAACGCATAAGGGAGAAGAAGCGAAGCTTGGAACAAAACTGGGTTATCGAGTTAGTCGGGCGAGGCAGCCCGAAACTCGCTCCTCCCCTCTCCTTCTTCTTCTTCTCCTCTCTCTCCCTCTCTCTCAAAAGTCGGCGAGGCCGAGGATGCTAGAGATGGGGCCAACTATCCAGATTGCTCGTCTTTCTCTAGCAGATCGATGTCTGCATGTGTGTCGTCCGGAAGCGGCTTCTCTCCTCCTCGCTTCTCCAATCCTCAAGGGCCTCCTACAACCACCCTACAACTTTCATCCCCGCCACTCGCAACAATGCATCTGTCCAACACACAACTTCATACATAAAACATTTGCATACAATACAACACACCGAGAGTCGATAAACACCAGCAAAACAACAACACCGTATTCTACCATATTCCGTTAGAAATAAACACTGGGGGACTGGGGTGAATAATTTACGGAAATTTACATTTACATGAGAGAAACATGAATATCATAACGAGGCAGGCGGATGAAATGAGATGGGGGAGAAGAAGGGAAGGGATGCAACAGATTCTCTTTCTTCGCCCGCTTCTCCATTCTCTCACTGCGAGCGAGTCATCACAAGGCTCGCAGACGGAACAAGGCCTGCAACACACACCAACATCCCCTACCAAAGCAATGCTCTCTTTAGTCTCTTTCGTCTCTCCTGCCTACCCACCGAGAGCCTTGAGAGGAGTGTCGTAGTCTCCTCCAGTGAGCATCTTCCTCGGGAACGGAATGAGCAGAGAGAAGTTGTAGCCAGGGTGGTGGTTCATCTCCAGCCACACACGCACCGCAGACAGCTGAACACACGAGTCTCTACCCCCTCCTCCTCTCCCACACTCATCTCTCGTTCTCCTACTCCTACCACTTACCGGCTCGTTGGCAGAGAACGTCTGTTTGACGGCCTTTCCGTCCGGCAAGCGAATCTGCAGGTTGGCCTGGTCGTAATCAACCTGAAAAAATACGACTATTCAATTGCAAACATGCGCTTCACCTTGGGAGGAGGCGGGGCGACGTGGACGGGAGCAGTGGGCTCGGTGGACGGAGCGGGCTGGCCGGCAAGACGAGCCTTGCGAGCCTCCTGGAGAGAACGGGGAGTCCACCCCCTGCTGCCCACACTCATCCCACCTTGTCAAGACGGATCTGCTCGAGCACCCTCTTCTTGGCCTCCTCGTCCTCCTTCTTCTGACGCCTCCTCTCTTCCGCGATCTCCCTCATCTCGTTCTCCTTCTGCTTCTCCCTCCGCTCATGCATCAGCTTTCCCTCCTCGATCCGGCGCTTTTCCTTCTCCAGCTAAACAAAAACGAATGGGACATTGACATATAACAGTAATGGAATACACATCTGATTTTTATTATCGTTTTCCATTTTCACTCACCGCCTCCTTCCTCTCATTCTCGTCCTTCACTTTTCTCTGCGCGCGGATGCGCTCCTTCAGTTCCGCAGCCTTGACAGCGCGCTCCTCGGCAGTGAGAGGAGCCAGCACCTAGACCACCATCCATGCCACCCCCCCCCCCCTCATCCTCATGTCTTCTCCGTCTTCTCCCCACCTCGGTCGACTCGGCAAAATTCTCGTGACCGGTCTTTCCCGCGTGGAACATCATCGCGTTCTCGTCCTTGAGCAGACGACCGCAGCTGAACAACACCACATGCGAACACAGTCATTTGCTATAAGAAACTGACTCGTTGCACTTGTAGCTACCGGGAGTGTCCTCGACGACAGCCTCTGCTCCCTCGGCCGAGGCAGACGCGCCCGCCTTGGCAGCGGCCGCCGCCTGCAGCTCCGCCAGATCCTTCCCCTCGTTGTTCACCTACAACACATCCTCCCCCTCATTCACACATTGCTGTCCATTCACCAGCCAGTCCATCGCCTGTTCGATACCCGATCCAGTCTGCTTGAACGCAAACTCGGCACGCTCGCGCTCAAAGCCCATATCCACCAGTTGATCCACGACAGACATACTCCTACACAATCCATGAACCAAATTATCAATACAAAAAGACAACAGATATCAACAGGGCTCGAACCTGTATCACAACACAACTAACGAAGATTTAAAAGATTAGAAAACTTTATACGTATTGCAATCTGTCAGCGTAAAACATGCGTTATGTACAAACTGAATATTTTTTTTTCGCAAGGCACACTATACTATACACGTCAAAGCAAAATAAGAACATACTAATACAGTAGGGGCGCAATACCCGAAGAAAGAGAAACATTCATAATCAATTCGTAGATAATCGAATCTATGGTGGAGTACGGACCACCATTGACCAGCCCTCGTCTCCTGCAGCCGGACTCACCATCAAAGAGTTGCCTGCAATTGTCTTCATTGCAATAACGCACGAACATCAGCACACAAACAAACACCACGCACTACTCGACACAGCGTTAGTATAAACATGACAGTTGATTGGAATTCTACTACTAACCCTACTGCGTACCGACAGTCTCCGCGCAGTGAACGCATCCACATCGAGCAGCTTCACTTGGAGGGATGACAGGGCGAGGCATTAGACACGTCCCACATCTGTAGCCGTGCTCCGGATCGTCGAGAGGGTTGTCGAACGTACACCGAACGCACATCCATTCGTTCGCTCCAGTATGCGGTTCGTCCCGATTGCCTAAAGCTCATCAAAACAACAAGTATGGTTCACTCACCTCTGGCAGCGACAACCGGCACGTACGGTCGCAACTCGTTCCTCCGCCGGTTTAACGATATGATCTCATTCTCCAGACGCGAAATACTCTTAACAAATTGGAATAACATAATTCATTAGAAACAACGTCCTACTACCTCTTTGCTGATCTCCTCTCCTGGAAAATCTGCATTTAGATACTCCTCTACAGCTTGAACATCCCATTCTACTTTCTCCAGCTCCTCCTTCATCGTATCCAGTTTCTTCCGCGCATCCAAAAGAGCCAATTCTTGCGCTAAAATTGAAGGGTAAGATAAATCTCCGAACAAAAAAGATCTCCTCCACTGAAGCCTACGCATACCTCTCAAAATACTTATCGGTGTAGTGGCATTCGTTGACGGAGCCGGCGTACACAAACCATCTGAAAGTCCATATGTTATTAGAAAATATCATGAAATAATAACATACCGACTCGCAGTGAGTCAATTTCTCTGCCTATGATTGCACCACCGCCACCGTTGTTCATGGGACTCGACTCGTTCGAGCGCGCGATTCGTGGCAAATGTACTGGTCGAGGCGGCGGCGTACCGGAATGCTGAAAAACACACTATACGTTTCTCTACATTATCACTATCACTAACCACACATTGACGCAGCTTCTGCGCTGCATACTAGTTTGCGCATGAATGCGGAAAATATAATGATGTTGATGGGCAATTTTTTTTGGTGTCAGGTCCCAGGCATTACCTGCATTGGTTCCGGAGCGCTTGTCTTCCTCGTCTCCGTCGTCGCCGCTGGGTTCTGTTCTGATTGCGAGCGGTTCGTCGGCGGCAATGATGCCGCTAACTGCCCGTTCGATGTAGAGGCACCTAAGCCACTACATTATACACTCCATTTTCTGTTTTTTTCTAGATAAAATCAATCAATTATCTCACTGCCTATCATAATCAGTTGTACCTTGTAGTCTTGCGCTTTCGAGTTGCATTCGCATCCGTTCATTCATTCCGCTGCCACGTCGACCACGAAATCGCATAGCCCGTTTCTAATCAATCCATTTTCAAAAATCCACGGCAAATATCAATATACCAGACAAACTCTGAAGCGAACAAAAAAAACGCGCGCCGTATCAAATCACCAGACAATGTTCATTTGACCCTCACTGCATCGAATCGATAAGATAACGCACTACTCGAGTCAATCACTCCCCCACTGTCTACCCAACCCATCACTATCAATCAGCAAATACTCGTTCAACGTGATTCAAAAACAAAACGACGTCATCGAAAACAAACGCATTCGCCTGCCCACCTGCACTCGGCACAAAGAGAGGCGTTTCTCCGCTACGCAGCCACCGTCGGCCGTGCCGCAGTAGTCGTGCCACCGCATCATCTTTGTCTTTTAGGGTCATCGCCTGGTCACAGCGGTTCGGCAAGCACACAGCTGACCACCTCTCCCGCTCTCTCACTTATCGTGTGTGCGCTATCGCGGTGAGAGTCCGCAGCCGTTTACTCGAAAATCAATCGGCCACAGCGAGGCCGGCTCAGTCCCGCCCCTGCCCGAAACAGCACACCGCACTAGTACATTCCTTCCCTGCGGCGATTATCCCTGAGTGGATTCCCAACACTGTGCGTGGTGCGCACGCATCGATCCAGCAGTTATTTCTTCATCCATTGCCAGCATTTTCGGCGTGATTGCGCTGTGTATTCAACATCAGCTGATTTAAGCTCCTCGATTCACACGATGCTCCATGATGGAGCCGTGTCTCCCACATGCCTATATTCCACACACCGCCGATGAACGTACTTTTCTTTGCGGATACAATAGAGTGAGTCAATAGTAATCAATTACATTCGAACAAAACAATATTCTGAAATCAGGTTCGAAGATATGGAACTACCTCAACCCAAGCTCCAATGAAGCCACCTTGTTTCATTACGCACACAGTTCAGGAAGGGGATACACTACAGGGAATCGCACTGCGATACAACAGTTCGGTAATAATTATTTTAAAGATAGATTCTTAAAATAAATAATTTAGGTAACTGACATCAAGCGTTCTAATCGATTATGGTCAAACGAAAGCATTTGCTTGAAATCAACAATCGTCGTACCTGTTCAAAGCGATTCTCCCTCCACTTCGAATACTGCGTCTCCAGCACCGGCCGTGAAGAGAATGATTCCACAGCGGTCGCAGACCGTCGCTGAAGAAGAGCCGGAATCAATGAAAGACATTCTCAATAGAATAGATAGCGTGATCAAAACAACATCGAAGAACGTGCGGAAAATGGAGAAAGAAAGCAGGTGAACAATTTCCACATATCCCAGACTGAAGTACTGTTTCCAGAATTGACGATGAAGTGCCTTCGCCCACAAAACGGAAATCACAAAAACGACATAATTCACTTCAAGTATTGTTCACAGATTCATACCAATAAATGTTTTAACAATGAATGACATTTGGTATTTTAATAACAATTTATCAACAATAACATTGTTTACTGCTTTCCAGCAGAGGCCTTGCGAGCCTGAGCCTTCAGCACAGAAGAGTAAGGGTTCAGCTTCTTAAGAACAGAGGCGACCTTCAGGGGGTTCCTCTTGACCTTAACGGCGGACCTGGTAAGCTTCCTCACGGGGCGGACAGCCTTGGTGATCTCCTCAGAGCGGATGATGCGGGTGAAATCGGCGTTAGCGATCTTGGCGGTGGGGAACTTGAATCCAGACTTGATGGACTTGGCAGACTCGGTTCCGTAGATGGCATCGAGCTTCTTGAAGGCAGACTCGGTCCAGATGACCAGACGGCCGAGGTGACCTCCAGGGGCGAACTTGAGGAGGTTCAGGCGCTCGACGTTGAGGACATCAACTCCGGGAATGTTCCTGAAGGCACGGGCCATAGCAGCATCCTGACCGTAGACAACGATAGGTCCCTTCTTCTGCTTGTAGCGACGGTTACGCATCTTTCCAACTCCAGCGCGGAAGCGCTTGGAGGCCTGGACCTGAAAAAAATTGTTATGAAGTAAGTCAAGCAAAATTTAAAAATAACAAAAAAAAGTAGAACTTGCCTTCTCGATATCGTCCCAGACGTTGGACTTGCGGAGGAAAGCGACGGCCTCCTTGGTCTTGCGGAAAGACTCGACGGCGTCAGAGACGACAAACGGAATCTCGGGGACCTTACGACAAAGTTATATAAAACCGAAGAATACAAAATCGAACCTTGTCGATGATGTGTCCGCGGGCCTGGACGAGGGCGGGAACTCCCGAAGCAGCAACGGCGGAGCAAAGAGCGTAACGCTTCTGAGCAACGTTGACCTTGCGGTGCCAGCGGCGGTAGACCTTCAGGGGAGCGAACATGTGTCCTCCACGGCACATGTTTCCGTACGCGGCCTGTCCGGAACGGTGAGTACCACCTCCACGGACACGGGGAATACGGGCAACAGCGCGTCCAGTTCCCCAGGACTCAGCAGAGCACTGCTTTCCTGCAATTTTATTGTAACGTTAAGAAACAAAATGACAGTAAAAAAAAATACCCACCGGCCTCCTTGGCAACGGAGTGAGCCATCCTCTTGTTCTTGGAGATCTGGTCGTGGATGAACGACACAACATCAGGGCGGAGGGGAGCACGGAAGATAGCCGGAAGCTTCACCTGAGTTTGAGTGGCCTCGCTCTTCTCATTGTAGACCGTAACGACCGGACGGGCCGCCATATTACCTAAATTGTGAAAATAAAAACCACATACACAAAACTTGCAAAATATGAACGAGATTTTTTAGGAATAAAGAAAGCGCAATAAAATACATTTTTATAACACAGACAGAAGAATCATGGAAAACGCATTCGAAACAGCATAAACGTATAGAAACAGTCAAAACATTCAATTTCCTAAATCTTGTAGGTAAACTTTAAAAAAATTGGACAATTTCGATTCCATGGTGAAGAGAGACTATTGCACTGAGTATCTTTTCGTTAGCATTGAAAATGGTCTCGGCACGAATTATTTACTGTTGGTTTTGAATTTTGCACCTGCGCCTGCGAATCATACAATTTAGCGATCAGCTGTTCGATGGTTTGTCATAAAATTTAAAAATAGAATAATCCAAACTGTAGTTGTCGTTTTCATGAATCATTCAAAATATTTTATATTAATACTTTGTTTCAGGGTACCTGTGTGAAATGTCTCATGGAAGGCTCTGGTTGTGAACAACACGGGTTCTATGGTGTGTCGAACAGTGATGACAAGCCTGAGATCACATCTTCTGTGGAAAATGTTATCTCTAGCCAAACAAGGCTTCTCTGTTCTCGCATCCAGGCTGCCGTGAATACTGAAGTGAACTCTTTTGTTCAGTCGATTTCGTATTGGACAGATCAGGTACAGATGTCATGGATTCGGTTTGTTAAAAGGGTTCTAGGTCAACCGTGATTCGGACGGGCGCCCTTGCGGAGACATGGACGATCTTCTACATGACTTAATAATTGATTGTTCAAAAATACTCACCACCGCGATAAACTCTTAATTCATTTGTCTTTTCATTTGACGTTTCATCTATTTTGAATTAATGGTTGTTGATACACCATGTTAATATCTGACAGATGAGTTTCGGTTTATAATTTAATGTGTTTGTAGCAGTTCATGTAATGTCTGGGAGTATCAAGCTGGTGTCGGAGAACGGTTGGGGCCGATCTGAAGTGATCAATCTTGCTCGCTTTGTCGCTGCTCTCGACCAGCCCCTGTCCAAGCATTTTGTCGTGCTCACCATCCATCGAATTTGTGCGAACTTGGATCGACGTACGTGGTTTGACTCAATCGTGTTTCGAGACGGTTGCCTTTCAGTGAGCAACATCGATGTACTGGCCATCTCCCAGTGCTGTCGTTCTCTGATCAACAGTCTATCTCTCATCCCTTCATCCCATCTGCTACCATGTAAGTATTATGATCACAATATGTTTATTGAATGAACTTATTGTAGCGGAGTGGGTGAGTGTGCTCAAGTGTCTCACTACGGGTTCTGCGGTGTGCGACTCGACACTGGCTGACGCGGTGTCGTCTCCAGATGCGGATCACATCATTCCTGTCTCGCCCGTTGTCGCCAGTACCGGTCGAAACGACGTTGCCGTGAGTTTCTCGCTTCGCTTATGTGTGTATTCTGAGGTCGATTCTCGAAATATGCATTTAGAAGGAAGTTCTGCGTCTGAACGCGTCGTTCATTGTGGGAAGTCCGTTGTTTCTGCGTCTGCTGTACTCACTCTTCTCCAAGCAGTTTCTCGATAATATCGAGAAGCGCATTGCACAGTCGCCGATACCATGGGATGCAACCGATGTCCGCATCGAGTGAGTCTTGCAATGCGTTCACCTCACATTTGTATTATAGCCTGGTCGTCAGCTCGGAAAAAGTAGTTCTGCTGAACGGGCTCCTCTCGTGTGGCTGGCAAAATCTGAACGAGCAGCAGCTGAGTGAACTGCGTCGAGCCGGTCTTGCATCTCTCTTCCTCGCTTCCGCTGCCACCGAAGCACAAGGTGAGACGTCCCTTATTCAGTGTCCTAGTAATCGTTTTAATTGGACAGGTGGTGTTGACGCTCCACCGGTGCTAGGAGAGCTCCTATCTGGTGCACTTGTTGCATTCCACTCCACCCTCGCACTGACCTCCTTCGCCCTTCCCCATCACGACGACGTTGCTGTCAAGACAACTGCTTTTCTTTGTAAAGTCGCTGAAAAGGTGTGCACCTCTCTCTCTCTCTCTCTCTCTCTCTCTCTCTCTCTCTCTCTCTCGTATTCTCAATATTTGTTATATTCGTTCTACTTCCCAGTTGCTGTCGACTGCGAAGCTAGTGGACGTTGGCGAGTGCCTGCTCGCCTCTCTTCCCTTTCTTCCCGCCGCCGATGAATCCTCCCGTGTGGCCACAGTATTCTGGAAGATTCTCGAGGCGCGCATCTCCCGTTCTTTTCTAAACTGATTACTTTTGTTGTAGATGGTGCTGCAGCGTCATACTCAGCTGAAGGCGACCTTGGATATGTCGGAAGAGGAGCGAGGTAGCGATGAAAAGAGCGTGCCTATCGCTAGCCCCGAAGAAGGTTTCTTTTATTTTCGAGTGCCAGTTATACTAATGTAGATCTTGTTTCAGACGAGCCATCTTCGATGCCGTGGCTCGAGTCGATGTTCCAGACGATTCCGGCGACCCTCGACAAACAGTCGGCCGTCGCTAGCCACTACGCCAACACCAAATTTGCGGTGGGTATAGAAATCAATTGGATGAATGTTCATGCACCATCTCAGCATGTGTTTCAGCTGCTGACGATGGCGTCTCGCTGTCTCGACTTCCTCTCACAGAGACGATGGTCCGATGAAGACAAGGAGGCCGCACCGACTGCTGTGAGTGCGAGAGTGAGAATGAGAAGAGAAAGAGAAATGGGGCTGTTATGATGGTAATACGCGTTTGTAGGACGGTCTCCGCCACATCTCGGTGTCTCTGGCGGTGGCGGAATCGGCCGACTCTACCTCGGCCCCTCTGTCTCGTCAGTTCGCACAGCTCTACCAACAGCTACTTGATGTGAAGCTGGTCGAGCTAGACACACAGGTACGGTGAGGGGTAGGGGGCTGTTTTGTATATCATTGTGCTGTATATTTTTCTCCCATACATATAGGTATGAATGTCTCGATTTCAGCAGCTGATCGTCACTAATTTGATGAAGGTTCTGGACGAAATGGTTCGTCTCACTGGACTCCACCTCTTCACCACGGTACACGGTTCCAGACATTTTAGAAAATACTATATCAGAAATGTATGTATAGTTGAAAACGAGAAGCATAACTGATTTGTGATTGTTTGAGGTAGTGATGGAGGGCGCGGGTAGCGAGTTGCATGCCGCCACTGTCTTTGCCGCGCTCATCGAATACATGGCCGAGCGACCCCTCGACGACGCCAGGGTGAGTGAGGGAAGCCATTCATCTCTCTCACATTGGCTCCCATTCAGACGTTCCTTGCGCGCAACTTGTGCTTCCTTCTTCCTGTCGACATCACGGCAGAGTTTGTCAAGGAGGCACTCAAGATTCTCGACAAGTCGCTGCGCGTGGAGACTATGTGAGTAGAAGTAGTGGGTAGACCGTAGACGCATGGGGACAATGTGTTTCAGCGACCCGTTGCACGTGTTCTCTGTGGTGCACCTGGTGCATGTGCTGCTGCGTCGCGGTCGCGGCCTCGTCCCCCGTGGCGAGTTCCCCCACCCGCCCAGCGAGGCCAAGCTGTACGAGGAGACCACGTCCAAGTTTGTCCGTGAGTACATTTGCATGTTTGTGTGGTTGAGAGTGGTGCATTGTGTGTTTTGTAGAGATCATGTCGGAGGGCGACGAGGGCGGACCGACTCTCGCGGCGTGTGGCATGGACGGAAAACACTGGGCCAGGTATATCTTGGCTCATCCTTGTACCTTGTCCTCACTTTTCCCCGCCCTCCCTTCAGCATGATGGACATGGTGTGCGACGTATGGGCGAGTGAGACGCGAGTCGGCTATCCTGCTGCCGCCCTACCGCCACCCACTACCGAGTGGTGAGTGCGAGGAGAGAGGGGTACAGAGAGTGGAGATGTTGTAGGCTGGAGAATCTGGAAAGTGGCGATGCAAGCCTTTCGTCACTCATTGTCTTTCACCGCAATGTCTCTACCTATAGAGAGGAACCCGATTCTGTCAAGGTAAGGTATTGAGAAATCTTTTTTGGTACAATAAATGTTGTTGCTTATTGCAGCGCTTTAATTCCTCGGACGCTCGTTTTGATTCGGTGTTTGCTCGCGTGGTGGGGGAGGGAGCTGTGCAGGGGCTGACTGAGAAGATGCTCGACAAGGTGGCCGACAAGGTCAAACACGTAAGCCACTCATCTCTCAGCACACTGATCTCTGCATGAATAACCGCTTTAGGAGTCGGCATCTGGCCTGCCTGCGTCTCTGGTGAATGCAGTGAGGGACGTTCTGGACGACCAGCGTCTTCTCCCGCCGGCTACCACCGAGAGACTCATTCAGCTGATCCGAGCCGTGGAGCTGAGTGCCATGTGAGTGCACTCAACTACAAACGGATAAACACGAAGCACGAAATGAAGTCACTCCTAGGTCCTAGGAACTTCCTAGAGGGTATCGTCATGTGTTTCAGCGAGTCGTCTCTTTCGGAGCTGCAGATTCCGTGTTGTATGCTGGAGAGGGCGCGCACTCTGTTCTCCATCTGGCGATGCCCTCTACTGGCAGAGGTGTATGGACTGAGCTGGGTGAGTGGTGGTTGGTTGCCGTGTGCACAGTGTGGTTGCAGGGCGGAGTGTCTCGGATCGCGCCGCAGGAGCTGCAGTGTGTGCGGGACGTGTTTGTGGGTCGGGTGGGGGAGGCGGCTCGCCAGCCACTCGTCCAACTCCACGCCGCTCTCACCACCGCCGTGCTCGAGTCGATGGACAGGAGCGAGAGGTGACACAGCCAACCACATCTTTCATTGTAATCACACCACGTTCAGCGTCTCCGACACTTGCATTGCCTGGCTCATTTCTCTCACATCGTCGGCTCTCGTCCGCGATTCCAGTGTCGAACTAGTCAACAAGGTAACAATCCCTATTTGACAGATCAAGATGGTTGAGTCAGGTGGTTGACCGTCTGATTCCGACGTCGATGGCGCGTCTACTGCGTCTGACGTCGACTGTTCGTCATCTGCTAGAAGGGGTCGCCAACGACAAGCCCAAGGACGAGATGGAGTGGTGAGCGGGAGAGGAAGAGGAGGAGAGGGGAGAAAGTGCGTATGATATGATCTGGTTTTGAGTGAGAGCGTGTTGACGGAGGAGTTCGCACACGCCTTGGTGCGCCTCTGCCTGCGAGGAGAACAGATGCCATGGAAGGTATGTATGTGCTCGTATGCACACGTGTATGGCGTTGATCTGCAGGACCTGCCGTCCGACCTCGTGGGCGGTGTTCTGGAAGAGTGTGGTCGCGAAGGCAGCGGACTGCGCGTCAACAGATACATGCTCGAAATGTTCGGAAACATGATCGACAAGGAGCAGGGTGAGTGCTATTCGAACACATTTGTGAATGAGTGAATGATTCAGATCTTGCGTTTGACGTGTTCTGTTCGGTGGTGCAGCCTGTGTTGGATCGCGTGGATCGCGTGCCGGATTGGATGCGGGCTGGACCGGCCCCTCTGGCTGTGTTCAACTCGGCACAAGCTGTCGTCCAGCGAGCTGCCGTCGACATGGATGAACACGTGTGGCACTGCTCGCTGTCCATGTCTCACCGTCTCCCTTGCAGACCCTCGACTCTCTGCTCGCGTCGTGTGTGGATGTGTTGCTGACTGAAGATGTGGTCGACCGGCTGGCCGCCTGCTATCCCCTCACCATCCACGCATCCGATCGATTCGCCAGCAGCATGCTCAAGTATAGGTGAGGGCGAGTAGGATTAACGGAGCGGACCACGGTGTTTCAGAGGAGCCGACGTGGTATTTGGTATGAGTGTGGAGGAGACAGAGGGTCTCGGACCGGACGAGGATCCAGTGGAGAGGGCGCTGTGTGTCCTCCACAAGAGGGGAGGCAAGAAGACGCACGAGAAGGTGAGCGAGGCGAGTGCAATGACTGCTAGTCGGTTGACACATGTTTTCAGCTTCTCACTCGCTTCTCGCAGCTGCTCGCTGTTTGGCTCCACATGGACGACGATGATGAGAAGGTAGGTCTAGAATTTGCGTTTTATTTGTATTATACATAAAACAGTAAGCTGGTGTATTTCAGTTGCTGAATGGTACGTGTGTGGCGCGTCCGGGCATGCAGCGCCTTGTGTGGAGAATCCTGCTCATCGCTAATTGCAGTCGCTATGTCGCCAGGTGAATAAGGATATGGAGTATCTGTTATATCTTCTCAGTCACATATTGTTTTGCACATTTTCAGGCTATGCGAGTGCGTGGGAGATGAGTCGTCTTCTGAGTCCCGCCAAGCCATTTTGTGCTACAGTGATGATGAGGATATGAAGGTGTGTCGTGAGGAGAAAATATTTTTTTGTCTTTTTATCGTGATGTAGTTATATAGCTGTGTGTTTGAGGATCGGGTGCAGCTGCGTCCGTCTCGGACGAGCGAGCGACGCGCCGAGGCAGCTCCCGCTGCCAACAACCCACTCTGCACATACTCGAGCACCGAGAAGGTAGACATGACTAGGGTATGGGGTGGAGGGTGTGGAGGGATGGGGAGGTGACGAGTGCGTGTTGAGGACTACGTGCAGCAGCACTGGTACAACTGCCACACGTGTGGCATGACGGACACGATGGGCGTGTGCAGTGTGTGCGCAGTCAACTGCCACAGGGGACACGATCTCAGCTACAGGTACACTTTTGCCGGGGGTACCGAGTTCAGATATGATGGATTGTGTTTGCAGCAAGTTCTCCTCATTCTTCTGCGATTGTGGGGAGAAGAACTGCGCGTCGCGAAAGCACGCCATGCATTCGGTACGTCGTCGTTGTCGTCGTCGTCGTTGTTGTTGTTGTTGTTGTTGTTGTGTGAATGGTGTTGTTTGAGGTGGACTCTGAGCGGGCGGCTCGCGGTCGCCGCAAGGCCCAGGAGATTCGTCGAGAGAAGAGGCGGGATGAGACGGAGGAGGAGAGGGCGATGAATGTGGACGGAGTAGACAAGCACATGGTCAACACTGCTATGGTACGTGTCTCGTGTCTTCTGTCAGTCTCCACATCTCCCCTTCAGGATTCTATCCGTGCCGTGCTGAGTGACAAGGCGGACGTGGTGGAGCGTATGCTGAAGGCTGCGATGGACGCCAACGATGAGCGCATGTGTCTGGCGGAGCGTCGCCTGTCCGCAGCTGCCTCCTTTTCCGAGGGAGAAGTGGTGGTCGAGGACAGGGAGCTGATTGTTAGTGACGAGTGCGGTGCACGTGCGCAGTGTATGAATGATGTGCAGGTGGCTTCGACGACGAGTCACTCGATCGATGTGTTGCACCGAGGGGTGGAGAGCGCTGGCAGCGGGGCAGCGGCAGACAGAGTCATGTCTAGGGAGACGACTGGAGTGCTCACGTAAGTACATATCAGCCATGTTGTATGTAGCATTGAACCGTTCAGAACGGGCACGGGTCGCTCGATGCTTGTGTGTGTGGCGGAGAACACACAACAGCTCCACATCATTCACCAGCACCCACTCCTCCACGAGGGAACCGAGAGCGACGAGGAGGTGAGCAGAGAGGAGGAGGGCGGAGGCGGCTCAAACATTCACATCCCATTGCCATTGCCATTGCCATTGCAGCGCATCGAAGTCGAGCAGATCGGATTCAACGCCAAACGACTCTCGTGCAGGGACAACAAAGCGGTGAGTTGATTTAATAGAACACAAGATCAACATTAATAGACGAAAAGTGGATGTTTACACAAAAAAATGTGTTCTATTTAGATGTGTACAATGTTTTATGAAATCATGGAATGTGTGCATGTGTTTCAGGTAGTGGTCGGTGTGAACGACTTCCTTCTGCTCCGCTTTGGTGTGGATGGAGAGGTGGTGGACAAGACTGCGAGTCGGCTACACGACAACCCCACCACCAACCCCATTGTCAAGGCAAGCACTACACTTGTGGATGGGAATGGAGTTGTGGTGATGAGTGTGATTGCAGGCGGTGTGGGCTCCGGGCGAGAGTGCGGTGGTGGCGGTGGCGACAGTGCAGTTCGTGCGTGTGTTCGATGTGACAGTGGATGCGGAGAGACACATGCAGGAGCTGGTGCTGCCTATGGGTGAGTGGAGGGAGGGGGGGACGGAGAGGGAGGAGGCAACTGCAGGCAACGTGACCGACGTGTGCATGCTGCGGGCGGAGGAGGGTCTGCTGTGGCTGATGGTGCTATCCAGTGTCGGACACCTCTACCTACATCAGCTCAACGTCGCCAGCAACAGGCGACCCGCAGATGTGAATCCATGGCCAATGGGTACGGGTAGATTATCGATTAGTTTCAGGACAACAGCAGCTACTTCCTCACCAATACTGTGCCTCTGCCCGGACTCAACGCGGCTATGTGAGTGTTTCTAGTATCACGCAGGTGTTGGACCGTTTTCAATGTGTCGCGGTGAAGTGCTCATGTGGGGTGTGAGTTAGTGCAAACTGAGTGGATGTTGTAGTTCGATGCACTACTCTGCGATGTGCAACCTGCTGTTCGTGTCCCTCCAGACGGGTACCTACTGGGTGCACATCCCGGATGGAGACGCGAGTCGCCTAGAGACGAACATGTTCAACAGGTGGCACCGGACTGGCAGATGGGGTACTGTATGTGTGTGTTTGAGGATGCGTTTCGACGAGCCTCTGTGTGCGTGGCACGAGGCTGGCGGACTCATCTCTGCCATGTCCTCCCCCAACAGCAACCGACTCTCCCTCATCTACCCCACACACGCAAAGATCCTCGTGCAGACGGTGAGTGAGCGAGTAGGAGGGCACACCTCAACGCATCCTTTCCAATCAGATGCCCCTGTCCAAGTCGGCGTTCGCGCACGCTCTCCTTCCTGCCAGTACCAATGACGGCCATCTGCTCATCACCCTCCACCACGGCAGCGGACAGTTGATGAAGGTGTGGAGGAGGTGAGTGGCGTCATGTGCGTGCGTCATGTGTGTGCGTCGCTTCACGGCGTTTCCTTGTAGCAACTGGTCGTTTGTGTCGGATCTGTGGCTGGAGCAGCTGCCTTGTCGTCTGGTGCGGGCAGCGGACAAGGAACAAAAGAGGGACAAGGAAGAGGAGAAGATCGACGCAGCTGATATGATCACTGTGAGTGTCTATCGATACTTGTGATTTGAAACACGAATGTTGTAGATGTTCGAGCGCTGCGAGGTGCTGGACAAGGTGGAGTACTCATCGCAGGCGCTCCAGAGATACTACGACTCGCACGAGCTGACACAGAGGCTCAAGCAGACGACCAACATGCCTGTCACTGTACTTCAAGTGGGTGGTCGATAGCATTTATTGATTGGTTTATGCGGTCGTGGTGGCTGTGGCAGCTGCCCCTGTGAGAGCAGCCTCGGCGTCGAGCAGCATGGAGGCAATGCACATCTGAACGAGTGTGAGAGGTGAAAATGGTAGATGAGTGAGTGGGTACGTTGAACTGGCAGCAGGCGAGGACGGCCGCTAGGGAGACGATGCCCACATCGGCAGCCAGAGAGAGGAACGGGCGGAGAGAACACATCTGGAAAGAGAGCGAATCATAATCATGCTCACCAACAAGATAGTATAGAACAGAAATTCAGACGAAACACGGTTTCGGACGACACAAGTGAATTCAATTCAATAAGCGCATTTTCAATAAACAGTAGTTTCCCGTTCTATCTCGCTGTAGCCGTGAGAGTGCGAAGATTTATATCAAATTGCTATGAAATGTGATGGTAATAACCAAATAATAAATAATACTCTAAATAAAAAATAAGTTATTTCTATAAGTAATCATGTGTGTTTGAGAATGATGGCTTCGACGTGCGGTGTCGCGTGCAGGACTGGAACTGGGTGGTGCGAGGCGTGAGGGTGGAGGTGCCAGCCGGAAGGGCTCCGATGGAGGTGGGAGGAGGAAGAGGACTGGATGGGACAGGGTGGATGCTTGCAGATGCGCATAGCTGGAGTGTCCGACTCGTACTCTCTGCTCAGCGACCAGCCGCGCACATTCGACATTTCCTTCACCCGCACGCAGTCCCTCGAGATGTGAGTGTAGAGAGGAGGGGGGGGGGTGTGTACAAGGTGTGTTGCAGCGACAAGGAGGTGACGTTGAGCTTCGTGTGCCAGCCCGGCCAGCCTGCGTCCATCGTCTCGATCCGTCTGTATGGAGTGCAGAGGAAGTGAGCATGGGTAGTTGAGATTCGGAACAATGTGTTGTTTTCAGGGAGTTTGGCTGGCCGCGCGCGCCTCTCGTGTCGGAGGAGCCGCTGTGTCTGCCGGACAGACTGCAGCTGGAGATGATACGAGTGATGGAGCAGCTGGCCAGGAGGGGCATGTTCGTAAAGGAAGCGGACTGGATGGTGTCGCTGGGCTCTCGTCTGACGAGCCAGCGGAAGGCACACGAGAGAGTGCGCCGGCGGGCGAGCAGACTGCTCAGGCAACTGCTCAGTGCCGACAAGTACTACCCGATCAAGGACAGGGTGCTGGTGTCTGACCTGTTCCGCTTCTACTCTCTCGCCGAGACGATCCCGTCGCACGCGGTGCCGAGTATGCTGTCCGAGGTGCGCATGCTGATGGCCACCCGATGGAAGCACTTCGACGCCCTCGTCCACCAACGTCTGTTCCTATCCAATCCATCCATGTTGCTTATCATGCTCGTGTATTCAGTGTTCTCGTCGGCAGTGGGGTGGTGTGACTTGCTGCGGGCGCAGCTGATTGCGTGTGCGGGGGACGAGCAAGCGGTGGCCGCAGCCACGGAGACATACGTGCTCGGTGGGTGCCTTCCCCTTCCCTCCCCCCCTCACTCCCTCCCTCCCTGCAGGCATCGTCGTGTGGCTGGCTGCCGGTTCGTCCGAGTCGGATGCCCTCATGCACCATCTCTTCTCCATCTTCACCCACCCTGACGTGAGACCCCGCGTGCGTTGTGTGTGTGTGTGTGTGTGTGTGTGTGTGTGTGTGTGTGTGTGTGTGTGTGTGTGTGTGTGTGTGTGTGTGTGTGTGTGTGTGTGTGTGTGTGACGATGTGTTGTGTTTGAGACGCAGCAGCAGTCGTGGCGGGTGCGTGTCGTGACACAGACTCTCATGTCTGCGTATACGTCGATGGCGCGCCGCGATCGAGTGGCAGCCAGGGGCCAGCGAGCTGAACAACACAAGATTCTCAAGTGGGGAGGCGCCCTGCCATTCTACAGCCTCACCAAGGTGACAACGCCTTTTCTATATCCAATATCCAATGCATGTATTTCAGTTCATGCCTGTTGGTTCACCGGAAATGGAGTGTCTTGTGGTTGCGAGGATGGGAGAGACGATTACCGCGGAACAGCTCAACAAGACGGAGCTGTTCGACAATGGTGAGGGAAAGAGCTTCAGAGTGATTAGATTTTTAGCATACAGATTATATGGATGGATATGACTGAAATGTTTGTTTGTCAGAGTGCACGTGGATCGTGACTCTCCTGACGGCTGTTCTGGAGAAGGTGCGCGACGAGGGATCGATCGGATGGAAGGAGGCAACCGCCGACGAAGACGGATCGATGGATGAAGAGGATGTGGTGAGTGTGCTGACGAGTGCACCTCCCTCTATCCCTCTATCTCCTCTCTCTGCTAGATGCCCTCGCTGACGGCGCCTGCCCCCCTCTCGAATCTGTCTGCCGGCTCGCACGATCAGCAGCCGTCGACGGCTCTGCTGGTGCTCGCCCTCGTTCTCATGGCACAGCTATACCCCGCCAAACTCGCCCCCACTGTCACCAAACTCATAGGAATGATCGACTGGAAGGGGTGAGTGCGAGATACGCAATGGGCACGGGAACAGGGACTAACCACTGTTCAGCACTTTGGTGCCTCCGCGCGCGTCCCACTACCGACAGTACCTGATGATCCGACTCGTGCAAGTGCTGATCGGAAAGTGCTTCGACCATGTGCACAACAAGAAGAAGGTGGGTGTGGAAAGATGGGCGTGGTTTGATTGGGCGGCGCTTAGGAGGAGTCGCGTCGTCAGCAGTCGCCGGGAGAGGAGGAAGAGAGCACTCTGGAGCCGGGCGAGGTTCTGGCGGAGACGGAGGCGCCGGATGTGTCGATGGATGTGAAGGAGGTGGTGGAGGAGAAGGAGGAGAAGGAGGAGAAGGAGGAGGGCGACAAGCCCAGACACTACCAGAGGGCCACCGAGACCCTGCTCAAGGGAGTGTGCGATGAGTTGGGTGCTGCGGGTGCATTGCAGCACTGCCTGCGCATCCTCGAACAGACGATCGAGTACTGGAGGGACTACACGTGAGTGAAAGGGAAGGGGAAGGGCATGGTGATTGGAATGTGGCGTGTTGAGTGAGGGCAGCCGCCAGCAGCGTTGCTGGTCCCGCCAGCCTGCCGCGTCGGCCGTCGAGGCTGCCGCCGCCGCCGCTTCCTCCGCCCAGCACCAACACAAACCCTCCACCGGCACTCCCGACACCCTCGCTGGATACTATGCCATGATCACCGAGGTGGGTTCGCGGGTTTCGCTCACTGTCACCTTGAAATGGTATGTGGCCGTAAACCCGGCGCGAGTTGCGCGTTGTGGCGGGGCAAAGGAACGGGCGAGTTGGATGGGCATGGCCATGATTATATCGAGAAGCTGTGAGACCGCGCTCTTCCGTCCGCTCTGAAATGCTCACGGACGTTAGTGGGAGAGCGGGTCGGTGAGCCAGCGATCGTATGAGCCATTTTTAAAAAGAAAACACGTATTTTCAGAATGAAACTTTTTTTTATAATACAAGTTGATGTGTTTAGGTCGCACTCCGTCTGCCTCTTCAGATAAAGAGAATCAACCCGGACACTGTGTTTGACGACAAGTGGAAGGCCGTTCTGTGCAGCGTGGGTCGTCCTATTTTGGTTTTGTATCTTGATTTGTCGATTTTAGCTTATCGGTTTCCCGAACGCACCGCTTGCGCGCAGGCAGTCGAGGAAGCTTTTGTTGCAGATCTGCGATAGTAACAAGGAAGTGAGAAGAAGGAAAAGGAAAAGAGACGAACGAGTTGTCTTTCCAGATCTACCGCAGTGTTCGGGACAAGCACGTGATTGGAGAGCACCTGGCGACGCTGACTAGGATATACCAGCAGTGCTGGTGAGCCGGAGCCGAGTGTGTGAGGCTGATGTGTATGTGTTGTTCAGTGATGCTGGCTGTTTCTCTCACCAGCAGCTGACGAGTATGGTGGAGGTGGTGGAGCAGGTGACTGCGCTCGCCAGGGAGCGGCCCGCACTCTGGCAGGCAGTCTGCATAGAGAAGGTGCGGGTGCGGGTGGAGAAGGGCGAGAGTGGGTGTGATGGTGGTGTGTTGAGATGGAGTGGCTGCTGGAGCTGACTGCTGGAGTGTCGTCGGATGCAGTGGCGGCGAGTGTCGTCGAACTCATCGTCCACGCACTCAGGTAGCTGCTGTCTCGATGGCCATGTCCGTGCATGCCTGTGTTGTGCAGGGCCCACCCGGATGGCAACGCGGAGACGAGTGACCAGATGCTGGCCGATGCTCTGCTCGACGAGGCCGGCAACAGAGCGCACGTCAAGATGCTGCTCGTGCGGTGAGTGCGGCTATGAGGTGGTTTGTCTACTTTGCTCGCTGCTCGCAGGTATCTGATTGGTCGCGACGAGGCGCGTCGCTGGCTGCTGCACGGCATGGTGCGTTCCACCATCCAGATGGCGAGTCGCGCCAACCAGATGGCGCTGGTGCGCATTCTGTGGACGGAGCTGTGGCCGGTCTCGCGGGGACTCGGAGCACACGCGGCACAGGTGGGCGGGCACACACGAACAGAGTGGAGGGGGAGGGTTGCAGCTCGCAGACCTGCTCGCCACGTACGCGCCCCGCCATCTCTCGTCCCCCGAGCTGCAGCAGATGGCTGCACAGGAACTGGCCGCTATCAACGTGGGCATGCGTGGGAAGGGCTGTGTGAGACATGGTGTTTCAGGAGGCCCGCCGTCGTCTCGACTCGTGCGGTCACTCTGCCGTGTACGCGAAGATGACTGGAACGGGTTTGGGATGGAGGGAGGCGATGCTCGCCGATGCCAGTCCCTGTCTCGTCTGCACACACAAACAGGTACTCAAGGGTGTAGTGTATGGTAGATTGTACTGTGAACCATGTTGTGTGTTGCAGGACACGCAGCAGCAGTTGAAGCTGTCTTCGATCAAGCTGGACGCTCGGTTCACCACAAGTGCACAGATGATCAAACTGGCCGGACACTACGAGATCAGCAAGGTACATAGATGGGTGGATGCGGCTGTTCCACTCGCATCACCTGTTGGTTTGCAGGTGACGCTGAAACTGCTGGATGTGAAGCGGACTCGGTCTATCCGGAGAGTTCACCTGCACTACACGGCCAAGGCGGTCGAGTCTGCGGTGGACCTGAAGAACCAGCCGGAGCTGTGGCACCGCGCAGCCACTGCAGTCGTCAGCCCCAGCGACACGGAGATCGTGCTGTCGGTGGCGATCCCCGTAGTGACGAGCGGGCTGGTGATCGAGTTCGCGGAAGTTTCCGAGGCGCGCAGCCACCACGAGCTGCACTGCCCCCGCTGCTCCTCCCTCGTCCAACCCAACCCCGGAGTGTGCGACAACTGCGGGGAGAACGTGTTCCAGTGTGTCAAGTGCAGGGCCATCAACTATGACGAGAAGGTGGGTGCGCAGGGCATACGAGTGGTCCATTCGGGTTTCAGGAGCCGTTCCTGTGCAACTCGTGCGGCTTCTGCAAGTACGCGCGCATTGAGATGCAAGTGACGTGCCGGCCCCTGCCAGCTGTGCATCCCATCACAAACGACGCCGAGAGGGCGGCGGTGAGTGGAGCAGCCAACCGAATGTGTGAACACTGTGTGTTTTGAGTGTGTGGAGTGGATGGGTCGAGTTCTGGTGGAGATGGAGGCGACTCGACAGCAGCTGCGGGCCGCCAGGGCAGTCCAAGAACAGATGGCCATGAGGGGAAGCAGCTCGGCCACCTCTCTCATCACTCTCAGGTGGGCTGGACGGGCAGTGGTGGGGCAGAGGGCTGTTGCAGGACGGAGACTCCGGAGGCTGCCGACCAGCTGTGTGCCAGCATGCCCTCCATCCCACAGCAACACAGCACCATATCGGCGCTCGCCGTCTGCTCGGCCCACTGCAGACAGTTGCACGATGAGCTCTGCGCACAGACCGGACAGCTCATGGCTTTGCGGTAGGATCCCCTCTCCTTGTCTCTCTCCCCCTCCTCATCTCCACACAGCTATATTAGATAGTGATAAATAAACTATATGCTAAAAAATAAACACAACATATAAAACACGAGCAGCGAAGTTTTCATTTCGTAGTGAGAAATACCGAATCGGTAATTGGTGTATGACCATAGTTACCGATTCGGTATTTCTCACTACGAAAAAACTTCGCTGTTCGTGTTTTACATGTTGTGTTTATTTTTAGCATATAGTTTATTTATGAAAACTTATTCTTAATGGATACTCTTTCACGTGGCGTTCTTGGTTTGTACACGAAATTTAGAGTGGTACATTCTTTAAGAGAGGAGCTGCACTCGTTCGACCAGTCTGGGGTGGCGTGTGTGGTGTCGACAGTGGGGGAGGGAGGGGGAGGGGAGAAGGCGGCCAGCCACCAGCTACTTCACCACGCACTCAACTATGGATTCTACTCGACTGGGTGAGTGCGGCGCACAGCCATCATCTCTCATGCCGTGTTGCAGTGCGCACTGCTTCGGCTGCATCTGCTCGTCTGTGCTGCACTCTGTGGCCGTGCTGCAGTCTGTGTGCGACGACTCTGCCGTGGCAGACCAGCTGGTCGCAGACGACGCCGTGTGGACACATGTGGTGGGTGGAGGAGGAGGAGGAGGTTGTGGGGGGGGGGGTGATGATGGGTGTGGTTGCAGTTGGAGCTGGGTGCTCGCTACGAGCCTCTGCGGGAAGAGACCGAGCAGCTGCTGTGTCGGCTGGCGTTCGAGAACAAGGCGGGCACGGAGCGTCTCTGCTCGTTGTCCGTGTCGGCTGCTGAGACCGGGTCGTCGGAGCGGGTCCGCCTCACATCCTCCGCCCTCCTCAAAGCACTCAACACTTTCCCCGACAAGCTGTGGCAAACTAAGCTAAAGGCGCTCGTCAAGGTAGGACTACTTGATACAGCTGTTGTATTGATGGGTTGTGTTTTAGTGCGCAGTGACTTCGGACGAGGAGTGTGTGTCTGTGGCGTGTCTGTCGACTCTGGAGAAGATGATTCGAGAGGGAAGACTGGCGAGGAGATTCGTCCAGGACAGAATCAGGGACAAGGGAAAGAGGAAGATGGTGACGAGGGTGAGTGTGAAAGGGGATGGAAAGGTGTTGAGCGGAGGTGTTGTAGAACTCTACTCCGACTCGCCGCCGCGTACGCATAGCGAATCGCCGTCTTTCGTGCACTGCCCTTGTGGGCGAGTGGCTGGAGGGGGAGCGGGAGTGGCAGGAAGTGACCTCCGACCCCCGCAAGAAGGACAGCAAGGAGCGGGCGGCTGAGAAGACGCTGAAGAGGCACGACGCGTGGCTGTGGAGCTGCGTGTTCTCGCCGTGGTCGGCCGTCCGCTCGGCTGCCGGCCGCCTCCTCTCGGCCCTCTCTGCCCAGCCCGGACACGCTGCCACTGCAGTCGCCATCGTCATGGAGGCACTGCCCAGGGTCAGTCATCTCAGCATTCTCCTCATCACTCATTGCACCAATTGAGGCGTCGTCGGTTCGCGCGGACCGCAGCGAGGCTCTGTTCCGCGCGGCTGCCGCTGTCTTCTCTCGCAAGCAGTGCAAGCTGCGTCTCTACCAGGCCGGATACGCCAGAGAGGTGGTACACATGATTGTCCAGGTACGTTATAGGGAGGATTACTGTAGGGTGTCATGTGTATTGGAATGGTTGTAGGAGTGCGCTCGTCTTCACGACGAGGAGCTTCGAGAGTCGAACATGGATCACTGGTTCGGAGCCCTTCTCCGCAGCTATGTCGAGCTCTTTTCGCTTCTCTTCTCTGGAGGTCGACTGGAGAGTGTTCTTCTGAGGGCTGCCCGTCCACAACTTCTCCTTCCTCTTCTCCAGTCTACAATCTATCTCAAGAGGTGCTCACAACTGTAGAATGATGTCGTGACGGGGTTGGTTTAGGATCATTCTGAAGCGCACTCGTTCGGTGGACGCTGCCCGCGTGTCTCTGGAGCGTCTGCTGCGTCGCGTGTCCTCCAAAGACCCCCTCCTTCTCATCAGAGCTGCCGTACAGAGCCTCCAACTCATCGACGACTACATCACACAGGTACATTGCGATATTGATTTATGAATTGATCGATCGATTCAGGCGCACATTGTGGGGGTTATTCTGGAGGTGATCGACCCCGTGAGGAAGGACGACGACGATTTCCTGCTGCAAATAGACAAGGATCCGGCGCAGGAGGACTTCCTGCAGGTGAGGGATCGCCCATTTTGACCACGTATCTTTTCATCGTCGTTGTTGCAGGGCCGCATGACAGGCAACCCGTACCGCTCGTCTGACCCGGCGATGGGTCCTCTGATGAGGGACATCAAGAACAAGGTGTGCAGGGACTGCGAACTCGTCGCCCTTCTCGATGACGACAACGGAATGGAGGTAAGGGATTAGTGTAACGTAAATAAACTATTATCTTACTGTTGACTAACCGTTTGCTTTGAGCTGCTGGTGCTGAACAACATCATCTCTCTGGCACTTCCGGTGAAGACAGTGTACGAGAAGCTGTGGAGGAAGGAGAAGGGAAACACACCCATGGTCATCATGTACAGGTGAGAAGAGAGGGATGGAGGGAGAGGGCAGGGCAGGTGACTGGTTCCGTTCAGGATGCGTGGTCTCCTCGGTGATGCTGTCGAACAGTTCATCTCCACTCTCAACGACAACCACGATGGTTAGCTATGTTCACAGTACAATACAATACGTTTCGTGCTCTGTGCAGTTGTCTGAATTGGAGAGGTTCTTGCCTGTAGGAGAAAACTAGGAGTAGGCTCGGTTTGAATTGGAATGTATTGTCTGTGAACTGCAGGTGACTCGAACGTGGACCCCGCGACGGCTCGTCTGACGTGTGCTCTGTGTGCGGAGGGAGGGGTGGAGAGTGCACTGCGACTCCTCCACAACACCACTCTCACCGCCAGTGGACGGTGCGACACATACTCTCTTATTCTCGTATCCTTGCCTTTTCAGTTTCCTGTTCGGTCAGCTGCGTCGTTTGTTGGAGCGTTGTCTGCGAGTGGAGGAGAGCCGGCGAGAAATGATCCGCAACGGAGCCGTCGACAAGATGCTCAACGTGAGTGGGCGGGGCGTGAACGGGCGGAGCTTGACCTGTTTTTTTTTCCAGGTGGTGCAGCTGTGTATGTCGCCTGCTTCCTCGGATGACACGTTCTCTACTATAGGAATGGAGTACTTGAAGATGCTGGAGCAACTGTGCTGTGATGTCAAGTGTCACGAGGTACGAGGGGGCGGGGCGAGAAGAGGCGGGGCCAAGGACGATCGTTGCTTGCAGCTCATCTCGGGAGTGTCTCCGGAGCGGATCAAGTGGCTGGTGGGGCTGTGTCTAAAGAGGAACGAGGCAGTGCGGGGAGTGATGGGCGGAGGAGCGCTGGTGAGTGGACGGGTCGAGTGTCGAGTGTCGAGTGGCAGGGCCTAGACTGACTGGATAGTGTGTTTCAGTGTGCGCCCCCTCTGTCGGTCCGCCACGGCCAGCTGACGCAGCCAGTGCTCGACTCTCTGTGTCGCCTCGTGCCCCACCTGTGCCTCGGCGGCGGACCCGCCGCCACCGTCCTCCTAGACGCGTTCGACAGCCAGTGCGACTGGCGCGTCATCGATGCCCTCAAGCAGCACCATCTAGAGGAACAGGCGCTCGCCAGTGTCGGCGTGCTCTGTCAGATGACGTCCGAGATTCTGCCCAGCAAGCAGGGTCTCGCCCTCAAGCAGCAGATTCTCGACCGCGGCGTGCTCTCCAGGGTGAGTGGGCGGAACTATGAGGGGCGGGGTCTCATGCAGTCTTGTTTCAGGCTTGTTCATATCTTCTATCCCACCATCCACCGCTTTACAATGCTGTTGAGAGCGCCGAGTGGAAAGCGTTCCTAGGAAGAGCGAGTCTCAAAATGGTGGGCGTGGTGAGGAGGGGCGCTTATGCGATGAATTGAAGGTGCTGCGTATGATGGGTGGCCTGGCGCGATCGCACGAAGCGAGTCAGCTCGCACTCGCTGAGAAGACTCTGCCCATTCTGCACAGACTGGAGCAGGTAGGAGAGGAGGGAGAGGGGAGAGAGGGTGCATGTTGCAGGTGGCGTCCGCTGACTGCGTCGGCACTCTGGCTGAGAACGTGGTGGAGGCTCTGGCAGAGAACAAGACTGTCGCCGAGCAGGTAACATTACGCTTGTCTCTCGCCCCATTTGGCCTACTGTATTTTGCGTGCAGATCGAGGCCGTTCGCAAGGAGACGCGAGCCAAGAAGAGACAGCTGGCGATGGCAATGCGCAGCAAGCAGCTGTCCAAGATGGGCATGGCACTCGGAAAGGCAGGAGAGGTGAAGGTGAGTGGAAGAGTCCAACTACATGGCGTAGCGCACACATGCCAATACCAGGTGTCGGACCGTAAGATCGCGAACGAGCCGGAGGTGTTGGAGCGTGCGGACCCTCTGGACTCGTGTTGCATCTGCCGTGAGCCGGTGCGGGAGGGAGCCAGGGTGCCCGCTGTGTACGCATTCGCCGCCATCCAGGAGGTTCGTGCTGCATGTGACTGATACTGTCAACTGCTGGGTGTTTCAGTCGACAGGTGGCGCGGCTCGTCCGTCGTACCACTCGGTGTCGCAGATGGTGCTGGTGCACGTGGACTGCCACCAGAACGCCATCCGCCGCAGTGGCGGGCGCAACTCTGACGAGTGGACCAAGGCGGCGCTGCACAACGCGGGTGTGCTGTGCAACATGCTGCTGCCGCTGCCCCTCGCCGATCCAGCCGACAGTGACTGGGCCGTGGCCCTCGCGAGACTCGAGGCCGACATAGCCACTGCCCTGCCCACCGTGTCCGCCCCGTCCAGGGTGGCTGTCCTCAATGACATGGCTGCACTCATCGACACGTTTGTCACGTGAGTTCCCTTCTACTGTCTCCCATCCATTCCGTGCTCGTTGCAGGTTCGGTTCGTTCTCTCGTCTGGCGCGCGGCGGCG
Organism: Rhabditoides inermis; assembly: GCA_963966185.1. Taxonomy (NCBI): domain Eukaryota; kingdom Metazoa; phylum Nematoda; class Chromadorea; order Rhabditida; family Rhabditidae; genus Rhabditoides; species Rhabditoides inermis. The sequence continues at coordinate 232,932 of CAWZYM010000039.1, read as the reverse complement.
GCAGGGAGAGCAACGCGCAGTACCTCGTCTGTCTCCAACTCCTCGCTCTCGCCATGCCCGCACAGGGTGAGTGAGGGAAGGGTGGGGAAGGATGTCATGGTCCGTCTAGGCGACCTTCCGTCGACGACGCCCGCCCATCGGATGGCTTCGTTCCTGTTGACGGAGCAGACGGTGGCTGGCTGGAAGGAGCAGAGGGAGCAGGTTCTTGAGGCGTGTCTGTCTGCCGCGCTGGCATCCGGTCTGGAGGCTGGCTGGGCGTCGCTCGCTCCCACCTGCCTCCTCTGGGCTGCAGTCGACACTTACTGGACAGAGGTCGCCACTGTGCCGGTCAGTCGTGTATCTCTTTTGATCATTTGATCCTACGATGATTGCTGGTTTGCTAACTTTTTTGATATGTTTATGTGTTTTTTTTCTCTCAAAACGCCTATGAAAAACCTTGAAAACTCATTCTAAACTAAAATGGCTATGAAACGAATGCGGGTGACACTTGTGCAAGGGCGTTTCCTACCCGAGTCATAGTTCGCAATGCCGTTTCCATTTGAAGTGACTGGAGGTTACTTTCCAGGCCTCGTGTGAGGATCGCGTGGCGTGGCTGAAGGGAGAGTTCCGAGCGAACCTCGGACGGGCCACCGACTGGGTGTACAGATTCGACGACGAGCTCAGCAAGGCGCCCGACTTCGACACGCTGGCTGCGTACCTCGGTAAAGAGAGAGAGAGAGGATGAATAGATAATTAGTGTTGATAATTAGATGTATGCTTCATCTTTCAGGACTCAATGTGAACGACTATTCGTCCTTCTTCCCCAACGTCTAAAAGGCTTGTGTAGAAGGCTGCTCTACTTTGTAACTACTATAACTTTTTAATGTTTTGTTGGCATATTGTAAGTGTGTAACCTTATGAGGTTTAATGGAATCTGAGTCATATTTTGTAAGCGAATGTATTGTGCTCTTTGATAATAAACATTGTGGTGGAGAACAGTTGTTTCATGTGTCTTTTTTTTCTTTTAATTCATCTGCAAGAGTTGAAGAGACCTATACAAAGCACGAATACAGTTCAAATAGTGCGGGAATATTTTGTGCGCAATATTTGATCCTATTTGAGAGATATACCGATATACGTATGGAGAGGTGACTCTGTATCTTGTATGTGGATGAAATATACATACTGGGTTATTTTAAAAAACTGAACAAAAAAATTAATTTCCACATTAGAAAATCGAAGCATATTTTGATATAAACAATTACAAATGACTTTATTACGAAAGAACAACAACAAACAAGATACAAAAACAGCCATATACAAATATACAATAGAAACAAAGTAACAGTTCATCATTATAATATAAACGAATGATTGGTTATCAGCAACCAAATTAAATAAATAGGACATTGTTATCAAATCATTACATACTGAGTCGGCAAGATAACAAAGTGTTCTCCTTCCTGCACTCCCTTCCTCCCTCCCTCCCTCACTCACTCTGCGAAGGTGGGTCTCTTCTTGCAGTGGCGGCAGCCAGCCCTGTGCTTCTCCCGCCTCTCGAACACACCCTGCTCCGTGCGCACCTTCTGACTCAGCTCGCGAGCGAATCGAGAAGTGTCCTGCAACACATATCCAACATTCCATTCCCCTCTCCCCTCGCCCTCACCACATCCGGCAGTTTCTTGACAAGATCCTTGAATCCGGGCAGCCACCGATTGACGATCAGCTGATTCAGCAACGCGACAAACGGGTCACTAAACACAATTACTATTCAACATATTTAAATACCCACCAAAATCCCTGCACAGTGACACCCAGAGCGCAGAAGCGGACACAGCGGAACCAGAGCGAGTGGCTGCCGTCTGAAAGCCGTTCTCCGTGTACCATTCTGTCCCCACTGGCACTCACTCGTCTGCTCGGCCAGAATGAGCTGCGTCGAGAAGCGAGAGGCGAGGCGGGGCAGCACGTAGCGGGCGATCAACGGCAGGTACCTCAACCCAGTCGTCTCTCCCAGCCTCCTCCTCCCTTCCCCACTCACTTTCCCTTCTGCTTGTCAGCCAGGAATCGGGGCACAAGGGGGCAGGACACGTGGGAAACATGCTCCAGCTTCACCAGAGTCCTCAAACACACATTGTAGTCGGTAACTGCCTGACAAAGACAACAAAAACAATAAAAAATCTACTGCACTGTAGATTACTATTGACTATCCATAACTCATGGGTTGTTTATAAATATTCCATTTAGGTGTATTACTTCATCTCCCAGTAGTAGCGGGTGATGCGCTGCACTCGCAGATCCAACTCGCTGCACGCAGGGACTGCAAAACGACAATCAATAACAACCAATTAATATCCACTCCCAATTGAGCATATCCCGCACGAGAGCGAAGACACAGCGTAGCTCTTCCGAGCGGGTGTCGATCTTAACACGACATCTGTCTCTGTCAGTAAAATCTTTGTTTGTATTAACGTTTTCATAAAGTATAAATAAACACATTATCTCAGACACATTATCTCGATAACCACTCACATCGATTTCCTCCGGGTAGAGCTGCAGCTTGCGCAGACGACGAAGCAACGCAGAGAACCTGCAAGAGTGCCCTCTCTCTCCCGCTGCCCCTCCCTGCTCGCTCACTTGCCGCCCGGCTCGCCGTCCCGTCCGAACACGATCACTCCACTAATCCCGGAGAGGCGCACGACGGCGCGACGACCCTCCTCGCACACACCCACACGCTGCAATCCATCACACATCACTCTCCACTCCACCTTGTATGTATGCATTCATGTCTCCACTCACAATCTGTGCTCCGATCACTTGGCAGTAGATGTGGACGGCGACACATGCCTCCTCCTCCGTCACCTCCGCCCCCATCACATCCTCCTCCTCCTCCACAGCCTGAGAAGAGCACGATACCTGCGTAGGCATGATGAACAACAACATGCGACACTGTAATCACCTTGTGTTCCCGCTTCTTCTGCTCCGCCTTCGCCTGTCGATCATCAGATGTTTGCGTCATCGCACACTGCTCCTTCTCCTTCTCAACCACTTCTCCTTCTCCACCCGGGCAGGATGCCTACGTAAATACAAAATAAACAAACAGCGACCATGCTTCCCGCACGAACACCGTAGTCGGTATGTGACTTTGGATTCACCTTCGCCGTCTCCTCGCGAGTCGCCTCCTTGTCCTTGACAACGGTTTCTTCCTTCTCCACCGTCTCCGCCACTTTCTCATCGTCAGCCTGTCCCTGCCCCTCCTGCTCGTCGTTCTTCTTCACCACATCATAATCTCGCCCCTCATTCTCAGTCCTAGAAACCAATCAATACATCATTTAATTTCACAAGGTCATAATTAGCAACAGCTTCGACATGAGGCTGTCACTCATCGGTCGATACACTGCATACCTCGTCTCGCCTGTCGGCTCAGCCTCTTCACTCGGATACACTCGGATGCCATCGTTGTAGTATACCTTCTGCTTCTGCTTGCACACGAGAACAGAGCTGAAAGTCCCTCACATCTTTCCGAAGTGTGTCTCTATCTCACCCGTGGCTCTTCTCGAAGAGCAGTCTCTCCAGCCTGTGCTTCTCAGTCTCCTTCGCCTCCTTCCTATCGCCATGCTTCCCGCACCAACACTTCTTCTTCTTGCATCCGCCCACTCGCTTCATAGCCATCTTCGAAGACACGCTAAACACGTATAACTCTATTTTCACAGTTGCAGAGTATTCAACTAACTCGGTAGCCACGTGCGCGGTCTTGGTCAAGTGGACGATGTGATCGATCTTCTCCCTCTGCCGCTTCTCGTCCGGGATGGCTGCCTCGAGTGGCTGCTCGCCCTCACTGTCACTGCCCGAACCCTCCCCTCCATCCACCGCCTCGTCTCCCTTTACCGCCGCAGCCACATTCGCCATACACGCGTCGCTAGAAACAAAACTATCTATCAATTAATCCAAATAATACAATCTAGTGGTATAACAATCTATGACAAGCGACATACTCACACTGCAGACTGTTTCGCGTTCATGAGAATCGTCTCCATGCCCTCAACCGCACTGTCCACCTGTTCACCCGCACATCCCTCCACCTCATTCTCATTCTGCTCCCTCTCCACCCGAATGTCTTCATTGGACAATGATCCGCTCTCAATTGAGATGTCATCCTTCTCCTCATCTCCATCCTCAGCCTCCACAGAAGACACCATACTAAACACAAACAATCACATCCGCATACCGTATTCACTGCATACCTCTCGTCCTCCTGCTCGCTCTCGCCCTCTTCTGTCTGCACAGGCTGTTCTCCGTCCATAGACCAAAGACGCACCGATGACCAGAGACGCTCGGCGTCTGTCCTCTCGGCAGTCGTCTCCAGGGTGGCAATCAACTTGTCCCATCCCATGTTCACTTTGGGTCCGCCCACCGGCTTCTCACCATTGGCACTGAGGTTCACACTGAAAGCACCACTAACAAAATAACCGCGTAGTTGGAGCAACTTACCGATCCGTCTTGTCCACCGCAGCTAGCTGCTGCGACAAGCTCGCGTCTTCCACAGTCTCGTCCACTCTGCTAACACAACGTAACCTAGACTAAGAGGGGTGTACGCACCTGTCACACGTTTCCTCATCCGCCTGCAGTCCCTCACTGCTCGACAACTCATCCGCCCTGCAATACAATGCGCACATTCCAACAACACCACACCTCTCACCCCGTACTGCACAGTGATTCCGAGACCGCGGTGCGGATCGAACTATCGGAGTCCACCTGAGACATGATTATTAAACGGTAATATAAGTGGGCAGACCGAGTAGGCAGTGGAGACGGAGAAAGAGCGCTGTCTTTCATCACAGCTCCAATAGTCGTATTCGTGATCACTTTCATCGACCAGAGGAGCGTCGCTGTAACACGCAAAATACACACCAGTTGATCAGCATGGAAAACAACAAAACGTCTAAAATATAGCTAATGTGGATCTAAGCTCAACTTGGCAACTGAAAACTCAACGCACCCAGCGGCGAGAATGAGTTCGTTGTTATTGATCTCGTGAATCTCGTCAGTGGCAGAGTGCGTTTCCGAGTCCTTGATCCCATCGAACACATCCTAGAATAATTTTTAAAACTAATTATATCCGAATGGAAACACTCCACCTCGCATGTAGTCAAAGAGCAATCGCCCTGCCCGCGCTCCTTCTCCCATTGAGCATCTTCGCTCGTTGATCCATCCTACGCAATCCAAATAAACAACAAACACACAATAATAACAAAGATGTAAACAGTAATAAAAACATAATAGTAAGAAACAGCGTACCAAGAGGAGCGGCATGCAGCTGTCGTTGACCTTGTCCGTGTTCTGTTGCCAGTAGGCCTGGATGGCTGCCTCAACTCCACCCTCCGAGAAGTTCACAATGTACACGTAAATGTGGAACATGTGGGCGACCAGTGGGAGAATAGCCGCCTAGCACACATAGTTGTTACAAGACCCAATGTTCCTCGCCTACCTCGCCCTGGAGCAGCAGCCGCCCGATCATCTCGTACGTGACCAGGTTCATGTACACGAGTCGATCGAGCAGAGACCAGTACGCTCGCGACACAAAACTCAACATGCAACGTAGGGACTGGCTATCGATAAGGCTAAGGCTGGCTTACTCGTTGTGTGTGGCGGCGGTGGCGGATGCGACTGCGAGAGGGCGGGTCGAACACGGAAACGACACGACCACACTCAACCCTACAACAAACATACAACTGACTGAATCAAATCAAGAACTCACCAGCACCATGTTGCTCGGTAAAGCAGTGATGTGGAAGGGCCTCGAAGAGTGAATGGAGGAGGTGCGATGGCACACCACGGTCCTCCATCTTCAAAAGTCAAAAGTGGTCAAAATATAAGTGCATACAAAACAATAAAACAACAGGGAAAATTGGCGTTGGCGTTGGGGAAAACTTGCTGGCGAAAACAAGAAAATAACACAAACAAACAAACAAGAAGCAGGCGGCATGTAACCAAACGACATGTAACATTGAGTGTTGCAAAATATTGCACCACGAAACACTATTTCATTTCAATATGGGAACCTTCGTTTTGTACAAAACAATAAATCTTCGCAGAGCTATACATCGTTCAGACTGAGTATTTGATCTGCCTTCAACTTCCCTTTCATTTCTTTCAGAAGTTTAGAGAAAAGTTATGCCGCAGAAGCTGTCATCTGTGTATTTATTTATCTTCGTGACTTCATGTTCACTTTTGTGTTTTTCAACGATACGATGTAACGTGTTCGTTCCATATGTTATTTTTAAGTGAGAGAAGCCAAACGTGAGTAACAATATTTTTTTAAGAGATGGAGCCGTGTAAAACTAGAATTTTCAACAACATATTCGTCAGGAAACGGATATTCAATTTCAAGTAGTACGAAACTTCGACGTGCGTTGCAGGTGGTTATCAGAAACGATCTGAAGACCGCGATTATGCGCTCTGTGTTCTATTCTATCGCGCTCTTTCGCACGATTGCGTGCGTGGTGTACCAGGAAATAAGTTCCGGTGATATATTTCGTTTGCGTTCAGCTCAACATTTCTCGTCAAAAACATTATGTTGACCAATAGTTCTACAGTACCCTAAAGTCTTAAACAGTTTAAACGCCCAATATCAAACCGATTTTCGACCCCGACCACACAGAACTTGCAGTCCTGCCTCAATTTGAGCAGCACCGTGACATTTATCGTTACCAACAGTTACTATCACTACTGCTGATAACACCTATTCTTTATTTGACAAGGATATGCAAATTTTAAAAATTTGCATGTGTGCCTATTTCGATGCAAATTGTGTTCGTCCGCACTGTCGCTATCTATTCTATTCAGACCTTCATAGTTATGTTCAAAAACATGGTTGAAGCACACCAACGAGTAGTTATGTTCAAAAACATGGTTGAAGCACACCAACGAGTTCTGTAAGGTCGGGGTGGAAAATCGGTTTGAGATTGGGACGTTAGTCTTAAACAGTCAAAATTTCATCACAAATTCTTCACAGTTCTTTTTCGCAAAGCTGTCATCACACCTAGCTAGAGTAGTGGTAACGCTCTAGTTTGAAAAGAATGTTCAATTTGAAAACTTCATCGAAATAACTGGGATCTTTCTCTGACCGCCCTAATGTCTCTCGTGAAAAGCAGGAAACTCATATGCGAGCCCACTATAGGCTGTGGTGACAGCCTGTCGTTAGTCATTAGTTGTTTGTTTGTATCATTGTTTTAGTGTATAATCTTGTGTTTTTTTTTAAATCCTTTTTTCATCGCACGACATCATTACCAACCAAACTAAACTACACTTCTGTAAAATGACGACAATTTGAAATAATTTCTACCACCGTCGCAAGTTTCTCGAAATTTGGTATTTGGAGCCTTATCTGTCAAAACTATGTGAACAGACAATTTGTAAACTACGATACTGCGATATGCGAGACTACAATATACAATACTGCGATTTTCATTCGTACGATACTGCGACATTGAAGTATCGCTTTTCACAACTCGCTGCTTACAGTAATTCATGATCTATTCTTTGAATTAGACTTGATTAGAGTGTGTAGAGTTATAATGCATGAGATTTCGTGGGAAGTAGAACAGTAGATAGGAGAGAAATACTTGCTCTACGGACCTCTACAAAACAATGGCATGTCTGGGGAAGGTGGAAGCATATATCATATATGATGGTATGAGATGATATTCTGTAATTATCATCAGATCGAACCGTGAAGTCGACTAACTTACCAATTCTGAATCATGGAATCTTTTGCTACTCACCTATCTGGTAGCATTTAAAGTTGTCATGCTATTGACGCATTGACATTTTGCCTCTAAATCAACATACCATTTCTCCGCTCCGGAACAGATCTCGTTGCACCATGCCATTTACCGCTATTCACACAGAGTTACTCTTAAAATTGTTGACAAGTATATAATGCTTTCGGTTGTCACGTTGCACAGCCATGCCCACTGACACTCCGCTCCATCACTACGTTGTCCTCTACACATGTGGATCCCTCACTATTATATTCAACACCCTTCTCATTTATATCATCGCCAACAACGTGAGACTTGCAATATGTGTTTAATTTTTCACAAGATTTTTTTTTCAGAGCCGCTCTGCAATTGGAAAATATAAATATCTGTTACTCATATTCACGATTTTTGAGATCTGTTACGAATTAGTTGACTTTATCGTAGTGCCGGTAAGGAGAAACGGGAAAACAAGAGAGCGAGAGAGAGAGAGATAGAGAGAGAGAGAGAGAGAGAGAGAGAGAGAGAGAGAGAAATCGTGTCTGTTGAGTGTATCTATTCGTTGGACACTGGTATCATGGCCTACTCGGCTGGTCCGTTTTCCGATGGATACCAAGGAACCATCGCTATCGGAATATTCTGTTCCATGTTCTCGCAGTGTCTATGCCTGCTCACCTATCACTTCATTTACAGATACATAAACCTGTGCAAGTGAGTCATTCTTGCGCGCTCTCTCTCTCTCTCTCTCTCTCTCTCTCTCTATCACATCCACACTTCTGTAGACCTCACCGCATGTACATCTTCTCTGAATGGAAGACGCTATCCATTTTCGTTCTTGTATTTTTACTCTCGTATGTTATATGGTTTGTCGCTTGTGTGTTTGGACTCTCACCAAGTGATGAGTACAGGTAAAACGAGAGAGGAAGGGGAAGGAGAGAGTTAGAGAGAGAGAAAGGGAGACTTTTTTCAGAGCTGAAATACATGAATACATGCTGAAACACGGAGTAGATGTCTACGTTACCGGCTTTTTTGGATCAGCTTACAAGGTTGTCATCTCCTCTCTCTCTCTCTCTCTCTCTCTCTCTCTCTCTCTCTCTCTAACTCTCCCTCTCTCTCTCTTCAGTCGTACTCCCCTGATGGTTCGTTGGTGTTGCACTGGCGGGAGATGTGCTCGGCCCTCGCAATGGGAGCCATCATATCAGCCAGCTTCAGTCAGTTCATAATTGGTTTTCGCGTGAGGTTAATATTGAAATGTAGGCACAATCGCCTTTTGCGGGCTGGAAACGCACAAGCAGCTCAGCAAAGTGCATATGAGTGAACGAACGAGAAGACTACAGATACAACTGTTCCATTCCCTTGTAGTGCAGGTGAAGAGAGAGAGAGAGAGGGGGGAGAGAGAGAGAGGGGGGAGAGAGGGGGAGAGAGTAAATACATATTCTAGACCATCATCCCGGTTTTGTGTTCGTACATACCGTGTGGAATCACTGTACTTGGACCCATTTTCTCGTGTCCCATCGGAGAAGTGGCTATGTACATGATGGAAATGGTCAACATATTCCCAGGTTCATTCTCATTCTCTCATTCTCTCATTCTCTCTTTATTTCTCTTTGTTTATATATTTCCACCTTATAGTCCTGGACCCTCTCGTTCTGCTCGTCTTCATTGTAGACTACCGATCTGCTTTCGTGAGGTGTGCTCCCTCCCCCCTTCGAACAATGGTCGATGCGGTGTGCTTTGAGGATGTTGACGTGCTGGCCGTCTCCGAACGCCGTGCACTCGACGTCTTCCCGATTGCGGGGCGCGGCATACAGCGAGAGTACACTGGAGAGGGTGCGTTCGCGAGTCGAGAGACACGGGACAGCATCCACTCGACTACCATCCACCATACCCTCACCCTCAAACTACTCAAACTCCAACGATTGCTAAAAATGTAATTGTGAACTGTGTCTTGAAAATGAGTTGTATTGTTTTCACGTCTATTCAATTTCTGTATTTTTCAACTGACAAAATATGTCAATTGTCAATATGTGACAAAGCAAGATTGAAATCTGCGAACCTCATCTCCTCATCCTACATACAACGATACAACTTACAGCCTACTTAGCCGTTTTGCGAAAACAATACGACTACTACAGAAACTAGTATGGACAGACGTGGGCTCCGCTAACATGATATCTGACCCATTTCCACGATTGGCGCGCCAGTCTTGTATTGTTTCGGAGACACTTCTGATATTGATTGAGAAAACAAAATTTCGATTCAGAAATGAAAGGAATGATATGATTATCTGTTAAAAAGTACTTGCGTAAAGATATTAAGTTTGTCTTGACCCAATTCAACAAAAGCGCATGCATAAAACGTTTACAAATAACAAATACTAACACAAACCTGCGCCTCTCTCTCTCCTTTTCTCTCTCCTCTCTCTTCTCTCTCTCTCTCCGTATTCTCTCTCTCTCTCTCTCTCTCTCTCTAATATGGACGTATGACGTTATTCAATTGTATTGTTCCATTTCATCTGTTAGTGTCCTCTGTCCGTTATGCGCAGGTTTGTGTTAGTATTTGTTATTTGTAAACGTTTTATGCATGCGCTTTTGTTGAATTGGGTCAAGACAAACTTAATATCTTTACGCAAGTACTTTTTAACAGATAATACATGTGCTTTTGTTGAATTTCATAGAAATATCTTCTCTCACTGATTCCCAAGCTCTGTCGTTAATTAGTACACACAAAACTATTATGTGACACATTTTATGATGTGACGCACAATGTTGCGTGTATATGTAACTATATTTTTCTTGGTATTGTATAGAAACAATTTTAATCGACTTTTCTCTTAATTTCGGTCGCCGTGGAGTAAGTGCATGTCTGCGCTCTCTGCCGACAGCGTGCTCTCTCGCGATTTCTCTGCGCGCTCTGCCCGCCTGCCGGGAGAGAGAGCTAGCCAGAGTGACGGGAACCACCCACCCACCCACACGCTGGCCTGCCGACTCATGGGTGCGCGAGATCGCTCATCACTTCTTTCGGAGAAAAGATACAAAGATGCCATCAATTAGTGATCTGGCCTACGGAACCGTGCGAATCTAACTAACATGAATTGGATGAGTTCACATTCCTGCTAACATGATTTTTGGATATAGCTTCTTGAAAATTCTGGCGCGAGCCCTATCCTAAGCCAAAAGAGAGGGCGCTGCGCGCCCTCTCTAATTCTAACAAGCAATTGTTAGAATCACGCATACCAGTGCAGTGAGGCATAGACATACATGCGCCATCCCTTATATTCAGATTCTTTCATTCTTACTAGTACATTTTGTACGTACAACATTTACAATAATGCGCATCTTTCAAATGATAGATTCAGCTCTGCTAAATTTTCTCGGAATTCATGCAATACTCGCTACTTCTATAAACATCCTATTTATGATAGCTTTATTTCGAATGAATAAGCGTTCACATAGAGAGGTGCACACTTTTCACATAATGTTTCAGATAATCTTTTGTAGTTTGTGTTCTGGCGCATCGTATGGCAGTTCGCTGTGTGTAATATGATTGCATGTGTACTATTCATAATTGGAGGAGTATTTCTACAGTACGAAATGTAATATAGTAGTAAGTAACAACTTACACCGTCTTTTTCAGCATTTCTGTTCATGAAGTGTCAGTGTATTACCTAATTTTCTGGAACACTTTCGTGATTTTGGGAAACGTATCCGATGAAGGAAGAGTGATGTTCACGTTTCTCATCGCATTTCATAGATTTGTTGTTTTTGTTGTTCCAAAGATTGAGAAGACTATATTCAAAAAGTGAGTTCGCATAAAACACTCACCATTGATTCTAGAAAGTCATAGTAATCTTCGTGTGTACGTATGTTTCTTCATTGTTTGGTTATTGAGCTGGATAATTTGGTTGTTTAATGATCATGAATCGTTGGAAGAAGACATCGATGAAATGTGACACCTTATTTTCAATTATGAAAGATCTTTTTAACTTTCAGAATTTATTTCACGATTGGAAGTGATGATGTTTATTTTGAATTTCCTGATTTCGTTCACGACATCGGAAATTCTTTGGTAAGCGAAGGCATACGGAAAAAGGAGTAAACACAGTAAACATTTTCTAGATACTTGATTATCACGATTACATTTTGTTGATATCAGCGTGTATTCTCTATTTTGCAATTTTCATGAAAATTTTTAAAATGCGAAAATCAACGAATAAAACTAATATTTTGACAATGGGAGCCGAAATTAAAATGTTGCTGCACTCATTCGCTATTCTCATCGGATACTTGGTGTGCATACTAAAACTTAATTCGAGTGTTATGTTACTTATAGATCTGTGACGGGTATTTCTACATTCAAAAATCATTTCCACATTTAGGTTGGCGAGTTTTACCACAAATGCTTTTTTTTTTCAGAATCATTTGCTATCCGTGAGAATATGAGATTACTGTTTGTCTCGTTGGTCCCTATTCTATCGGTTCTGCAGAGCAAGGAATTGCGAAGAAGTACGCTCTATATTTTCCTTCATCTCGATATAAAAACCTCTTTCAGAGTTCTTCATTTGTCGCCGCGAGAAGAAAGTGTCCTCAGTGTTCACAACATCTTCATTCAAACCTCGTCACAAATGATAAGCATTGTGCAAAGCGCAAAAGTGATTTTGATGAGTATAATGAATAATAAAATACAAAGTTTCCTTAAAGGAACAGTGGCGCAATATATTCGACTTTGGATCATAACTTGACCCATTGGAATGCAAAACAAATAAAAAATTTTTTTTTCCTGTTTGCAACTTTGCTTGAAACATACATACACTTCGGCGCGTGGTGTTTCGTGCGAATTTGAAAATTTCATTACCACACGGTTCTGATATACGCCTCTGTTTCTTTATTTTTTGTTTCTCTTCATCTCGATTAGCATAAGTATAAGTGGTCGGTGAATGTGCGATCGGACATGAAATATATAAAAGGAAAGGGATAATTACAATGAAAACGTTCTCACATACTTTGCTCTGATACACCTGATTTTGTCCACATCCTGGGGTTCGACTTCATTTGCGTATCTACGCGAGCAGCTATTACTATCAGTAGTGTGTCTGCGCCAACGATACTCGCTGTATGAAATCGTATCGCCGTGACTGCTTCTGGAGCTGTGTAGATCAACAGATAGCCTAAAAAGGATTTGTATTCAATTCTATCTATCGAGGGCAACCTCGGTAAAACATTTACGACAATTTTTAAACCTAGTGAACCAACGACCGCTAGTGAACTTTTCTTTCTTTCCTATGACTGCACGTGCCAATCAAAAATGTCGTGCAGACGTAAACAGTTTTCAATATTTTGTCAGCATGCTGTTTATAGAATGTGAGAAAACAAACAAATACCAACACCGACACTGCGTCAACAAAAGCGACATTCAGACATAATGAGTATACGTCGCAATCTCGTATGTCGAGCTAAAATGGTTTATTCGAATCGAAGGAATAGGGGTAGTAGTAGTATAAAAGAGGAGTGTAGTGTAGTGTGAGTGACTACAAGGAGCCATGCCTATACAGCAGCATCACATCGCTGGATCTCTCGCCTTCGCCGTGAGTGGTCAATTCTCTCGAAAATATCAATCCAACATTTTTTAGATCTCGGCATCTGGTTTGGCCATCAATGTCACTCTTCTTCTACTCATTCCATTTGTCAAATCGCTTCACAACTCATTCGGAATTCTAACAACCGGACAAGTAAGCACCTCATTTCTTTGATTTAGAAACAAGTATACTACGTTCAGGTTTTCGCCAACGTCATTTTCCTTTGTTGTTGGACGTTTGTATTCTCTCCCACTGTTTTCTTGTAAGTCAATTTAACAAAAAGGATAAAGTATACATTTACCATCTCAATGTTTTCAGTGACCTCTCGTCTCTCAAGAAAGTGTCGTTCTCGGGTCACGTGGGCAATATACAGCTCATGTGCTATGACATTGCCAGATTCTCCCACTTTGTCGTATCCATCAACTGCGCCATATTCACACCTATGGCATACATGAAAGTAGGGAAAGCGAAAGAGAGAGGGAGAGGGAGAGAGAGAGAGAGAGAGAGAGGGAGAGGGAGAGGGAGAGAGAGGGAGAGAGAGAGAGAGGAAGAGGGAGAGAGAGGGAGGGAGAGGGAGGGAGAGAGGGAGAGGGAGAGGGAGAGGGAGAGAGAGAGAGAGGGAGAGCGAGAGAGAACTTCAGTACTTCACTCAACGTCTCGCTAAATGGCTAGTGCTTATAATGTGGAGTGCCTCCATTTCCACTTCACTGTATTTCTACACATACAGTAAGCAACCCTACAAGTACAAAGGACACGAGATCATCCAATATGTCTATAGAGCACTGCTACATCACGTACTTGGAAGATTACTGGGCGTACAGTTTCGGGCGTACATTCCGGACGCATTCTGTCAGGAAATGGGATACAAGTTCGACTTGCTCAAGTGAGTCAGCTATGGCATGGAATGATGTTGTCTCGATTGCAGGGCTATCACGTTCCTTGTTTTGATAGGCGTCATTGACACGACCACATTCACTAAAGTGTACATCATCAACCGACTGGTATGAACGAACCACTACAATAGTGATATGCCTCTGTTCTCAGTCCAAAGACAACTCACAGAAGTCAGCAATGCAGAAGCTGCAGATCAATTTCCTCAAGCAGGTGAGACTTATCCACTCATCCAGGTGAGCCCCCTGTATTGCAGGCGTGTCTGCAGGCGGTGTCGTTCTTCGGAGAGCTCGTCATCTACTTCTACGTGTCTCCACTGGTCGACAGCAGACTCGCCAAGTTCTCCCTCACATCGTGTCTGTGGGCGGGGCTGGCAGGGGTGGATGGGTGAGGAGAGAGAGAGAGAGAGAGAGAGAGAGAGAGAGAGAGAGAGAGGAGAGAGAAGAGGGGACAGGCGCCATTCAGGTTCATCACCTTCTACTACAACAAGGAGTTCCGCAAGCTCCTTCGCTCCAAGCTCGCCGGGGCTCACTCGACCATCTTCAAGTGAGAAGAGAGAATCGTGGTTCCGTTTCACTTGCATCTTTTGCTTGCAGAGGTTCGACGGTGCACTGTTCGGTGCACGGTGTGGAGACGAGGCGATCGGATGGGGAGAGGGACGCAGGCCACACATAAGCAACCCAAGCAACACACACACCACATACCCCCCCCCCCCCCCCCACCACCAAAACACTTTCCATCTGTCGTGTTCCGTCACAGTGATCGTAACACGAGTCTATTCCGTTAATTCTAGCTGTATCAACATTATTTAAACATCATTCTGTGTAAGCTTGCATAATCACATTAGAAAACTAGTATAAATGTGTACATTCGTCTGGACTTCCTCCCTGCTACTTCCCCTGTCGCCGGTAGGAATACATCAAGCCCTCCCGCAAAAAGGCAGCGGTTGCAGTGAACGAAATTATGAAGACAAAAAATTGAAGGCGGCGCGCAGCGCCGCCCGTTTGTCTTGATCTTTGACGCGCGCAGCGCGTCACCCCCAAGGCAAACTCATGTTCCTCTATCCCAATACGATATACTCCATAGTATGTTTTTTTGTTAGAATATCATTTGACAAGACTTATGAGTATGTGATACAAGAAATAAATATCGGTTGCGGCTTCCAAAATATCCAAAACAACTTTTCGCTCATTATGCCACTAAACGTGTTTACGACGACGACGACGACGACGGTGTGCATCACGTAAGCCCCGCCCACTGCACTCTGCGCTCATTGGTCGCTCGGCCCACTGTCTGGTGCAATCTGATTGGTCGAACGCTCATGCCCCGCCTCTCGCTCAGCCACTCTCACATCCGGCCTCTTGGCTCTCTCACGAGCGTACGCTCTCTGCGCGCTCTCTCTTCTTCCAGCCGAGCAGGCCCCGCTTTTATACAAGAAATAAATATCAATCAGCCACTCTCTTTCTCTCCAGACCGTCTGATTCTCTCACTTGCGCACGCTCTCTGCGCGCTCTCTATTTCTCGTGCGAGCCAGAATGGGCAGCCGGCCTGAAATCAAATGGATCGATCGGTGAGGAGAGGGCCAGTGAGAGCGCTCGGCAGTTGAAGAACGTGCGAATAGGGGAGGAGCAGAGCAGTGCGGGTGAGGCTGCTTTGATCTTTGTGCCACAACTTCCCAATTCTAACAGTAATACTACCATTAACATAATATAATAAGGAAGATCAGCTTAAAGGTAGTGTACCCTCTGAATCTGGGTGCATGTGTAGATACAACATGTCATTGTTTACGACTCAATGAGTATATTATGATGATGCAAACATATATTCTGAAAGAATTCAGTTTTAAAAAAATATTTGAATATTGGAGTGAGAAATCGTAGAAACTAATAACTTTTAATCAGCTCGGGGGTGTGTGCACAACTGCACGAAGTTACACAATTTGACCACACTAACGGCTGTTTCATTCAAGACAAAAAAATTGCATGTGTTTATATTGTTTCTTATGTCATTCTTATTTTATATAACATTTCTACTATGTGTTTCTTCTACTAAACTGGCGAAAACAGCTTATGGGAAACTATATGCTAAACGCAGTAAGATATGTTGAATGATGTTAAAAATCATAACTCACAACGTTGCGCAAATATGCGTATCATGTTGGATTAAAACAAATGTTTGATAATTTTTTAATTTCATTATTTTTTTTATCACAAACAACCATAAACGACATAAAAATACCTCTAAAAGACATTGATAATACATTCATGATATTTTTTTTATATTTGGTTCAGAGGGTACACTACCTTTAACGTACTCGGCTCTGCAATTACAATTCATGACCGAGGTTTCAGTTGCTCAAAATCTAATGAAGTGTGTTTACTATGATACGTATGTGCATACATAAATGATTCCAACAGCAACATTCGAATTCATTTGCAAACATTCGCAAAACAAACCGCTAGTCACGGTGGAGTGACGACCACCCTTACAACTTTCGTGAGCCTCTAGTCAGAAGTCTGTGACGTCATCTGATCCAAATTCATTGCATCAATCGATGGACCCCTTGTAAGCAGCTAGCGATTTGTACTCGAGAGGTCAGTCCCCTTATTGGCTTGGTCGACGGTTGTATAACTTGAAACTGCTGATAAACAAACTTTTAACGGTACATGCACTCGCGATATGACATGATAACCAGTGAAGAATAGCTAAGTAGTTTACTCGTAGTAGAATTTCATTTCGACTAGCTAGTAACTTGCTAGCTAATGGAACTGCTTAGGAGATGAAGGGAAGAAGAGAGAAATTTTTAACGTGTGTAGCGCGCGTAAATGAGCGACCGGCAGGCGCGTGAGCGATTCGACCAAGCTATTTCGAAGGTTTCTAATTTACATAATTTTATTTTCGTAATTCACCAATGTGAAAAAAATTTCTTCGAAATTTGAGAAAAGGACATCCATTCTCTTTCGAAAAGTACGTAAGTAAAGAGAAGAGGTTTGTCTGGATCTGATTCAACAAAAGCACATGCATAAAATCTCTTTGCAGCTGACTAAAATATCAAAACAAACCTACTCTTTCGAATTTATGAAATTATAACATAAATATTATGCATTATAATAATTTATTTATAGTGAATTATAATGAAAATTTGGCCTATTTCACAGTCACCTTACATTATATATGTTTAATGTTTAAAACACACATTTTAGAGTGATTCGAAAGAGCAGGTTTGTTTTGATATTTTAGTCAGCTGCAAAGAGATTTTATGCATGTGCTTTTGTTGAATCAGATCCAGACAAACCTCTTCTCTTTACTTACGTACTTTTCGAAAGAGAATGAAGAATACGTTTGAAAAATGTGTGATTACATTTGCATGTGTACATGCTACCTGCAGTCCAGAGTGGGTAGTAGAAAAGAGGCAGCGGCTACAGTATTCTCATTGAAAAAAGTCAGCATGGGCAACGTGTCAGTGGAAAAGGTTTATCCGGAATGAGCCTCGATCGATCTTACTGATCGGTTATATACACATTATCGCACATAACATCGCAACGCATCAAAACCACAACAAGAGACGAGCGTGAGAATCACAACAGAGAGATGACACATCTCTCACAGCTACCACCTTACACAGAATGATGTCCTCATCATTAGATATCGCAACACTCAAAACAATCTCTAACAATTGTACAATGATGTAATCAGTTACGCACACGATGATGATCACAATAGTGCAACTCTTAAATCCGAATCTAGATAGATGGTCTCAAGATACTTGGTTTCTCAGAGACCAAAACTAGGAGAAACCAAGGACTCAACAGATAGACAGATCGACACTTGGTAGTCCACTCACAACGGCTCCTTTCTTCCTATCAGCAGCGGCGCATCCACTAGACACGATCCCAGCTCTTCCGGCAGCCGCCTTCTGCTGCTCCCGTCCGCGCAGCTGCTCCTCTCGGCACTGCTCCATCCCTCCTCGACCGGACAGGGAATACAAATACGACGATATGACGGCAGAAGAATGACGCACTCCGGGAATCAGACGGAAGCGCACTTAGGAATACGATAGTTGCCAATACGGCCAGAGGTTACGGTAGGATCGGAACCACTCGACTGCTGCCAGTCAGCATGGGCAACGTGTCAGTGGGAAAGGTTTATCCGGAATGAGCCTCGATCGATCTTACTGATCGGTTATATACACATTATCGCACATAACATCGCAACGCATCAAAACCACAACAAGAGACGAGCGTGAGAATCACAACAGAGAGATGACACATCTCTTACAAAAATCAATTGTTTTAGAAGACTGTAGCTCTCATAAAAAACTTTGAGACTGGGATTGTTATCGATTTAGAGCTGAGTTCTTCAAAAAGTCGATGACTGCCTGTGGGTGTTGCGGGGGCGTCGTTGCCGTTGGCAGTGACCTCACAGGGGGAAGGGGGAGTGCGTGGGTGGATGGGTGGATGAGTCAGTGATCGATGCATTCCTCCACCCTCCACATCCTTCCCAATGAACTCATCGTCTGCGTTTGCTCCTTCTTAGATTATAAGGTATACATTAAGCTATTCGGAAACGTTAGTTGTAGGTCGTTTTTCATTTTCGGAGAGTTGGATGGCTTGTTGGAACGAGAGTAGTTTGAAGATACTGACAACTACTTTTTTTTATGATTTTGAGTGAATTTGAAACTTCATTTTCTAGGCGTACGTGCGTTTCCGTCGCACCGCACACTTCTTCTCTCATCTGACAGACACTCACTGGCAGAATATGCCACGGTTCTACTGCGACCTGCGAGTACGCAGAGTCGAGCAAAGCGGCGGAAAGGTACTGTAGACAGCTACTGTATTCAATAAGGGTATACTGTACTTTCAGGACATGACAGAAGTGAGTTTCAACGACCACCGCTACGGTACATGGTCAACGACGGGAGGAAGGGCGATTCGATTGGTGGAGGAACAGACAGAGGAGGACTAGTGCGTCTCTCTCTCCCTCCCTCCCTCCCTCCCCCCCCCCTCTCTCTCTCTCTCTCTCAACACACCCCTTCAGCTGGTCCCTCAGTCCCCTCGACTTCTCTTCCTGGGACTACCTCTCTTTCCATGACAACATCGACTTCGATCCGCCATTCGAGGTGAGAAAAGACAGAAGGGTGATAACATGTATGATGTTTGTAGATCAAAACAGTCAGTGTTCGGTGTGTGAATTCCTGGCTGGCTCGCTTTCTGGAGACGATTCTCCGCAATGCGCGCCTCTACTTCCTGCAAACGGTCAGATACACACACTACACTACATTACACTATCTTGGTTTGGTGTTATATCAAGCATGCACTACGATACACTACCCACCACTGTTCTTTCAAATCTTGAAAGTAGTGTTCTGTGACGATGGATTTGCTCGATTCCAAGTCGCCAACTCTGTGCGGGATGCGAATTCTCTTATAGATAAATACGACTGATAGCACGAAGAAACCGTTTTGATAGGCGTTCAGCTGAAAAGTAGCAAGTGAGTGTGTGTGAGTGACAGTGAGACAGACGATGTCATATGCATGGCTGATGTCCCCATTGTCAGTGCCGAGTTGAGTGCCCGATACGAAGGCTGTGTAGCAGTTGAGAGCAGCGAACAAAAGACGACACACAAAGTCGTTCTGAAAAAGATATTCAGTCTCTCTCTATAAGCTAGTCGTTAACTAAACACACCTTGGTAAATGGGATGATTAAAATAGTTGACTGAATATTTTGACTTGTAGTAAATCTAAAACAATATAATTGTATCCCATGGAACGATCATATTCAAGGAAGGCGAATTATATTATTGAGAAACATCTTTTTACAAAGTTTAAAAAAAACCTGTCAGAGAGAGCAGAACTGCAAATGTGGCGGAGAGAATAGCGTCTTTTATTAAACCGAATCATCAGAGATAGAACCTGAATTCCAGAATACTTTTTTTTGCCTTTTGTAGAGTCTTTCCTTGACGGCAGAGATAATATAGATTAGTTGTACGATTATAAGGAGTTTAGGAAACCAGGAGTCTAAATTGTAGCTAAATGGCTATAACATAAATAATTCTTACATGTTACGACTGCGTATACGAAAATGAAGGTGAATATAGTCTGAAAACAAGGATAAAATATTATTGCCAAATTAATAATTAATGAACGCACAAAATAACACGTAAGCAGTATTATTCCTTTTATTGAGTGAAGGTGTTCGTAATACTGTAAAATCGTGTCAATTTTGAACGGATTCAAAGAATCTAACATTGCTGTACTTAGTGGCAACACATCTCTCAATCAAAAGTGATACCAATACACCAAATTTGTGAGAACTGAAGCTTATTTGAAGAATAAAAAACTGCTCCTAAAATGAATAAAATTGAGATTACTATATATAAATATTGTTGATTCACTATAAACACTGTAGCTTCTTCGATACATTTAGTAGTTCTGAGAACTATTACGATTGTTCTGTACACCGATACTCCAATAGCGACCAAGAATAGATGGAATATCATGTAACTGTAAAACGGTTGTTTCGTGAAAATCATGCAAAATGCAAACATACCGAAAATATGGATGTAGTCTCTTTTCACAGAAACACATTTTCAGTCCATAAAGAGAGGCCATAAAGTTTGTTAGAAGAATCACGAATTCAACCGAAAACAGGAGATAGTTGTGGAAGAAAAGGCCATTGCATTCAGACATATCTGAAAGTGTTATACTGGACAAAAGAACACACGCCTTGTGTGGTGGAAGGCGTTTGAGAACACTAGTTGGCATGGCAGCATATTATCGCAAAATACATTAGACATTTATGACAGAAAGACAGTAGACGGAAACGAATCAAGGATTGATTGCTATAGTACACGACACTTGATACACACATCCCCACATCAACTATGTGGTCAAGGGTGAGACCACAGACAGCAAAGCTTGACAACAGTTCTCCTGTACACAACAGTTCTCCTGTATTCGTTTGATCCTCAGAAAGATCTCACGCAGAGTGACCGCGCACCTTCCTTCAAACTTCAAATGCTAGAAAGTGCCTTTTTTTAGAAAAGCTTTTTGTGCGTGTCTGGCCTCGCTCAAATAACCGTTGCCGGGAAAGGTAATGAGAATTTCACATTCAGGTGCACATAACACAAAAAAACACAATCTGTCGAAAGTCATGTATTCTAATTTCTCATTGAAAAGTATGACTGAATTGTGTTGCAGGCAGGTCTGTCTCGGGTTCGCTGCGAGCTCATCGCATCTGCCATCGAAAAACACAAGTGCTCCGCCGAGGTGAGTGGTTGACATGATTGTTCCCCAGTTTCAATACACGACTCTATTTCCGACACTCATCGTGTATGACCAGTGGAGTTCTTCTCTCGAGGTGCTCAAGAATGCTCTCTACAATGTGAGTCGCTATCGATCAATTATCGATTGTATCGATCAATTATCGATTGTTTCATTTCAGTCAAGTGACGTCATCGTGGGAAATCTGGACGAAGAGGAGAACGACTGATCTCACAAATAGAACATACTTCAATACATCACATTGCATAAATAAACCGTTTTATGTAAAAGACCGAGAAAATGTAAGGTTGAAATTGAACGACTCAGTTATGAGTATTGTAATATGATATAAGGCAAGTAGATCGGCGAACTCATCTACGCGGGAGGCTTCATCGCACTCGCGTTTTGATCCTTGGTCACCTGAAGAAACAACTATCGAGCGATATCGATTGATTGCGCACCTCCATAGCGGAAATGAGGTTGGTGGTGGTCGTTTCTTCTTTGGTCCGGAACGTCTCTGGCTCTCGCTCGCGCTTACTGTCCTCTTGGTTCTCAAATGGTCCCTCTTTATCCCCCGCTCTCTCTCTCTCTCTCTCTCTCTCTCTCTCTCTCTCTCTTTTCTCAGACTACCCACGTCGTATAGATGTCTGATGATGGAACGCATCCGGAGGAAGTGATAGAAGCGCAGCATGAATATGACGATCGCACATGCCGAGTAGAAAGCCATAACCACAAACACACAGATGACTAGAAAAGGGAGGCGTCTACTACTATCAGCTATAGCTACAACTATTAGCACTCACCAGTGTTGGACAGTGCATAGGTGACTTGTTTGACGGGTTCTGTGAGGGCAGAGACGGAGAGCACGAGACAGAGGACCACCCACACAGACCGCATCGCGAGGAAATGACGAGAGAACTTGTGAAACTATTTTATCGTCAGTAAAAGAACGGTATTGTACACGTAGTGTGGAAAAATAGAATTGACTAATCACATGTCAAGTTCGAAGTCGGCCATGATATCATCCTCCTCCATTTGCTGCGCCCTCTCACGCGCCTCGGCCGCCGCTCGCTCCGCCTCCCGAAGCTCCTCCTCCTGCTGTACCTGACGCTTCGCACGCAGCTGCAGCGCCCTGAAACAGTCAGAGTCAATCGATCGAATAGCAAGTGGGAAAGTCACCTCTTCTTGTTCGCCTCAATGCGCGCCTTCTGCTCGTCACTGATCTGCGTCGGCTGAGTCGGCTTGGGAGGAGGGGGCGGGGCCTATAGAGGCGGGGTTTGGAGAGAATGAACAGATTACCTACCTCGTCTTCATCATCGCTCCTCTGCGCGCTAGGAAGGCCGTAGAACAAACGATCCGTGTCGTCCTCGTTATTCTACAACAGTAGATTTTATGGCTTTAGAGAAAAAAAAATGAGTCTGGCTTACTTGGAACACTTCAACTCAAAGGAGGCAAGTCTGTATCATGTCATGAAACTACTTTTGATACACAAACGAGTGACTGACTTAACGACAGGAATTATCAGAGAAGGGCAATAATAAATTAAAGATCAAAAGATCGAAAGAAAAAAGAAAGCATACCTCGGTGGTGATGAGTCCGTCGTTGTCATTGTCCTCCTCCTTCTTGGGTCCGAAATCCTCATCAAATAGCGGCATGTCTAGGCGTAGCTTCGACATGTGCGTCTGCAAAGACAGAGTCATATGATATCATTGATATCATTCCGCTTTCCAAAAATAAGATTGCAAAATTTTTGGAAAAAAACGTGCCTTAATAGGTGCCTTGCTGCCGAGGTTCTCGCATCGGACGATCACATCCTCCAGCTTGAGCTTCGGATACATGCGATGGGCCCAGTGCTCATACAGGCGCATCGCTGCGTTCAGATTCTGGTACTGCAACGGGTCAAATAGGAATGCGATAGTGAGCACTACCACCCACGGGATCCTTGTTTTTGTCGGGCTTGTAGGCCTCGAAGTCCTTCATGAGTGAGTAGATGCCCTTCTCGCTGATCAGCGTCGCCTCGTTCAGCTTCGGCTGAGGACGCTTCACTACGCGCCTTTTCTGAAACGTGAAGGGTAATACGAGAAAAGATGGAGAAAAAATCCCACCTTGACTCCCTCTTTCTCCTCCTCGTCAAAAATCGCGTTCAACTTCTGGTCGTCCGTCATATCTGACATAGGTTAGTGAACACAATCATAGTATAAACATTGTTAGATAAGCATTGGGAGTTGATTTATCAATAGAATAATTTATTTTATATTTTACAACAGTACATTGGGAATCTGACTACACCATTTTTCTCTCTCCATTGGAAAGCACTCGACCAACGATGTCTCGTTCTCTTCCCTCGACAAAGCTCGAGGAAGGACAACAAGCATTTCAAATACCTGACGTTGTGACATGGTTGTTTGACATGATGATGACGGTGATTGCGATACTTATCGTATGCCTACTTTGGTTCCAAATTGTATTGTATCGCACCTACCATTGCCCATCTCCTGGTCGACGGTCGGCTCCTCGCCCAACATGTCGTTCCCGAAGAAGTCATCCATCTCATTATTCCCGTCAAACATCCTGAATGAGTAACGCTAGCATATATGCAGAAATACTCTTTATACATCAAAAGAAAATCAAAAATAAATCATTGATTGATTCAAAAATAAATGTATAGACGTACAAATCTCTCACTGGCGGCATATTTTCCCGCGCAGTTAGCGACAGCGCGCGCTATTGCTTACACCACAAAACACTATTCATTTTAAGTTTAAATTAAATTCAAACATACTGTGTTTTATGTACCAACATTTGCGTTAATATAGAACAACATGTTTACAAAATTTGTGTATACGTTACCTAAGTCAAAGTTTCAGGTCAATGATACAAATATAATTTATAATACTTACGTGTTTTTAGCAGATAGTAGTTATGTGAGACTGACAAAATTAGGTGTTTTTTTTTTTGAAATGTTGTTTCGTTTATCTTGTTTCGTACATATTTTCATATTTCTGTCTATTTTTCATCTGTTCGCATTCCGTATCATGTGCCGGGTCTATGCATATTTCACCCCTCTCTTATCTTCGCCTATTTTCGGGAGTGAATGAGTGAGAGAGTGCATGTATCACGTTGATTTATCCTTTGTCCATGCGCGGTCACTGTCTGTTTTATCGCCTCTTTATCTTGTGGCACGCGCCTTTTCTGCGAACAGGCTGACCCCAATTCCTGCATGGGTGGCCCTCAGGTACTCTCTCATTCACCTGCCAACAATCTGGGCATTACTCTCAATGCACTACCGCTATTCTACCAGTTTTTCACCCTCCGACCAGGATATAGTCACCTTTTCAGGTCAAGGCGCTCGTTTCTTTTGTGTGGTTTGCCCTGGCGCATAGTTGACGGCTTCCCACTGTGCACTATCGCGTGTGTATCCGATGGTTGCCCCTTTTCCATTTCCCTGATCTCGCCCACTACTTTCTAATGTAGTATGAAATGTATTAGTGCATCACATTTTCTATTCGAACTGCTATATCGGATTGTGAATGCGGAATGAGTCTATACGAATTCCCCCTCTCGCTCTAATCATTTAGAGGGAAAGGGAGAGCCGGGAGCTGTCCGTAACATCTGCGTCTAATTATCCGCATTCCATTCACCTCGAACCTTCGTCGTTATGATGTTACTAGGTTTACGCGATCACTCCATTCACCGCACTTCTTTGCATATTTCTTATCCGCCTGTGAATCAATGGTCACGGCATCTTATCAGACTGCGGAGATAACATACCACACCGCGAGAAATTATTACTTTGACTTATGAATTGCGTGGCAGCTTCAAGTCGAACTCCTGCCGAGTTTCCCTTTCTCCTGGTTTCATAACAAACCGCTCTGAATTCCGTCATAACAATCTGCGGCTACCGTAACCAAACCGCTCTCCCTTGACGCACTTGCCAACTAGCCAACTCGCTATTGATTGCGGCTATGCTAGCTCTCTCTTTTCTGTGTGTTGTTTTATGCAAATGTTCCTAATTTCAATGTAGGAGTGGAGACATTCATCGTTCCTTCCTTCCCTTGCCTCTCTTTCGCGCACCGAACACAGCTGTATGCACTTCTTTTTACACTCACAATTCTGATCCTCGCGTCTCTTTTTTATGATTGTCGAATGGGGTGAATCATCCGAAGAAGACGTAATCACGCGGTGGTTACCGTAGTGAGCTTTCCTGAATGTGCAAGTTCGAATCCGCATTCGTCCTTCGCTTTCTCCGGTGCCGCGTCATTTAGTCTTCTTTTGATGTTGTCCCTTCTTTCGTCTGTTTTTGTCGATCCAAGTAGACTGTGCTTTCTTTTCCTTCTTTCTCCCTTCCATTCACTTTTTTTCCGACACGCAATTTAGCGCACTTTGACTGGCAGTGCTTTGAGTGTGCCGCTAACGCAAAAGAATGTCATTGAATCGTGAATGGTACACAGAGTGACCGCATCCGGCCATCCATTGTATTGCAAACATTGTTTATGCCATCTAGCTATAACTTTGTAGTCGATACTAACATCGGATACCGTATCCGCAAACCAATTAGCGTCTCGAGCTGGAGGGAGGGAGGCGAGAGCGATGCCATCGCCGTCTCGCTACTCTCTCCCTAATACACAGTGTCTCGTCAACCCTCTCTTCACATATCGAATCCACTTGACTATATCAATTCATTTTGCCCACATAATCACAACCCCCTTTCATAACGCTGCAATGTGTGGTAATAGAATCCGGCGCTTCTTCCTTTCATCTTCATGGAACCCATTCCGAGTTCCGAGACCTGTGTATTTCCATGTTCTTCTAGAAGGCGTCGTCACGTCTACCGTAGTCTTTGTATCGAGCGATGCTATCTGTGGCCGGTATCTCGTGGCTCGCTCACTCATCTTCACGCCTGCTGCCCCTATCCTCTCTTTCAAGTTGCGCCCGTCTCGCCCCCTCCAATCCGGTTCCCAGTCGCGTGCCAATTGAGGGACCATTTTATTTGGTGCTTGCGGTGGGATTTGAATATTCACTGTAGTACCCGCGAATGTTTGGCTGTGTTGGTATGAGTGGGGGTCGTTCCTTACTGCATGACCCTCTCTGTCTGCGTGTCTCGCGTCTCTCTGTCCGATCGCGCTCTCTCGCCCTGCTGCTCGATTTGTTCAGCTGCTGTGGCATGTAGGCGAGCGCGACTCTGTTCCCTCATCCCACCAAACACTATTTCCTCGTGTCAAGCAATCCAAAAGCTTGATGGGCTGTGATATATGACAATTTAGCATGTTGTATACTGAATTTCACTGTGCAAGCGACTCGCATATTTTGTAGTTTGCCGTTGTTCTTGTATCGTTTCCCGTCGATTCCGATTGACGTTATCGTCTTCGATTTACAAGCAGCCATAACTGCCCAGTTGGCTCGTTTTATCCGAGGCTAGAGCGAGCGGGAGGGGGAGGGAGGAATGTGACCATCTGGCATCTGGCATCTCGATCACAGCTCACCATGCCAATCGATTTCCTCCACTCTAGCTACATACATCAATCACTTGTTTATACGTGTCGTGTTCAGTTGGGTTGGGATATGGGCTATCTTGGGCTATCGTACCGTACCCACCCATGGCTGGCTCGCCCCGGGCTCTTGAATAGACGTGCATTCTTTGCGCGGACCCATTGCTCGCTCCTTTGTCTCTCCCCTCTCGCTGATGATACTTTCCCCATTCACAGTCTAATTCAATGCATCCTCTGTTTTTGAAGGGTGGGTCGAGGAGGGCTGGTGTTTGTGTCGCAAATTATTCCGGACGGACAGTTTTCGGCAAAACGACGTTAATTTGGTAATCTTCTAATCGCTACTAATGTAAACAGGATGGCTGGTTGCGCAATGGTGGCACTGTGGCTCTTGACCCTCTGTGTGTCACTCGCAATATCCGATAGTTGTCGAGGTATTAGCACCCTCTCCCATCGCTCTCCTCACACATCACGCTATTCCCCTAATCTCTCGCATTTGCCTCATCCTCTCACTAATGCGCCAACTTGACATGACAATTTTCGCGTTCCCTGCTATTTGCTGACCGGATATTCTCCACCGGGATACCGTAATCCTATTAGATTCGGTAATCGGTTTAGCTGTTACGGTATCTACATTTCGTGGTAACATGGACGTCGATTGTTTATTCACAGTATGTACTCTGATAGTGGTTATTAGATCTGAAACGAAAAGTGAGAGTAAGTTGTTATGTTATTGTTTTAGCGAGCAACGCCGTTGTTGTTGTGAAATCCGCCATGCTAAACGGATACTGTAGTTTGAAGCGCGGCTGAACAATTTCCCAGCGAATGAAAACTAAAGAGGGATATATTTCGCGCACTCATTGAGAGTCATTATTTCTAGGAAACAGCTGTTTAGGAGGCGCGAGCGAGCGTGAGAATCTGGGAATAGCATCCAGCTAGTCCAACACAACTATTAGCATGACAGGCACGACAGATGTCACACTGTTGCGCAGTCTGATCCAGCTGATATCGATATCAAAGATTGTGACCGCGATACGGTAGTCGTGACAACTTTCTCATTCCCATGCGCACTAAATGTGGCGTTAAGCTGTTGATCCGGGGATTATCGATCGACTGATTGATTGATTGTGAATGGAGTCCCGGGATCTCGCTTGGGCTATTGATGGATCACGCGATGTGCCGATGGCATGCAGTAGCGAGGGAGAGAGAGAGCTACCGTACCCGACGCACGCGTCTGCCACTCTCTCACCCTGTAACACTCTCTCACCGCGTCTCACTGTCTGCGCCCTCCTGTTTGAGTGTGGTGTGGGCGACTCTCTGCAGCTCCGCCCCTCGATGACCTCTGCGGTCTGAATTGGGCAGCGGAGGGAGAGGAGGAGGCTTGTCATTACTGTGCCTACCACCCACCATTCGTCCTTCTAGTCATGCTAGCCAAAGCGCCTAGCTACTCTACTGATATGAAGCCCATTACCTATTCAACTGACAGCCAGCAAGCAACCTATCCACGACAGGTATGTAACTACATTATGTTGCGATATATTTTAACATTTATCCTGCTTCAATGTTTTTGTTCTGTTGTGAGATTCGTTGCTTGTCTGGATCCTCCATATTTCTCTGAAGTC
This sequence comes from Rhabditoides inermis, assembly GCA_963966185.1. Taxonomy (NCBI): domain Eukaryota; kingdom Metazoa; phylum Nematoda; class Chromadorea; order Rhabditida; family Rhabditidae; genus Rhabditoides; species Rhabditoides inermis. The sequence goes on along the minus strand of CAWZYM010000039.1, from coordinate 204,360 downwards.
GTTTGGTAGTGACTAGTGGCGGAGAAGAGAGATACACTGTGTGTCTCTCTCTCTTTCTCTTGTGTGTGGATTTGATGGCGCGCTCGTTTGACTTTTTGTGTCGCGTGTCCTCTGCGCCCTCTCTGGTTCACACCTTCTTTTCACCTCTCTCACCGCTCATCCTCTTTTTTGTCCCGCTGCCTTTGTCTGTGGATAGGGGGATGGATTAGAAGGGATCTTATTGATCACACTGCATATATAATGGTTTCTGTAAGGCGCGCTTGCTCTGTCGCGCGCATTAGGTTTCAGAATTGGCGGGAACGCGTCGATTGTTGATGACGGGCGGCTTACCGCCGAGCCACGTTTGAAATGCGCAGTTGGAATTGACATCGTTTGGTATACGGTATGGGAGAAATAAGGAAGAGATGGAAGATGCTCATTTGTTGTTATTGAACGATGAGTGCAAAAAGTGACGCGGCTCGCTGTGTCTACAGTGCGCTCCAGTCCAGATGCATACCCGCCCCGCGATGACTCATCCATACAGTTGAATATGCAAATGACCGTGTGTTCAGGATCCGTCGACGGTGAAGCTGCCGTCGATGACGTCTTCGTATTCTGGCGCGTCCGCGGCGGGCGGTGCCGGAGACTACAGCGGGGTGTACGACACGAGTATGCTGGGCGGCGACCCCTCGATGGGGTACTGGAGTGGAGGCCCGGCGGGCGCATACGGACTGCCCCTCTCCTACCAGCGTGAGTCGACCTGTCCCTTCTCGACTCGCATGCTTGTGTCTCAGCCGGCCTCGTGCCCCTCTCGTCTGCCGACTCCACTCTGCCCCCCACTGACTACGCCTACCCCGCTCCCGTCTCTGCCGCCGCCTCCTCCATTCCCCCCAGTGGGGACATGCTCGAGATCGGAAAGGTGCGTGGCTGCCAATCAACCCATCTCACATGTTGTGTTCAGCAGGAGCCGTCCCAGTCGCAGTCGTCAGTGTACGATCCGCATGCGCACGCCGGAGCCAGCGGGCCCGATCTATCGTCCATCTACCACTCCGGATGGAGCTACCCATACATGGTGGGTATCTTGTGCATCGGCGACTTGAATCATTAGACACGCTTGACTGTATTGATTGATTGCCGGTGGGGTGTGGATTACATGAGATGTGTGTGGGGGCGGGAAGATGAAGGGCAGTGAGTGCGTAACTTGCCTCTCGCAATGTAATCCGTGTAGTGAGTGGGGGGAGTGGATTGCCTTGTGTGAGTTGAAAGGGCGCCGCCTAGCCGCGGCACGCGCGCCCTTGCCCATAATTGTGTCATCATGTAGATGACTATCGAAAAGGGTGTGGAGAGAGATGAGGGCAGTGATATGGGCGAGCGATCGGAAGGCCAATCCAGTTCACACCCGTAGCATGATCACTCGAGCCTCCGATACATATCTATCGTGTTCAGCAGCCTCCGGGCGTTGCGGGAGAAGACAAGTCTGGACTGGCCAGTCAGCTCTCCTACCCAGTGCCCTATGGAGACACACTCGACCCCATCCATCCCGCATTCTACTCAGGACACCAGGTACTGTAGAAGGCTCCCAGCAAGCTGTATGCTATCTCCACGATTACTCAATAGCACGATGTTCACTGCCGGGTTGCGCAACGGGAAGAATAGTGTGAATCCGCGCGTAGTGTGGCTGTATAGTGGAGAAGGAAGGATTGCGTCACTTCCTTTATCCTATCCGGGATCTATGGAAGGAGTGTGTATGTGATGTGTGGCACGCGACGTGTGGATACTAGTCGGTAGTGTGGTAGTGTTTGTATGTATGTCATGTAGCTGTGGCCAGCCGGCAGAGAGAGAAAGAGAGAGAGAGAGAGAGAAAGAGAGAGAGAGTGCTTACCATTGGATCAGTCTCACGCTGTGTTGAGCTGTCTCGGGAGCGGATCTCGGCGGTGAGATGAGAGATCGGATCAGAGGGATGAGAGGGGGAGGAGGAGGGGAGGGGAGCATGCAAGACACACTGGCCGCGTGCCAACCACACAGCCATCCATTCACAACGGGTCACCGTATAAACAATGAGCGGCACGGAAGGATTATTGATTGATGGAATGGGATTGACGAGAGTCGGGAGACGCGGCGAGTGGACAGTTTATGGTGGGGTTGTAGATTTGGGGTCTTGAGTGTTTTAGTGGCGGCGGAGGGTTGTGTATAATGTGCTTTTGGATGAGGGTTTACAGCTGTAGTTCAAAGGAGGCTGCCGATTGCGGTATGCGGTGGCCGAGTATGCGAGACAGAGAAGAGAGCATTCGGACTCCGAATTGACGTGCTTACGATTTAATGATGGAGTGTGGGTAGCCAGCTACTTTTTGAGACTGCGCCTCATCCCCAGTCTAAACAAAGAAGTGGTTTGCTGTATCAAGGTCAACACGCGACAGATGTTTTCCATATAGTCAAGTGTGCTGACTAGGACTGGAGACTGGAGGGATCAATAGAGTTCACCCCTCGATTGCAGCCTCTTCCTCTCGGTCCGGACGCATCCGGAATCGCTGCTCCCACCGGAGACTATGCGCACTGCCTGCCCCCCACCGGCGCCCCGCAGATCAGCCCCGCCCACTTTGACGCCGCCCACTACTCTGGCCTGCCGACGAGCGCGTCGAGCAGTTCTCTGCGGGAGCAGAACCATCCCTCGTCCACCCCCACTCCTTCGGCCACCTCGGCCGCCGGGGGAGGGGGCATGGTCCGCGCCGGGAGCAAGCGGAAGCCCAGGGTGAGTCATAGTCAGCTAGGCGAGAGTGATGAGCGTTGTGTTCAGCAGCCGAAGGGCGCCGACTCTGACGACGACCTCCGATCCAACATGAGCGACGACCGCGACTCGGACCGCCGCTGCGCCAACAATGCAAGGGAGCGGTGAGTGGGAGAGGGATACGGTAGAGGGGTACTGTACATATTGATTGATTGATTGATTGATTGATTGATTGATTGATTGATTGATTGATTGATTGATTGATTGATTGATTGATTGATTGATTGATTGATTGATTGATTGATTGCAGGATCCGCGTCCGCGACATCAACTCTGCGTTCAAGGAGCTGGGTCGTATGTGTGGGCAGCACGTGAATGGAGTGGGAGGGGAGAAGGCGCAGACCAAGCTGGGCATCCTCCACCAGGCCGTCCAGGTCATCACAGGATTGGAGGAACAGGTACGTGTGCTGCGTTGTGTGCGCTCTGTGCTTTGGTCCGTGTCGTGTGTTTTGGTGTGTGCAGGGGCTGGGTGCATGTAGCTTTGCGGGGCTGCTAGGCTTTCTTTCTATCGTCGCGTCGTTGTCACTTTCTCGTCTGGCTAACCCCTGAGATGGTCTGGTAGCTTGCAGGTGCGCCAGCGAAATTTGAATCCCAAATCCGCGGTGGCCGGTCTGAAACCCATGTTGAGCGAGTGCAGTGATGAGAAAATGTAAGTAGCTACGGGGTACGGTAGACTGCGGAGAGTTATGGTTATTGTATTGTTTCAGTGCTCGTCTCGCTTTGGCAGTCGACCATCTGCAGAGTTCGCCGCAGCCAGGGCGAGCCTTTTCGGAGGCCTCGGACAGCTTCCTCTAGGAGGAGACGACGATGACGACGACGACGACGAGGGATTCTGAAGGATCCTATAGGCCTTCTGAAGGTCCACGGTGCAGAGGGAGATAGGAACGATTTGGTATTTGGATAATATTGATATTCTATAGTGCACCACAGTTCTTCTTTTAATTATTCTCGCGAATTTACGGTTGTTGCATTGCGATTTGTTGTTTGACACAGTGATTGGTCTCCTTGAATGGAGTTGTTGTAGTGCCCGAATATACTTTGTATTTTTTGTAATAATTGTCTCATTATTAAATTAATCACAGTCGATAGTTTCCTGACACCAATTGCACAATTTGTCCCACTTGTGTCCCGCGTCCTCTCACCATTTCACACGTATTTTGTGATTGATTTTTAATGTTCATAAATTTACGAATCATACAAGTTCTTTGTGTCGTTTTTTTCAAGCACGGATATTTGAAACAATAGTTTCGGAACACTGTTTGGTTAGGTGGTCGCTGCAGACAATTGTTCAAACAAGGAAGGAATGGATTGGGTACAAAAGTGGACATTTGCGAGAATGGGCGTGAAAATGCTCGTTCTATTGGCTGTTCTGTTTTGTGTGGCATCTGCCGAGTTCAATTCTACCAACTGGTATTGCGGATCGGACACCTACCCCCTGTCGACCTACCTGTCTAAGAGAAGCACTGCCAGACTGTGTCCATTGGTACAGAAGATGCGCAGCGAGATCGGTGGGTACTGTCACTGGATACTGTAGTCTGAACATGTTCAGACTCCATCAACGGGTGCTGTTATCGACATGATGTGTGCTATTGTGCGGGAGGGAAGGAACAGAGGGAGTGTGATGAGGAGTTCTGTGCCTGTCTGGAAGAGGTAGGAAAAGAGAAAGAGGGAGAGGGAGAGGGAGAGGGAGAGAGAGAGGGAGAGGGAGAGGGAGAGGGAGAGGGAGAGGGAGAGGGAGAGGGAGAGGGAGAGGGAGAGGGAGAGGGAGAGGAAGAGAGAGAGAGAGAGAGAGAGAGAGGGAGAGGGAGTGGGAGAGAAAGAGAGAGATTCCAGGTGACTGTCCGAGAGGGTGCGCTATGTCGACGGGTCATAGTTCGGGGCAAATGTCAGGCAGTCCACTCATTCGGACACACTGCTTTCAACAATTGTGCAAATTTATAGTTTCGTGTTGTTTCATAGATTTCGTGTTGTCTTATAGATAGAATTAGTAAACGTATGCGAAGGTTTTATCGATACATGTATGTGGGAGTGAGTGTGTGGCTTCGTGGGTGGGCTGATCAATGGCGGTTGACGAATACGGCAGACCGAGGCGGGCAGGGGCAGTAGGCAGCGTCGTGTCCAGGCATTCCCGGACCTCCCGGCTGGCCCGGATTCCCATCCGATCCGGCAGGTCCGGGCTGTCCCGGCCGTCCAGCTGGTCCCTGCGGACCGGGAGATCCTGATCCTCCGGGCGAACCGTTCCCTCCGCGGTTTCCGCCGGGTCCCGGGGATCCCGCCGGTCCAGGACGTCCGGGCGCTCCGTGACCCCTCTGTCCGTCGCGTCCGGGCTGTCCAGGTCCTCCGGGATTTCCATTTCCTCCGGGCGCTCCCGCGGGTCCCGCCGGTCCGGGTCCTCCAGGCGATCCATCTCGTCCTGGATTTCCAGCACTGCCAGGGTTTCCACTGGGTCCAGGAGGTCCGGCCGATCCGGGACTGCCCGCGGGTCCGGGCGGGCCAGCGGGACACTTGATACAGTCGCGAGAGACGGGAGGGCAGGTGATGGGCGCGTAGGTGACATGGTTGTCGGGTCCGCGGTTTCCGGGCTGTCCGGGGGGTCCGGGAGTGCCTGGCTGTCCGGGGGGACCAGGCGGGCCGGGAGGACACGTCACCTTTGGCGGATCGCACTGGCAGTGCGCAGGCAGACCGTTGAAGTTCTGCCTCTTCTGACGGAAGATCGAGTTGAAGGGGTTCTGGCGGGGCTGTGAAGGAGGGGTGACGGTGATCTGCACGTCCATCATCTCCGTCCACGCAGAATCCGTCTCCACTCGGAAGACGTTCACTCCATCCAGCACCTCATCATGCACCTGGAGGAAAAGGGTGCGTGGTTGAGAGAGAGAGAGAGAGAGAGAGAGAGAGGAGAGAGAGAAGGGAATGAGGGAGGGATGGACGTACCTCGTTGATGGTGTTGTATAGGGATGGAATGACGACTAGGCAGGATAGGATCGATAGAATGGAGCAGGCCGAAGCCACGCCCACTATCACTTTCTCCTCGAGCATGGAAAGGATGAGTAGAAGGAGGAAGACCGTCTATTTTATATATCCTCCACCGGTGGAGGCGGGCCTCTTTCTCTCTTTCTCTCTCTCTCTCCTCTCTCTCTCCTCTCTCTCTCTCTCTCTCTCTCTCTCCCCCCCCCCCCCTCTCTCTCTAATTGGGTTCATGCTGAACAACCATATCTCGCCGTCTTCCTCACTCTCCCCTTCTCGTCTGGTACAACCTAGCACTATTTCTCTGTTTTCTGTCTTTCCATTCCGTCATTGGGTGAGTGTAGCGGAGGCGACATACTCTTTCCTGACTCATGTTTTCAACTTTTTCTTCAAACAGCACATTCCCTAGTTGCGCTCGAAAGTCATAACCTCACAACTTTGCACAGTTCGCTTTGCACTTTGCACAGCTTTCTCTGTCTCTCTCTCTCTCTCCTCTCTCCTCTCTCTCTCCCCTCTCTCTCCTCTCTTTCTTTCTCTGACTCTCACTCTCTTCCGTGCGAAAAGTCTCAAGACGAGATTGATGTTAATAGAAAAATAGTACAGTAGAGTGTTACTAGTTGAGAGATTGTGGAGTGATTTATGGTTATTTGTTGTGTCACAATTTTAGATTCGAACGAGAAAAATAACGAAAACAGGTGGAAGAAAATTGGGCAATGCCTGTTTTGAAATACAAAATATGTGTATGCAGTCTGATCTACATTCTTTTTGAAAAAAACGTACACATACACTTCTCTGTTATTACATCAAAGATCAAGTGTCAGTAAAAGTGTTTTTGAACCAAGGCCAAGTCGAGGTGCTGCTGCTTTCGTCAATCTTCTCCTACCTCTCTCTCTTCTCTTTCCTGCACAATGCGAGCCAATTCAATATCTTGATTCTAATACGAATCACAAAAATGAGAGTGACTTCTCTTGACCTTGATGAGATTTTTTAGTGAGTGAGATTTTCGAAAACAACAAACAACACAATATCGTTGCAAACAGCAAACTGCTCACATAAATCAATCGTGGATTGTTGTTTATTTGCTACAGTTATCGGTTGTACATTGAGAGAGGGGAAGGAGATGGAGGAAAGAGGGCCGGTTCCGGCGGTTGAAAGTGAGAGTATATGGCTAGAGGGCTAGGTCTGAGAGGCCCTGAGGGTGTCATTTCCCATCATACCTCTTGTGTTCGTTTGTAACCGGTAAAGTGGACATATACATACCACACTCTTTTCTTTTCCCTCATATTCCGTTCTGAAAGAGAGGGAGAGAGAGAGAGAGAGAACTTTGAGGGAACAGGCTACATTATACAACCTATCAGCGGATAACGGGATCCAGTTTTCGCGACTTCAAGTCAAGACCAGGAAATTCTATCGCCGTGAAACGCGTCTTTTTTCATGAATCACATGTTTATAGCATAGTGCTAGAAACTACTGCAGTGGTCAGCCTTTTCCGAACAGACAGAAAGAACAACGTCGTCTAGCTGGATTGTGACATGCACGTTGACATTCCAAGTTATTTTGATGTCTGCCGATAGATATCCAGGTAGATATGCCCACATAACAATGTAGCACTGGCCAGAACTGGTTGTTCTTTATACCACTCTCCCTCACTACCGGAAGAGTCAAATCTCTCTCTCTCTCTCTCTCTCTCCCCGAAAGAAAACCTCTGGACAAGCAAGTGAAGCGAGCCACTGGCGCATTCCGTTGCAAGGGAAGAAAGCGTTGCCAAGAGACGCAAAACGAAGCAAAGATGATACCGTAGTTTTCATTCCATTGCATAAAACATGACAAGTCACGCATACTATCTGATAAACATTATGCATTGTGTTCAGACGCTTTTCTTTTTTCGGGCGCTTGTTTCTTGGGCGGCTGTGGCCTGGGCTTGGGCAGGTGCTTGGGCAGGTGCTTGGGCACGCTGGGCGCGACGTGGGCCATCGTGGCTGCGGCTGCCAACGGGGCCTTCCGAGGGACGATGAACCCACTCTCCGCCATCTCACTGCAAACAACCACAGTCCACTAGTGAGAGAGAAATGTTTCCACTGTTTCACTCACCGCTCGCGAATCTGTTTGTTGTAGTAGGCATCAAAGTCGAGCGCGTCTTTCACTCCATCCACGTCCTGAATATTGATTGAATATCGAATCATCGATTAATGTGAGTTCACCCGAATCCGCTGGTCTCTGTTCATTTCCCATTCTGTGGGACGAATATTGATCTTTCCTCCAGTGCAGCAGAACGCAATCACAAGACCCAGCAGGCACAGCACCTGGTATTGATTGATTAGCGATTGGTTTTCGATTTCTCACCTCCACAACCGATATGACGGACAGTCCGAGCCACAAACCGGCGTGTCCTCCGAGATCGTTGATTACTTGACTGATCTGGAATAATAATAATAAAGTTAATGATAAATAAATCAGAAAGCGACTGTAGTGTGCATTACGATAACCACAAAGGCGAGGACCCGGTTTTCGTATACCCACACCATAGGATGGAGTCTCCGTGTACACTTCATACTTGAGGGTTTCGAAGTACACCTGTAGGAGGAGCGCGTTGTTCTCGTACCTGAAAATATCTCTCTCCTCTCTCTCTCCTCTCTCTCCATCTCTCTCTCTTTCCGAACCATTTGTGGCAACGATCGGCCGTTCCAAACATCATGGCGTTGCTGTCACAGGACACACCCTAAATCACGGGGACTGGATCTACCGTATGCCTAACTACTAACTACAGTACCACAAACTGCGCGGCGACGTAGTATTGCTCGGATGGGAACTTGGACAGAGACATGGTGGTGATGAAGTTTGTCTCCTCACAGGGTGGGTGGCAGCCACAGTCCTGCAACATCTCCCTCTCTCTTTTCCCTTCCTCCCTCCCTCTTTCCCTCACTCCCTCCCGCATACCAGCAGCGGATCCAGTCCAGCAGTCGCACCGTACTGGTCGCCCTTCAGCGTTTGCAAACAGGATACTGTAAGATGTGGTGAGTGTACTGTATATGTGAATGCCACCCACATTGTTGTATAGTACAATATGCAGGGGAGGAAGCACCGCGCTTGTAGCGTGGGTCCGAGCAGCCACAACTGATGAAAGTCAATATCATTCGATTAATTGGAAATCATTCTGTACACTTTCTCGGCGTTGCGCTGCATGCATCCGTAGAAGCAGTTCTGGATTGTGTAGATGTCGTCTCTAAAATCTGGTGGAGGGGGAGGGGAGATAGGCATTGACTTACGGGTGGAAGTCGGTAGTGGCTGGCTCTCGGTCAACGCACGTGCCATATGGTGGCTTCTCACGCTTTGTCTTGGTCTGAAATGAAGAAGATGAGTGGAAGAGAGCGAGAGAGAGAAAGAGAGAGAAAGAGAGAGCAAGAGAGAGAGAGAGAGAGAGAGAGAGAGAGAGAGAGAGAGAGATTGTGACCATGGAAAAGGCGAGTGCAGTCTGGTATCCGACGGGCACATTCACACCAGCCATATCCATCTGCGGATGACTGCCCTTCTTTTGGATGGCTACGCGAGCGCCTGAAATCCCAATCTCTCTTTCTCCTCCTCTCTTCCTTTCTTCTTCTCTCTCTTCTCTCTCCTTCCCCCCTCTCTCTTTCTCTCTCCGTTTTCTTGCCCCTCACCTGCCATGTTAGTTGTCGGCAGGAAGTTATTCGGCATTTCTCCAGACGTCGTCATTAGTTGTTGCTGAGGTTCAGTGTGAATAGGTGTCGAACTCGTATCTTTTCTCCCTCACCTGTATGTTGAGGATGAGTCGCAGTCCGAACTTCATACCAGCCCTACTGGTAGTGTAGTTGAGGTTCACATCGCTGTTGAACGTCCAGCATCTCCCGAACACCGGATCCACGAAAGATGTGAAGTCGTCACTGCAATGAAAAGTAAATTTTGAGTGAGCAATCCTATTGTATTTTTATGTCCGCATTCGAAAACGTATTCGAGAAATGTGCATGTGGAGACGGCTCGTCTAGTTGCAATAGTGGGCGGGGCCAAAAAACACTGCAAACCCGGCGCGATTCACACGCAGCGTGCAGGTTGGGTATATAACTGATGGCAATTGTCATGTTCACGTTCATTCCAAATGAACATATACTAAAATTGGAACAATACAGAGAAGATTAGCATGGCCCCTGCGCAAGGATGACACGCAAATTCGTGAAGCGTTCCAAATTTTTTGAGGTTTTTGGTTTCCTTTTTCAAACAACTAAAGTTGCAACTCACGGGCCACATGTCTTTCCGGAGAATGAGCATTCGAATATTACTTCGCCATAGTCACTCAGAAGAGCCTTCTCCAAATCGCCAGGCGACATTCTGAAACACTTCGCATGTAAGATGTAAGATATATCAGTATCAGATGATATCAGATGGTATTATATATCAGTCTGATCGTACCTTGCTGCTATGAGAGTGAGTGCGTCTTTCGCTCGCACATCGCGCTCGTATGTCGTCTTTGCATCCTGAAGAAAACCCATAAGTGGATTTCATCACTTCACAGCTTCCACTCACAGCTATTCCGAACTGATCCGTTTTGGATTTGTTGGCCACGGCCATTTCGTATGCCTTCATGAGAGTGCGCATCTCACTGAAACATGGTGCTTACTGCTGTACTCGAGCAATCTACCTGAAAGACGAGTCGGTTGTGTCCTTGACTGCCATCCATGAATACGGGTTGTAGTTGCACACAGTGACAGCAGGGAACTCCTGCAAAGACACGCCTGAGCCGCGCAGGTCCCACCACGACTAGCCTGCTCCTCGAAGAAGATGTCTGTCTTGACAGTGATGGGATACGAGAGGTACTTGGTGATCATGATCGACAGCTGATAGCCGAACATCGCCAGCATACACACGAACACGATCGACCAAAACGTGCGCGTGATACTGTACAACGAGCGGGTGGGTACTGTAGCGTGTGGGAGTACTGTACTCACATTGTCGGTGCGGCGACGATGTGTGGTACGGCACCAACAGTGCCCCAGTTGGCAAAGTCGACGAATATCTGAATAAAGCTCATGATGTCGTGGTGGGACCCAGCCGGGACGGGGGAAGGGTGCAGAGTGGGAGAACTCGCGTCGCTAGGCCCATTGATCATGCACACTGTGCACGCGCTCCCGAAAACAAAGAGCAACGTGTTGCCAAGACGATATAGAGGGCTGTGCTATTCAAACAGTTTATCGATCGATTGAGTGACGTCACTGGCTCTTCTTTCGCACGGCGGCATCTTCTGCCTCTTCCTCGTCGCTCGTGTTGAAGACGTCGGAATCCGTGTCGCTGTGCTGAAAAGAAGGAATAGGAGGGTGAGAAGAAAGAGAAAACAGAGAAAGAAAAAGAAGGCAGTGAGAGAATAGAAGTGAATTGAGAAAAGAGAATACGAAACCAAGGGCACCTCCTCTCCGTGTGGTCCGTTGAAGGCGCCCTGTGCCTTCTCTTCTTCGGCCTCCCTCTCCTCCAGCTCCTTCATTTTCTTCTCATACGCGTCCGCCTGGTCCAACTCGTTCCGAATGTCTTCCACGTCCTGAATGAGATGTGGAGAGGGGAGAGGAGGGATAGAGAGAGAGAGAGAGAGAGAGAGAGAGGGGGGGGGGCAGACAAACAGACAGGACGTCTACCTTGATCCTCTGGTCTCCGACGATGTCGTCGTTGGTGGGGCGGATCTTGATTCTGCCTCCCGACACACAGTACGAACACAGCATCGCTATGAGACCGCAGATCTGAAGATAATCTCTCTCTCCCTCTCCCTCTCTCTCCCTCTCTCTCTCTCTCTCTCTCTCTCTCTCTCTCTCTCTCTCTCTCTCTCGCACCTCGACCACTGATATGACGGACAGTCCTAGCCAGAGACCCGCGTGGCCTCCGAGGTCGTTCACGATTCCACTAATCTGACATCCAACATTTGCATAAATGAACATTCATCATTGATTTCTCGGTATCAAGTTTTTTTTTTAATTTCTTCTTGTATGGAACAATTTTTCTTATTATGATAGTGCAAGGGTAATTCGCGAAGAATAGGTGTTTTAGAATACGTGCATTACAGCACCCCGTACGAAGGCTTCTCCGTGTATCGATCGTACTTGAGTGTTTCGAAGTATATCTGGAGCAGGATGCCATTGTTCTCGTACCTAAACGAAGATCAAGAATGATTGTATGGGAGTATGGTATGTTCGAACCATGTTCGACATCGTTTCTGCGTCCCGAACAGTGCAGATGCGTTCTTAGTACATGAGCTCTCCTATAAACACAAGATTGTATCTTATGTGTTTCAGATTCTATACCTTCGAATTAGCTGCTACGAAATACTTTTCCGCTGGAAACCGTGAGAGATGCGTTGTAGTGACGAAGTTTGTTTCTCTGAAGATATTCTCTCTGATGTCATCTTTTGTATATATCTATTTACTATGTTCTTCCATTTCTCCCTCTATCCTCTCTGTCTATCCTCTCTCTCTTCTCCCTCTCCCCCCCCCTCTCTCTCCCTCTCCCTCCCCCCCTCTCTCTCCCTCTCCCTCCCCCCTCTCTCTCTCCCTCTCCCCCCCTCTCTCTCTCCCTCTCCCTCCCCCCCTCTCTCTCTCTCTCTTCCTACCTGCATGGCGGTCGACAGTTGCACTCTGTGAGCGGATTGATATTCTTTTCTGTAGATGAGGATTGGCTGCCTTTCAGAGACTGCATACAGTCCACTGAAAACAGTTAATGAAACTAACGGAGAAGAGAGAGAGGAATGAGAGAGAGAGGGTAGAGAGATATGAACAGATAGATGGAGAGGGAGATTTAGGGGGAAGGTGAAAGGGGACGCACGTTTGTCCACGGTGCAGAATGGGGGTGAGTTCGGTCCCCTCCTGTAGCGGGGGTTGCTGCATCCACATCTCTTCTCCGTTTCCCTCTGACGACACCCGTACATACACGTCTCCAACGTGTAGATCTGGTCACTGTATTGTCTTGTGTGAACCGTGATATGACTACCCCACTCACGGGTAGAAGTCAGTGTCACTGGGCTCTCGGTCGATGCATCTGCCGTATGGAGGCTTCTCACGGATTGTCTTGGTCTGAGGAAGAGGTTTCAATGAATGAGTGCTGGATGAGTGCTCACCAAGGCAAAACTGACGGCGGTTTGGTATCCGACGCCTACGCTGATACCCTGGAAGGTTGAGCATGGAGAGAAATGAGGGGAGGGGAGGGGAGAGAGAGAGAGAGAGAGAGAAAGAGAAAGAAAGAGAGAGAGAGAGAGAGAGAGAGAGAGAGAGAGAAATGAGGGGAGGGGAAGGGAGAGAGAGAGAGAGAGAGAGAAAGAGAAAGAAAGAGAGAGAGAGAGAGAGAGAGAGAGAGAAATGAGGGGAGGGGAAGGGAGAGAGAGAGAGAGAAACAAAGAGAGAGAGAGAGAGAGAGAGAGAGAGAGAGAGAGAGATGAGGGGAGGGGAGGGGAGAGAGAGAGAGAGAAAGAGAAAGAAAGAGAGAGAGAGAGAGAGAGAGAGAGAGAGAGAAATGAGGGGAGGGGAGAGAGAGAGAGAAAGAGAAAGAAAGAGAGAGAGAGAGAGAGAGAGAGAGAGAGAGAGAAATGAGGGGAGGGGAGAGGGGCTACCTGGCTCTCCATCTGCATCTGTGCTCCTTGTGACCCTATGAGCATCCGAACTCCTGTCAGTTTCGTAGTTGGCAGTAGACCGTTCCCGTCCCCTCCTCCGTAGTTCAGATTGTCTTGCTGGAAAAACCCTCTCTTCTCTCTCTCTCTCTCTCTCTCTCTCTCTCTCTCTCTCTATCTCTCTCTCTCTCTCCCTCACTCACTCACTCACATTCACACCAAGCAGTAATCGCAGACCGAACTTCATACCGGCCCGGTTGGTCGAGTAGTACTGTAATCAGATACTGTAGTATCAATGCTACCGCTTATCGTACCTGATATGTGGTTGTATTGTCGTCATTCTTCTTCAGTGTCTCGTTTCCGTTGAATGTGTAGCATGCTCCATAGACTGGGTCGAAGAACTCAACATTTCGTAGTTATTTTGGATCGATGTGTACTCATGAATGATTTTGTCTACCTTGGTGAAGTCGTTTAGCTCACATGATCTACCCGAGAATGAGCATTCATAGAACAGCTGGTTGTAAGGGGTCGTCGCGAGCTCCAATTCCGCACGGCTCAACTGGAGAAAAATACAGCACGATTATAAAACTATAACGCTGTAGTGTGCACATGTATGCAGTTTGCAGTATGTGATACCTTGGATGCTATGAGATTGAGGGCGTCGCGGGCCCGCGCATCCCGACGGTAGGCAGTAGGGGCATCCTGAGAGAAGAGGGGGTGAGAGAGAGGGAGAGGGAGAGAGACGGAGAGGGAGAGAAAGAGGAGGAGAGGAAAGGAGAGAAAGAGATGTCTCTCACCGCAATGCCAAACTGATCCGACATCGAAGTATTGGTTATTGCGTTCTGATAGGCTTTCATCAGCGTGCGCATCTCACTGAACATATTGAAATATTTGTATAAAGTTGAAGCAACCTGAATCCCGGAGTGAGTGGATTGAGGACATATGGAGCGATGTAGGGGTTCTGATTGCAGATGGTCACTGCGGGGAACGTCTGAAGCGAAGGTAGAAGGCGCCACACGCGAGACACACGCCACACGCGAGACACACGCCACACGCGCGAGACACATGCCACACGCGAGACACACGCCACACGCGAGACACACGCCACACGCGAGACACACGCCACACGCGCGAGACACACGCCACACGCGCGAGACACATGCCACACGCGAGACACACGCCACACGCGAGACACACGCCACACGCGAGACACACGCCACACGCGCGAGACACATGCCACACGCGAGACACACGCCACACGCGAGACACACGCCACACGCGAGACACACGCCACACGCGCGAGACACACGCCACACGCGCGAGACACATGCCACACGCGAGACACACGCCACACGCGAGACACACGCCACACGCGCGAGACACACGCCACACGCGCGAGACACACGCCACACGCGAGACACACGCCACACGCGCGAGACACACGCCACACGCGCGAGACACACGCCACACGCGAGACACACGCCACACGCGAGACACACGCCACACGCGAGACACACGCCACTCGCGCGAGACACACGCCACACGCGCGAGACACACGCCACTCGCGCGAGACACACGCCACACGCGCGAGACACACGCCACACGCGCGAGACACACGCCACACGCGAGACACACGCCACGCGCGAGACACACGCCACACGCGAGACACACGCCACACGCGAGACACACGCCACACGCGAGACACACGCCACACGCGCGAGACACACGCCACACGCGCGAGACACACGCCACACGCGCGAGACACACGCCACACGCGCGAGACACACGCCACACGCGAGACACACGCCACACGCGAGACACACGCCACACGCACCATCTGTTCGAAGAGTATGTCTGTCTGTACGACGACTGGGAACGAGAGATACTTGGCTATCATGATGTACAGCTCGTACCCGAACACGCATACCATACACGTGAACACTATCGCCCAGAACGTGCGCGTAAGTCTGAAACGAGATTACTACGGTACGAACTATTTGGGCTGAAGTGAGGCCAGATTTGGATATGATTTATTACTTACATACTACTAGTAATAACTTCTCTGAAACCACCGACGTCGTCTGTGCGTTGGCGATCCATGGGACGCCACAGACGGTGCTCCAGTTGGCAAAGTCGACCAGCACCTGTGCGAGGCCCATCAAGGGATCGACGTGGACAGAGAGGGGAGAGGAGAGGAGAGGAAAGAGCAGTGGCGCGGTCTTCGCCCTCTCTTTCGTCTTTCGTCCCGTTGCCCAGTACTCGAATGAATATTGCACGCGCCGGAAGTCGAGTGATTGTTTCGAGACACACGTGGTCTGACATTTATCCGAAACTATGGTTACACACATTTTTATGACATATTATGACATCTTCCTCTTCACTGGGTCGCTCTCATCGTCCAGGTTAATCGAGTGGTTGTCGTTGTTAGCCTTCTGTTTCGCATGCTCCTCAGCGTTATCCAAATTCTTGCGCACCTCCTCCACGTCCTCAACATATCGATCGATTGAATGATCGTTGATTTATCAAATACCTGAATTCGCGGATCTTTTGCGAGTTCCTCTTTCGAAGGCTTGACTGATATACGGCCGCATGAGACGAAGTAGCCACAAAGGAGAATAAGCAGACAGCTGATCTGCATTATTGATTGGTTATTGATTGATAGAGGATTGTCACCTCAAAACATGAGATGACGGAGAGTCCGAGCCACAGACCCGCCTGACCCCCGAGGTCGTTGAGAACCGCGGAGAACTGAACATGGAAATGATAATAAACTATTGATCGATTAGTGAATGGATCACCCACATCGTACGAGGGCAATTCGGTGTACACTTCGTACTTGAGTGTTTCGAAGTAAACTTGGAGAAGAAGAGCGTTGTTTTCGTACCTGAAAACTTACTGTACACATAGTTCACTTTCATTCTACCATTTGCGACATCGATCAGCTGATCCGAACATTGTCACTTCGTCGTTGACACACGATGCATACTGGAAGGAAAAGTTGCAGGCCGCAGAGGACCACCCATGGTGATAGGACCACCCACGAAGTCACCTGCACATCCGGTCCAGCTGCTACGTAGTATTTCTCGGCGGGGTACTTGGAGAGCGATGTGGTCGTGACGAAGGTCGACTCCTCACAAGGCGGACGGCATCTGGAGAGATCGACGATCACGTCATCCCCCCTCCCTCTCTCTTCCTCTCTTTCTCTATCTCTCTCTCTCTCTCTTCCTCTCTCTCTTCCTCTCTCTCTTTCTCTCTCTTTCTCTCTCTTTCTCTTTCTCTCTCTCTCTCTCTCTCTCTCTCTCTCTCTCCCCTGCTCACCCGCAGTCGAGTAGAGGATTGATGTTCTGCTCCTCCGCTGTCTGATCCCCCTTGAGAGACTGCAGACAATCGACTGGAATGAGGAATACACATAGAGAGGGAGTGGTATACGCACGGTTTTGTATGGTGCACAGTGGTGGGGAGTGGGGTGTCCTCTTGTATCGCGGGGTGCTGCATCCACATCGCTTCGCCGTCTCCCTCTGACGACAACCGTAGAAGCACGTCTCCAGAGTGTACGTGTCGTTGCTGTGATTGCGTCGGGTGAATGGTTATGAGATGCGGTACTAACGGGTAGAAGTCGGTGGCTGGTGGCTCCCTGTTGACGCACTTTCCATACGGGGGCTCGTCGCGGACAGTCTTCGTCTGAAAGGGGTAGTGAGGGAAGGGGCACTGTATGGAATAGAGGGGGGACTGACGACAGTGATCGAGACTGCCGTCTGGTATCCCACGCCGACGTTGATGCCGTGGCTATCCATCTGGGGGTGGATGCCCTGCGCATCGATTGACACACGAGCTCCTAGAATACACTATGTCTATTTGAAATTGATTGAAATAAACGACTCGTGTCATAATCTTACCTGCGAGACTGGTCGTAGGCAGGAAGTTCGTGGGCATTGTGCCGTTTCTGGTCACAACTTCTTGCTGTAAGAAAATAAGAATACGAAGACCGTGTAGACCACTTAGGTTGTAGACCACCCACGTTGATGATAAGGAGAAGTCGCAGTCCGAACTTCATTCCTGCTCGGTTAGTTGTCAGGTTGAGGTGTGGGTCACTGTTGAAAGTGAAACATGCGCCATAGACTGGATCCAGGAAACGCGTGAAGTAATTCCTGCAATGTTTTTTTGTATATATCGTCATAGTAATCATTTTAGTTTGCCGCGGTTGCTTGACTGTTCATTTAATTGTTGTTTGTATCTAGCTACAGAAAACTTATTTTGTTGTAGAGGAGTAGAATATGGAGTAAGGATATAAAACATGAAAGCCGGTGCAACGGGGTGTCACGGGCAATTCATGCGTTGAAAACAAGGTCTTTGGAGATTTTCTACTCGAACCAATCCAATTGTAACTCACTCGTTGCATACGCTTCCGGAAAAGGAACAATCGAAGATGAAGTCCCTGTATGGCACCATGGCTGTCTCCAAATCGTCCGGCGGGATTCGAGCAGCAATCAGCATCAGTGCATCCCTCGCACGAGAATCCCTCTCATATGTTGTATTCGCGTCCTGCAAAATACTAACATGTGAAAGAGTTGCCCCTCACAAACCGCGATTCCGAAATGATCCGTGGAGGAAAGGTTGGCGACCGCATTCTGGTAGGCCTGATATGTGGGTGGATTTGTTGTGCTCGAGTTTGGGTGTTGTGTACCTTCATGAGAGTGCGCATCTCAGCGAACTGACGGTTGCTGGTGTTAGACACTGCGGAGAGAGTATAGGGGTTGAAGTTACAGAAGGTGACTGCCGGGAAGGGCTAGATGGATGGTATTGAGGGGGAGAGAGAGAGGGAGGGAGAAGGAGAGAGGGGGAAGGAGAGGGGGAGGGAGAGGGAGAGGAGGGGGGGGGGGAGAGAAAGAGGGAGGTAGAGAGAGGGAAAGAGAGGAAGAGAGAGGAGAGAGAGGGAGAGCGAGGGAGAGAGAGGGAAAGAGAGGGAGAGAGAGGGAGAGAGGAAGAAAGGGGGGAGAGGGAGGAAGACGATACTATAGCGTACCTGTTCCTCGAACAGAATATCAGTCTGCACGGCGACCGGATATCCGAGATACTTGACGATCATCTCGTATAGTTGATATCCGAATACTCCGCAGCATATCGCGAACACTATCGACCAGAACGTGCGCGACACACTACAGATGAGTGCTTTGTGTGGTGAAATGGTTTGTTGAAAGAATGACTTTTCAACCATCAATTCGATACCAACTCAGCTAGCTCAACATTTTTCATTTTCCCCAGAATTACAACGTCGCCGAGCCCACACAGGCATACCTAGCAGAGTGATAGTTTCTAACCACCATGTTACTCATGAAAACAGTGAAAGTGACTTGCGAGTCCACACTATTACGAAGTGAGAGTATGGTACAAAAAGTAGGAAACCCTGAAGAAATGGGCGTACACAGTGGCGGCGTTGGCGATGTGGGGGACGCCGCAGACGGTGCCCCAGTTGGCAAAGTCGGCCAAGATGTGCCACACACCAGCGCCCATCATGCTGCCACGCGTATGGAGCAAGATCTTTCATCGCCTCGCGCTAGCACACTTTGCGGTCGGTAGCCATGACGCTGTGAATTATTTCAAATGTGTCTTTGTGTTTTGCAGATATCATGTGCTTGCCACGCATCGGCTGTGACGTAATAGGATTGCAAAACGATTATTAAAAATGTACACAAATATACTTTATTAACACAATTGTTACTTCTTTCGTCTTACATCTTTGTTACAAACAAAAATCAAGTCGAAGTTTGGTCCTGCAACGATTAGGCTGGCGCCGCGGGGCTACCAACGTTAGTGCTGTTTTCTGCTTCTCTAATTCTCTTCTACTGTGCGCAATGAGAGATGAGTATGTCTTTTCTCACCGCTCGCTCAACAAACTGTTTGAACAATGTTCCTCGTTGCTTGCGTTCGTTTCTTTCTTTCTCGTTTCGTAAGCTGGTGGTACATGCCTGACTCTAGCGTGATTTGTTGTTTGACTTAAATTTCGTGATTCGGATGTTGTGACTCATTTCTGCACCATACACTCTTTAGTATCACAGTTTCCTCTCTCACAAGCTCTGGGAATAGCTGCTGTCGGGCTGTTTGTTTTGCTATAAGAAGATGGAGAGTGCGAGTGAGCTGAGAGAGAGAGGCGTTCGCGCGGTGTGCGGTCTGCGAGTGCCGACGCGCATGTCACATCTAGTCCCCGTCTAATGTCTATGACCAATACTCTTGATTCGCATATTGGCTTTTGCTCGAAAGCGAGAGAAGAGCCTCATTTCACTGTAATTTTCCTCGTTCCAGTGCAGAAAATATGGCGTCCCATTTTGTCCAATTTTTTTCAATATCGACTAGTCGTTGTTGTGTGCCGCTCGGATCTCATTTCGAATTTCAAATTAGATAAGAAAGCGCATTTCGACCAGCTCCATGACGTGTTTTCTATTTGCCGCTCTTGCGGAAATGTCAGTCAAAAATGTTTCTGTCTCCCGCCTGCCGCCTCGTCTTCGGTCCGACTCGGGTGTTGTTTCATGCATTATCTATTTTATATCGTCTATATTTGGCTAGACTTCCTTCGGTGACGTTTTCGCTTCCTACATCTCTCCCACTAAACCCGATTGCGATGAAATGTTTGATGCGATTTTTGATGACGTAATTGCAAGCAAGACACTCCTATATTTAGACCCGCGACAATTTATATTCATTACTCTGCAGATTGGAATTCTTCGAATGTGCATGTACGCGCATGCATTTCTTTTCCAGTATACATCACTGTTGCCTGCATGACCTCAATCTATGAGTGAACGGCGCTCTCTCGCTCTGAGCGTATTGCGGGAGAGTGTGTTATATAATTTGCGCGGGTAGATGCGGAGAAGAGGCCAAGTTGTAATCTCTCTCTGTTCTTCTTCATTCCGTCAGCCGGTATGACGACGCGACGGCAACTGTGTAAAATGAAGGAACGCGAGTTGCGCGCGTCGATATCCATCCATAGAAGCGTATGGAGTGAAAATCTGTTAGTTTCCCTCTGTATAGTAGGTTGAAAGTTGAGATGGATTTGATATTGTATGTGTATGTATAAGCTTGACGAAGTTGAATGTATACAGTGTGGGCATGGCATGCTGTGGTGGGAGAATCACGTGGCGGTGTGAGTGGTGATGTGTTCTTGTGCGATGCGATCACATGTTGGGCTCCCGCGTCGCCTGTCGATTGAATGTGTGCGGATCAGCCGGGAAGAGTTCTCTTCCTCTCCCACCACTGCCTGCCTAGCCTTGCTGATAACGAAAAAGTTGACCAGCACGAGACGAGGTGAAGAAGCAGGAAGAGGAATTACTTTTCCCCACTCTGCCGCAGGCTTCACTTCCTGAATGGATTGTTCGTTTGCTATTGTTGTGCAATTACAATCGATCGTATATCTCATCTTGCCACACGATCCTCTCTCCTCTCTTCATTCGGCTGTAATCCGTATTGTATAATTGATAGGTCATCCCGGGCTAGCTACAGTGAGAATATAACATGTCTCACTATCTCGCTCGCGCTTCCTTTCTTTTTCTTCGTGTGTTGTTTCCTTTCCTGATGTGTTCTGCAAACGTGAATTGCCATGTGTGGTAGAGCAGTTTATCACGACACTGCCACTTTTGGCAAACTGCGTCGTTCGATTCGGCAATGGTTTTTGCGACAGTAACTGTACATGTGATTTTGCGATCTCTGCCACTGGGCCACTGCGGACTCTGCTTTGTTGGTTAGCGCATGGAAAGAGTGCGGCGTAGTCCGAACTGCGAAATGCTTTTCGAACGAGACAACACCATCACATGCATGATGGTGTGTGCAGTGGACGTCTTTAGTCGCATACTCGTCGCGATATGCCGTCTTGTTTGTCAATGTCAGCGCATTGCTGCCTGCCGAAGAGATGAGATGGTTGGTCAGGTGGTTTTATGAATAATGTTCAGGTGTGTGCGTTAGTGCAAATGAAATGAACGAAGATACGGTTATCATTGTGGATATTCCATTTTGTTTGCAATAAGAATAAGTGAGTGAATACATGTGTTGTTTTGTGTCATTTCTCATAACTTGTTATATGATTGAATGAATTTAGCGAAGGGGAGGTGGAAACGACATTCCGGTATGGTCATGTGTCTTTCCCTTCTCTCTATCCCTCCCTCCCTCCTCTGTATCTCTCCTGTCTCGCTCTCGTCCTCGCCCTCTACATGCATGTGTCGTCTCTATAGACGGGAATGCGGCGTGACGGAATTGTGGGGGCAAGCGCAACACCCCACTACCAACACACATACACTCGCCCTGCAACCAACGCACCGCGAGAAGGGTGTGCGACGCGTCTGCGCGCTCCCTACTCACCGCGCTGTCTCGACTATCTCTTGTCTCACACTCGGCACCCGCTCTCCAATCTCCATTCGAATCGTTTCTCTATCTGCCTCCTCTTTCTTGTTGCGGCTGTGCAGCGCAGTGCAGTGCACGCGTTGCTTCTCCTGTCGGTCCTTGGGAGTGTTCAATTGCAATGGGATCAATTGCCGCTCTTCGCTCTAGCAGTGTACTTGCACTGTGGGTGCGTGTGTGGCACGGTTTGGGGCAAGGTCGCGTCGATCTCGTCTCTCGCTGTCCGAGACGGTGAGTGAGAGTGGCTGTTGGTGCCGGTGCCGCCGGCTCGCTTTTTGAACGACTTGTCTCGGCGCGTCATGCTCTCTCCCTCTTCCCGCAACGCCGCGTTAGGAATCTGGGGGCGTTCTTTCATCACCAACTATGTTCCCAGTTGTCTTCTCATAGTTCGCGCGTTCCACGAACCGAATCGATTTTGTTTTCGTTGGTCGTATTCCGTGTATTCGATTTTGGTTTTAACTAGCGGGTCGGATAGTTTACAATTGAGGGTGTTGATTGCATAAGTGAACTGATGTTGGGAATGTGTGGCGCGTGCTGTCTCTCTCGTTGTCTCGTGAACCCACTCTCCCCGTCTCCGCATCACCGGTCTGCCTCTGCTACCGCCGTGGAAATGTTTATGTGTGGTGTTTCATGTTTCATCACACACGCACGCACGCATGGTGGGTTGTCGAATGCGGGCCTGCCGCCTGCTCGCTCACGTGCCTGTACATACCGCTTACCGCGCCGGCCAGTCAGCACACCAAAACTGAAGTTTTGCTGAAGAAAAAAAGAAATTTTGCTCTCTCTCTCTCTCTCTCTCTCCGTTGTTCGTTGTTCGTGTTCGTTTTGAGCGTTGGCGTTGTGCATTGGATGGTCTTGTGTCAATGAAATAGTTTGCAATGTACAATGTACTTCGGCATTTGTTTTCATTTTGTGTGACGTTTAATGTGTAGTTTAATTTTGTTTATACTTCATATTTTCAGGTGATGTGAGAAGGTCGGCAAGATGAGCAATAACAGCTCGGGAAAATTGTTGTGCAAGGTGAGATTATGTTTTTTTCTGTTTAAAAGCAAACTAGTGATTGGTTTGTACTAGACTGGTCTAGTTTAGCGTTTGCGGCATCTTTCCCATTCTCCATCTCTTCTGCTGTCACATACACATACACTGTGCCTCTCTACGCTTGGCGGGTGTTGCGTGTTGTTGTTGGTCTTGAATGTCTGTACCCTCTCGCATCAGCGTGCTCACTGTATACCCTCTCTTTCTCGCTATGCGCACACTATGTGGGAGGGGAAAGGGAAGAGAAGAAAGAGAAATGTGTCCACATTGATTCGAGCGGCTATTTGTTGTCAGTTGTGTCCACTTGCACAATATTAGGTTGGGTGAGTAAGAGGATTCAGTGTTTCTAAGGTGGAATTGATTCATGTTTCGGATTGCGCTTTCTTTTTTCTCTATCACTCTTACGAGAGAGAGGGAGAGAGGACGGCCTGTCCGGCGGGTATGATTCATGTAATGCTATTCATTGAAAGAGAGAGGGGGAAACCGAAAGCGGAATTGAGATTGAGGCGACTGGACGGTTCTTTGTGTCTGACAAAGAAATGCGTGTGGGAAAGTAGTGAACTAATTTATTCAAACTAAGAACGTTTTGGTTAGTTGGTGAGTAAGCGTGTTGGATTGTGTTGTATGAGCGTAGACAGGGGGGGGGGTAGTATTTATAATGACCTTGATGAGATACTCGTCTCCCGGCGCCCGGCTTCGGCCACTTGGGCAGAGTCGGTGCCAGGGATGGCTCGTCTTTGACGGACAAGGCTCAAGGCTCGTCTACAGTCGTGCTGTTGCATGATCCGCAAGCAAGCATCGATGAATGCTTGCATCCCATCATTGTTGTGACACATGTTGCGAGTTTCGTATGATCCATTCGGCTGCGAAGGGTGTTTGAACTGTTGTGGAAGGAAAGTTAGCTTCAGCGAAAGAGATGGTGTAAGTTTAGATCGGGAAAGTACTTTGCAGTTTAGCAGGGAAGGGAAGATGGAATACGTGGAGTGAGGGAAAATTGGGCGATGACAAGTGCAAGTAGACATTGTGCTGCATTCTGCAAAGTATTGTTGAGCCGGGAGCCAGCTAGCACTCTTGTCTTGTCCATTGTTGAACATGGGAGGAGAGAATCAGAAAATGGAGTCGATAGTCGAGTATACTGACGCACTGGACGCACCACGTAGAGAGTTATGTAGAAGAGAAGGCTGTTGCTTCCTGTCTTGAGTATTGACTGAATATCATAAATTTCAATTGAAAACTGTGTGTATGTTTCAGTTATTACTGGGTCATGAATCGGAGCTGTTGAACAAGGACGGGTCTCCAAACGAGGATGGCCACACGCATCGATGGACGGTGTTCGTCCGACCCGCCGGTGCAGGACACAAGTTCAAGAAGGACGACCTCATCAAGAAGGTAATGCAGTTTTTTGGTTGTGTTTATGGGGTTGGTAAACGTTAATGGTTTACATTTATTTTTGCAGGTTGTATTTCACTTACATCCCGATTTCAAGGATCCGATACGACACGTGTCAAAGCCGTCTTTCGAGGTGAGTATATATTTGTTTTAAAGGAGAGGTGTACGGAATAATAACACGAGGTTGACATAATCAATGTTGATATGGTGATTAAATTGAATCAAAAATAAAAATTCTACTAATTAGAATAAAAGTAATATAAAATGAAATAGCATCTTGAAAATCAGGCAATCGGCGCTTCCTTCGCGGTGAGGTACAAACTTGGCACGAGTTTCCAATGGGAAATTAGATACAAGCTTGGTCCCGCCACGGACCTAGAGACTTTCGTAGAAATCGTTTTGACGTGAGACATCAGCTGGTCATGTCATTTTTACATTGAGTACTCCTCTCCTTTAAATTTATACGATTTCTGCGTGTGCCTGTCTGTGAAGGAAAGTGTTTTGGGCGTGTTTGGGAGGAGGGAAGAGAGAAAGAGAGAGGTCTCAGCTAGGACCTGTTTTAGAAGAGAATTGAGGAGGGAGAAGGGGCAGAAGTAGAGATGAGTGGATGAGAAGGAGAGAAGTTGGTCGCCCAACTGTTTGTATTGTTTGATTGTTGTCGCTAGACTGTTTCTCTTCTCTCTTCTCTCTTCTCCCTCTCTCTGCCTATGTGAAGAGGAAAGAAGTGAGAGGACTGTTTTTGAGGAACCGCGAATTGAACAATGGAGGCTGGCTAGTTGAGGGGTACCCGAATAGAATTGGACTGTAGTGATTGTCAAGCGTAAGCGTAATGTCGTATCTGCTAGTTTTGATTTTTCTGTCTTTTGACCACAACTGTGATGCGTGGTGTGCAGCGTATGCGCGGTAGCTGCGCTGTAAATTTTAATTGCTTGATAGTGGGTGGTGGGTTACGCGTCATCTGAAGTGGTTTGTGATATCAGCGTATCAGTTGATAACCGCATGCGTTCTAGCCTCGCTTCCCAGTCGTCATGTCGTCAATATTATGATGTGATGAAGTGATAGCATTATCTGTAGAATATAGCCGTAATCGTAATCGTAGTTATTATTGTAATCTTCGCAATTTTTAGCCTTTATGCATTTTCATCCTTTGTAGGTTGAAATTCGATTTCATTGATTGTCCCTCTCCAACTGATGTGAATGATATGGTTTGCAAAGCAGACGAGAGATTTTTTGTTATTTACAATATGGCTTCCGAATATGGGATTTGCATCTGTATTATCCGATTAACTTAACACTTGTGCGTGTTATGTTTGCATATGAGGGTGGAGAAGAGAAGAGGATATAAATCTGTGAGTGTGAATGTGAGATGAGATGATGTGGTGTAGTGATTAGAGGAGTGGAAAGGCGAAAGAGCGAAGGTGAGTGAGACGGTGTATGTGCGTGTGCGTGTGTCGTTGATAGATGGTTATCGGACTAGTCAAGTGAGCGAAGATTGCATGTCATGAGCTGCTGTCGTCATGAGGGCGGTTTATTTCCGCAATATACTGTATTTATGAAAATGAATTAAGTTCTTGTTTGGCATTGCTTGATTGTGTGTTTTTTCAGGTGACGGAGACGGGTTATGCAGGCTTCAGCATCCCTGTGACAGTCCACTTTGCCAACTTCCGCTCCTTCAATCTAGCATACGACATGAATCTATCTATGGGTCAGCGGTTTTTTCTTTTTAATTTTTAATTTAAAGGTTTGATTGTTTGTTCACTGAACAAATTTTCAAACAAGAATGTTTTGAATGATTTATTGTTGTTGACTATCAATAAGCAGGTGTGCAGGTGGGAATGTATTGTCGTATTGTGTACAATATATTATTTTTAAGTATTGTAGTGCGGGGGAATGAGAAGGGCAAGGGAAGTAGAAGAGATTGGAAGGGAAAGGGAAAGGAAGATTGACCGAGTAAATAGAGAAATTTGAGTTTATGTGTAGCAGTACGAGTATAATCGTAACGTCACGTCACTTCGTTTGCTGTATTGTATTGTTTTGTATACTGGATGTTGGTTGACCAGGCAGGTTGACAGTGTGCATCACCCTTGTCTCTGGTATTTGAAGTTGCATCAGAATGGGAAACTAGTAGATGTGACTGATGTATTCAGACAAGGTTTTTGCGTAGATCGTTGACGTCTTTGCTTTCTATCAAATCAGTGCATGCATGTTTCCAGAAATGCTTTGACTAGACGTGACGTTGTGGGGAATGGGATGTATTGGCGTGAGAGGAAAAGCGAGTAGTCATCCTTTCATTCCCCTCACTTTCCTGAGCACTTCCCTTTCCACTTTGCATATCATTAGATTCCGCCAACTCGATCTTTTTTTTCTTTTTCATTGTCCTCCATTGTTGTTTCGGACGTGGATTGCGTGGTTCGTCTGTCGACTGAGTCACTGTTAATATGATTGGCGATGATATTAAATATGATGGCTGTAAAACATGTAATGCCAATGCCACCGCGGGAGGTCGTTGTATTCTATGGATAGCTTTATCGTTGCATTCGAAGTGTTGTTTGTTAGAATCCAATGACTGTATTGGTGAGATTAGATGACGGTTGGCGATGTAGATACTCGATGATCTTATGTTTCCTCATCCACGTTACATGACGCACGCCATGCAGGATTGCATGCCACGTTGTGTTGCGTGTGCCGTGGCTGTGACGTCACTTGCAGCTGTTGAGAGTTGATTGCTGTCTCTTTTGTATCTTCCGTCTCCCCCGCATCGCATAGCATTACACGTTTCACCGTCACAATCCCGCTCGCGTAATATTTTAGCTGTGATGACGACCGGGGATTGCAATTACGGGCGTTTTCGTTATATTAGATTTGCTTTTGCACGGAGCGAACGCGATATGAAGATGAATGTTTGTATTCGGGAAAAAGGGAGCTTTCAACAATACAGTGCGGCGAGAGAGTATGCGAGCGAGGGGCAGGGGAGGGAAGAGGGAGTGGGTTTTGTGTGCTCAGTGGGAGCGGGGTGTGCTGAAAGGAGGAGATGCGGCTAGTAGAAGAGACAGGAAAAGCCGTGCAGGGAATGCGCCCTCGTTGCTCGCTGTGTTGTTTGGATGTGTGGTGGTGGAGATGGATGACTGACTGGCTGCCTGTAGTGTGAGCGTGGCTGGCGGTCGAGGAGCCCACTCGGCTGCATCCATCAGCTGTGTCCGTCCGCCTGCCCGCCCCGGCCCGCCCGCCCGCTTGGCTAGTCACTGACAGTCATTGTCCTGTGCCCGCGCTTATCGCTAATCGCCTAGTCGCTCCCCGCTTCTCCCTTCTCCTCTCGCTTTCTCTCTCTCTCTCTCTCTCTCTCTCTCTCTCTCTCTCTCTCTCGCCTGTTGGTGATGGCGACTGTTGAGTGGACTAGGTTGCATGTCCTGGCTCGGTAGGCCTAGCTAAACAGTTTATGGCGAACCTGCTCTGCTCTCACCAGCCACGCATATCAGTTTTCTTTCTTTCGTGCGCTATTGTGTTTTCTTGCCTGTATCACTGCGCGTCGCTGCGTCTCTCCCCCCCCCCCTTCCTCTCCTTTCTCTCTCTTCTCGTCAGGGAGCAAGCAACGAGCTATTGCCGATATTCTGACCAGAAGAATGCACGGGTCTGCTGCGATGTGCGATGTGGGAGATTGGGATAGCGAGAGAGCGAGAGTGTGTGTAGATAAATAGGATAGGGCTAATAAAAACGTATAACCAGTATTGCAGGTCGGTAGTTGTCGGGTGGAAAGATGGGATGGGAAGGGCGGGGGTAGGGGGATTGACTGTCTTTCGGTAGATCATACGATATTTGTGCGCACGCGGTTCTCACAGTTGTTTCACTTCACGTCCACTATCGCTTGATTGCATATAATTGTGTGGTATGGATGATGCGAGATGATCTGGTCTCATGTGCGGGTTTGTTATTCTAATGGTTTTGGTGTCCCCTCTTTCGTACTCTCTGTGTCTACGATGATCGATGGTTGTTGCCCTTTCCACTTTGATCCGCAGCTGTTTGTCTGTCTGGAATCTGAATGCTTGAATATTGCACGTTGTTGATGTTGTGTACCTTGGCTCACATTCGTAATGCTAGTCGTTTCTTTCTTGGTTCTTCTTCTTTTTTTTGCATGGTATAGTGATGGAGAGTGTGAGTGAATGGTGTCATGGCTAGTGGTTAGGAAGGTGTGGGTGGGTGAGAGAATGATTGTTGAGTGGTGAGATATGCTCTTGATTATACCCTATATCCAATGCATATGTGTGATAGTTCTATTTACAACACTGATTTGTGATGTTAGTGGGAGTTTGTGGGTGGGAGATGTCAGTTTGTGGGTGGGAGATGTTGAGTGGTGAGATATGCTCTTGATTATACCCTATATCCAATGCATATGTGTGATAGTTCTATTTACAACACTGATTTGTGATGTTAGTGGGAGTTTGTGGGTGGGAGAGTGGGAGATGTCAAGTGTATTTCACATGCATGTTAGTCGCCTTGTGATCTATTATCAGTCTCTGTTGCCATCTATTTCCCTTTGTTGTCATATTCACGATTGCGCGACGGACGGGGTTTGATAGCTGCAGAACAGAGTCATAATATTCATGGCGATAAAGCTCTATGTAATTGTAGATGGCGATGATAATGATAGGGTGTTAATCAGGCCTGATTGTGTGTCGGTGGGTTGTAGTGCTGATTGCATTCGTCGTCCATATAACCATATCGGAGTCTGGGTGCAGTATTGTATAGCCACAGTGCGCCCTTCCCTCATCTCCACTCTCCACTTTCCACGCCCACGCCCCGTCCCCCTCCCTCCCCTCTGCTCGGGGCTCAGTCGATTGTACACCTGCCATACTGTCCTTTTCCATGATGTTTTATGCTATGCGTGATGGCTTCTAATGCAATGATGTGTGGGAGATGTACATGTATTGATTATGAGTGGGAAAGTTAGTTGTGTGTTGATTCCTCTATATATTTTGTCTTGCAGAGCGTCGCGGCTACTTCCAAGTCGAGCAGACGATTGATGTGACTGGCTGTCCGTCAGCCATGCACCAACGAGTACTCAAGTCAGCAGCATTATTGCTTGTATTCGTGTAGGTTGTTGATTGACCATGTTTAAGGTACCAGAGCGAGCGTAAGCGGGACAAGGAGAAGCGGAGTAGCGGGGAGTCGGGGAAGAGCAGCGGGAGCAGCAGTAGCGGCAGTGGGAGACGGGAGGAGGGGAGGGGCAGCAGGGAGGGCAGTCGGGCCGGGGAGAGAGGCGAGAAGAGCCGCGAGAAACAGCTCATCAAGGTGTGTTTGGTGGAAGGGGAGGGGGGGGGGGGTACTGGATGGTGGTGAGTGTGTTGTTTGAGGAGCACCGCAACGCGCCCTCGTCTGGCGGCTCTCGTCCCTCCACTCCCTCCAGCAATGGAGGCAGCAGCAGCCGACACACGCCCACACCCACTCCCATTGACACGGCCAGTCTATTCGCCAGCGCCCTCTCAGCCACATTCTCCTTGGCCAAGAAGGACAAGGACAAGGAGGAGAAGAGGCGCAGTGGCAGCAGCGAGAAGGAGAAGGCGGGGCGCAAGGAGAAGGAGCAGAGGGACAGGGAGCGGGAGAAGGAGAGGGCTCGGAGGAAGGAGAAGGAGCGGGAGCAGCGTGACAAGGAGGAGCGCAAGAAGGAGAAGGAGCGCAAGGCGGCTACGACTGCTACGACTGCGACAACGGTCGGAGAGGAGGAGCCGAGGAATTGGATCAAGGTGCGTGCACTTGTTGTGTTTCACGTATGGCAGGTGTATAGATGGTGTTGTTGCAGGAGGAGAAGGCTCGCCGCGAGGAGCAGCGTCTCTCGAACGGCTCGAGCAGCTGGAATGGCTCCTTTTCCTCCTCCACCACCTCGTCCCAACAGTCTACGGGGAATCAGGTACTGTTAACCCGTCCCGATGTTTTTTGTGTTCAATTGTATGTTACTTACCGGAATGTGGTTTAGAAACGCTCCCCTGCCGTGGTGGCTGAGCAGCAGCAGGCGAAGAATGGAGTGGAGCAGTCTGCTCCGCGGACTGGAGGGGCGGCGGCGTCTAGTTGGAGCAGTGCCACCCTGGTGCCAGTCACTCCCTGCATGTCCAACGCCAGCAGCCGAGTCGACACACCCGACACGGACAGGAAGGTAGGCCCCTCCCCATTGGTGCATTGGTTGACTGTGTTGTTTGAGCGCAAGTTTGCTCCGTCGAAGGACCTGTCGGCTTCTCGGGCGGTCGACTCGAGTCCCTCTTCCAGCAGCAGTGCCAGCTCGCCCAGCCCACGTGTCAGTACCATTATGCCATATTGTAGATTATTGATTTCTTGTGATATGTGATTGATTTGTACTGTATTGAATGTATTATGTTCAGAGTGGTGATGGCGACGCGTGTGTTGCGAAGAAGGCTCGTCGAGAGGGCTTGAAGGAGGGGAAGAAGGGCGGCGTGGACAGGGCGGCCCTCAAGATGCGCATCGACAAGGCCGTCGAACACGACGTCGACATGCTCTTCGAGGTGGCTCGTCTGTTGATGGAGCACCCTGGAGTGGTGTTGGACCTGGAGGCGCGTTGTCTGGAGTACAACCTGGAGGAGATGAGCCCGTCGCTGCTGTCTCGCATCGCGCACCTCGTCTCACGATGAGAGTGTGTGTGCGAGAGTCGAGCGATGTCATCTACCCGTTACACGCAGCATGTCATGTAGTTGGTAGTACAGTTCCTCTCTCTGGCCGCTTCTTGCTCATTTCGCCTCCACCATTCTTTTCGATTTGTGATTGATTGATTGATTTATATTGCTTCCTTTCTGTTCAGCAGGGTGGGTGGGCCTCGATGGCGACTATCGATGTATCGATTGACTGTCCGAGTATCCGCTGCTCTATCTCATACGCAACACGGGCCCTTCAATTCTGCTCTATCCACTCTTTTGAATCGTGATACTTTCCGTTACTGTAGCCTTTTCTTTTACCGTACCCGAGCAGCGCCTCCCCGTTTCCTTTCATACACAGGTCCACACAGATTTTCCTATCTTTTTGTATCCACATTGCATTATTCTTTATATATTCCCCCATGCGTTTCTTCCGTTGTTGGTTGTTTCTTCTCGTTACTCACCTTCTTGTAGTCTTCTCCATCTATGCCCTTTTCTCCATTTCACATGGGTCGTTTTTTTTCTATTTTCCATTCGCCATATATTATGTGTTGGTTCAAAAACGTATTGTTTATTTTCATGAGTGATAAATATCACAATAGAGTTTCTCATGTGTATTTTGTATGTTGAGGGTTGAATGGGAGTAGAGCACCGGAAGTATAGCTGAGGGGGGAGTGAGGCCCGCATGTTTCGGTGGTTGCCAGGTGGGTCTTGAGAGAGGGGGAGGGAGAGAGAGTTGGGTGGAGTTCGGATGCCTATTATGCCCCCCACCGCTGACCACTCTACCTCCACCACTCCCCTCCTCATACTGCTATATTTCGAAAGGTCACTTCTACCTTGTATATGATTGCCGAGTTGTTGGTGCATCGCAATTACTCACTGCTTACGTGTTCTGTTGTGGCGTACTCGATTGATAGTGTTTTCGTGGGTAGGTGGAACATGTGTGTTCTTGAGATATGCAAATGATGTGTGGTCTGCATTTTTGTAGAGTGTTTTATATTATGTATTCAATTGTTTTGTCTTTCATCTAGATATTCGTTTTGAAAAAGTAGTGGTGTGGAAAGAGGCGAGGGAAAGCGAGGGCGGTGTTTCGTTTCTCCTGAACTTGGCACTCTTTCCGCCTCACGAATCGCGTTTCGCTTCCGAGAGCGAGTGTCCCATACGGACTCCTGTTCCCGAGTTGCAGTGTGTTGCAAAGAAATATGTACACATACTCTGATAATTAAGGAGTAGCGATCAGTAGGGTGTATGGAGTCGCGAGGCATTCTCGCCACCGCGCTGTGGGGAGATGGAAAGGGAAGAGGTGAGAGAGAGAGAGAGAGAGAGAGAGAGAGAGAGAGAGAGAGATCTCCAGATCAAGACGACTTCGCACGCCTGGTGGACAGAGAGGCCACCCCGCCACAGGAAGATGTGCGCGATAGAGAGCAGGTGAGTTCCGTGCTGGGTCTATTCATCTTGTTCCGTCTGTTTCTGTGCAGTCGCCTCCGGAGCTGCGAGAGGTGCGCACGGGTATCCTGGGACAGGCCCTGCATGAGATGCGCACTGCCATACAGGAGCTGGAGAAGGACAGGGAAGAGGTGAGTGGTTCCCGTGTGCGTCCTCTGCTCACCTCACCAGGTCTCAACTCGTGCTGGTATCATCGGCACCGCACTCGCCAACATTGAAGCTGAACAACACCTTATCGGAATGTCCGGAGCGGTGAGGCTTGCATTCAGATTATCGATTGATTCTCTTTCAGCCTGACGTGTACATGGTGGACTCCCCGAGAGAGGGAATGATCGGAAAGTGGGTATTGATTCGGATTCAAATGTCTTTGCGTTATGTAATGTTCATTGTAGACTGTTGTCGAACCGCGATGAGAGCGATTTTGCCGAATTGGGACTGAAAGACTTGGCAGATCAACCAGCATTCACATCAGGTATCGATATATCGATTGACTGATTGTATTTCCGATTGATTGAGATGTTCGCCCGCGCCGCTCTGGCCCCGCACCGGAGAAGCGACCACGCGACGAACATGCCAGCATCACTTCCGGTTGGTCATTCCCTAACTGCTATCACTTGTTTCCAGTTCCCCAATCGCCACTGTTCGGTATGCCGTCGTTCGGGTCGAAGCTGGCGAGTCGTGAGAGTACCGCGGAGAGTGAGAGAGGGAGACGGATGGTGGGTGGCCGAGAGGCGACAGCAACACATACACACCGTTCGCAGCGCAAGCATACGGATGAGACGAAGCGGGAGGTGAAAGAGACGGACGTCGATCAGATAGACATATCCATGGCAGATCCGGAGACCAGGTGGGGCGGGGGACGAAAAAGAACTGCATACCGTACCTTTCAGATTACTGTATTTGGCAAAACGCGATGACTGGGCGACGCTTCGGGAGGAGCTGAAGCGATCGGCGCGATACGACTTCCTCATGTCTGATCAAGTAAGACCATCTCTCTCTTTCTTTCTCACTCTTTCTCTCTCTCCCTCTCTCTCCCTCTCTCCTTCTCTCCCTCTCTCCTCTCCCTCATCCTTCCTTCTCCAGCACGGTTACACTGCTCCACTGTACGCGGTGCGGGAAGACAAGGTGGATGTGTTCGAGCAATTCTGCAACAAGGGCGCCGACCTCAACAACATGGTCACCAAGGTACGGTGCAAACAGAGTGGCTCAAGTGTTCCTTTGAATCGCCCCTAAATACTCTCGAATTGCATTCGGAATACTCCCAATCACTCCTGAACACTTTGGAATTCCGTGATATCTCTGAAACACTTCGGAATTTCTTTCGAAAAGACTGAACGCACGATTACTGTATTGAGTGGTTGCAGGAGCGCGAGAACGCGGCTCACGTGGCTGCGTGCTTCGCTGGCTGGCAGATGCTGGAGGCGGTGATTGCCCGCAATGCGGAGCTGCTGCGGAGGGCCGCCGGGGTGAGCAACATGTGAACATGTCCTCTTCTCCAACCAGTCGCGTGTTGCGGGGCAGATGAGACGAAGACGGAGAGTCAGATTGCGGCAGTAGCAAGTACCGTGTAAAGCATGACAGCCGTGTTTCAAGCTGCACATGGGACATGTGGACTGTGTTTACAAGCAGATAATGTATGCGAAACTAAGTGTGAAGCTCGCCATAGTGAGAGTGTACTCGCGTAATGCGACCTCGAAAGCGCGTAATTTGTTTTGTGTCGGTCCGGTCTAGAAGATTATTAATTTGTCAGTGAAGAAAGAAAGAGGGAGAGAGTGAGAGAGAGGGAGGGAGGGAGGGAGGGAGGGAGGGAGGGAGGGAGGGAGGGAGGGAGGGAGGGAGAGGGGGGAGAGGGGGTTCATATGTGAGGGTGCATAGGTGAACCACCACCAGCTCACTTAGTGTAATTGCTGTGCTTTCGTTGGGAGGGGGTCTTTGCTCTCCGGGCCGGGACTGGGCAGATACATACCTGGATGCGGATAAGACAGGAAGTAGCCGTCACATTGCGGGGGCAGTGCTGACGTGGACAGCACATGTACTATGCATGCACTTCATCAATCAATACCCTCATTCATCAATCAATACCTTCAGATACAAATGATGGATAGCCTGAAAGAGGTGATAGTTGATTGCAGCCGAAGCAACAGCTTCCAATCCACGTGGCGTGCGAGCGAAAGTCGAAGCGGGCGTTGTTCATAGTGAAGAGGATGCTGGAGGAGGTGGATCAGAGGATGGAGACGGATGGAGACGGAGCACTGCCACTACACCTCGCCATCAAGGCACGTCTCTCACACCTTCCCTCCCTCTCTCTCTCTTCCTCTCTCCCCCTCTCTCTCTCCCTCTTTCACTTCCCCAGTTTCAGTCGGGCAACATGAACATCGTCGAGTTGCTGCTGAGTGTGAACAAGCAGAAGCAGGTGAGTGTGCGCGAGGGGAGAGAAGATGGCAATACAATATAATACGTTTGATATGTGTCGACACAATGCGTTTTGAGCAATGTGCAAGTGCGCCTATGGACATTTTTTTGCATTGGAGAGGTTGAAATGATTATTTTCTTTTTTATCTCGTTCCTCTATCACGTTTTTCTCTAGAAGAGGTAAATAATCATTGTCATGTGTGTAGGTGATGTCCCGGGATGGGAACGGCGACACACTCCTCCACCTCGCATGTCGCGCCGACTCGGCAGGTACTCGACACAACACACAAAACACAACACACAAAACACAAAACACATTCACATACAAAACATAATGCAGACGCGGTGCGGATCGCCGTCGACTCGGGCTGCGACGACCCCAACATCCAGAACAACGTGGGTGGTCCGGATGGGGGAGGGATTGAGGTACGGGTTGCAGATCGGGCGGACTGCTCTGCACGAGGTGGCTCAGTCGGGCAACCAGAACCTCATGAAGATCCTCTTCCGACTGCACGCAAATGCAAACATACACGACAAGGTAGGGAGACAGGGGGTACGTGTGCAAGATGAGAGATGGCAGGAGGACAAGACGCCCGTCCACGTGGCTGCCGAGCACGGCTACACTTCCGTCGTCGAATCACTCATCGACAAGTTCGGAGGCAGCATCCGGGCAAGGACTAAGGTGCGGCACTGCTCATTGGAAACGTAACTACGAAATACAAACGTGTATTTTTTTTTATGAACACTTACTTCAATAGGTGGTGAATGCAGTTTTACACGTATAAAGACTACATTACAGGATGGTTCCACTCTTCTCCACATTGCCGCTCTTTCCGGACACACATCCACTGCACTCGCCTTCCTCAAGGTATACACAGCATGGCTTCCTTCATCGCAACAGTCGCTTGCAGCGTGGTGTGCCTCTGTTCATGCCGAATAAGAAGGGCGCGCTAGGACTGCACTCGGCTGCAGCTGCTGGGTTCAACGATGTACGGGAGAGAGAGAGAGAGAGAGGGGGGGGGGGGTGGGACAAGGAGGGGAGAGATCGCTTCAGGTGGTGAAGATGCTGATCCAGAAGGGAACGGACGTGGACATTCGCACGAGGGTGGGTCTTCCTGTTTTCCTTTTTTTCCATCCTCGCCGTCTCTCCAGGACAACTACACAGCCCTCCACGTGGCTGTCCAATCCGGAAAGGCCTCGGTCGTCGAGACTCTCCTAGGAAGCGGCGCCGACGTCCACGTCAAGGGAGGCGCACTCGGACAGACCGCTCTCCACATCGGTGGGCGGAGCGAAAGGGGCGGGGCCTGATCGTGTCTTTCCAGCCGCGTCACTGACTGGCGATGAGGCGAAGGAGTGCGCGCAGATGCTGCTCAAATCGGGCGGCGAGCCCAATGTCGCACAGGTGAGTGGAAAAGTGTCAGATCATAGCTGGAAAAGGCAATCTGATGTTCAGTCGGACGGGGAGACGTGTCTCCACATCGCGGCTCGCAACGGAAACAAGGACATCATCAGGTTGGAATGAGAGAGGAGCGACAGAACAGACATCTCTCCATTCCAGGCTATTGCTCAACGAACAAGCTGATCCCACACTCACATCACAGATGGGAGAGACTGCACTGCATGTAGCGGCAAAGGTAAGATAGAAGGAGATAGGCAGAGAGAGAGAGAGAGAGAGAGAGAGAGAGAGAGAGAGAGAGAGAGATTCTTTCAGTGTTGCAACTTCGAGGCGGCTCAGATGATTCTCGATCATCTGTCAGCCGTCGACCCACCGGAGAAGATCAAGCAGTTCGTCAATTCGAGGACACTCGTGAGTCCACACAGCAACATCCCGGAAGTGCATTCCACCCACAGGACGGCTTCACCTCAGTGCACTACGCGGCCGAGATCCAGCCGAACCTGCTGCACTTCCCGGGGGAAGATGCAAAGCTCGTCAACCTGCTCATAGACCACGGTGGACAGGTGAGAGAGACAGAGAGACAGAGAGAGAAAGAGAGAAAGAAAGAGAGAGAGAGAGAGAGAGAGAGGGGGGGGGACACGAATTGTTCATACATCACAATCCTAAGAAAGTGTAGAAGCTGTTGTGCAATGTTTGTATGTTGAGGTGGAGATGCAATCAGTGTCGACGGCGGAGACTGCAATGCACATGGCGGCGCGCAGTGGCAACCAGGTGAGTCCCCCTCCATCCATCCATCCTCCCGCTCTCCTTCCAGGCAGTTCTCCTGGCTATGGTCAACAAGATCGGGGCGGGCACCGTCCAGATTGTGCAGAACAAACAGAGCAAGGCCAGTGCAACAATCAATATTCGATATAAATTATCTATTATGTACTTTCGTAAGTAAAACACATGCTTGATTGCAGAACGGCTGGTCTCCCCTTCTGGAGGCGTGCTCGCGGGGACACACCGGCGTCGCACAGATCCTGTTGCAGCATCACGCAAGGATAGACGTATTCGATGACATGGGTGGGGATTATCGATTGATTAGCGGGTTATTGACTGGTTCAGGCCGCACGGCTCTGCATCTGGCGGCGGCGAATGGACACCTCGCACTCGCACACCTGCTACTGCAACACAAGGCATTCGTCAACAGGTATCCCTTTCTCTTTCTCCTTTCCCATTCACCATTTTCATACACATGCATTTGATTTCAGCAAGTCGAAGACGGGCGAGGCGCCACTGCATCTGGCAGCACAGAACGGGCATGTCAAGGTGAGCACAACACAAACTACAATGAACATGCTATGCCTGATTTTAGCTGGTGAACGTGCTGGTGCAGGACCATGGGGCGGCGCTGGAAGCGATCACACTGGATAACCAGGTGGAAAGAGCATACACTATCAACTATCATACACCACATGAGATGAGGATTATCCCATGGCAATCAGTCAGCACAAATGTCATTTGATGGGGCAGAAAAGGTGTGCGCACACACGTTATCATTGGATCATCTCATGATTATAGCCTGCGCCAGAGCGATAGTTTTCGATCTGCATCGCTTGCAGTTCGATATACGGTGCCATAATCATCTGCCTCTCTTGCGCGCTATTGCCGAGAGCTGACTCTCCGTCTTCCTCTGATCTACCCCACCGCGCGCAACTTAATGCGAGAATAGAACCATAGTACTTTTCAGACGGCGTTGCACTTCGCGGCGCGTCATGGGCAACTGGGGGTGTCACAGACATTGCTCGCACTGGGGGCAAACCCCAACGCCCGAGACGACAAGGGACAGACACCCCTCCATCTCGCCGCCGAGGTACGCACGTCTCCTTCCACCTCCCACCTCTCCCCCTCTCTCTCCTCACCAGCCTCTTTAGAACGACTACCCAGACGTGGTGAAGTTGTTCCTGAAGATGAAGCAGAACAACCGCGGCGTCCTCACTGCCATCGACCACAACGGATTCACATGCGCTCACATTGCCGCTATGAAGGTGGCATTGATTGATCGGTTTATCGATTGAATGTTTTTATAGGGTTCTCTGGCAGTGGTGCGCGAGCTGATGATGATCGACAAAGCGATGGTGATCCAAGCAAAGACCAAGACACTCGAGGCCACCACGCTACACATGTGAGCATCGAACGGATATTGATTTATTGATCGCACATGTGTCTGCAGGGCAGCGGCGGGCGGACACTCGAATATCGTCAAGATTCTACTGGAGAACGGGGCAAACGCCGAGGATGAGAACGCTGTTCGTCATGTCTTTGACATTGCTATTCTGATTTCGATTCCAGCACGGCATGACTGCTCTACATCTGGGCGCGAAGAACGGCTTCGTGTCTATTCTAGACGCATTCGATAAGCAGTTGTGGAGGAGGTGCAGTAAGAAGGTGCGTGGCTGTCTCATTCTCCCTCTCTCACCCTATACTTCTCCAGACCGGCTTGAATGCGCTCCACATCGCTGCGTACTATGGTAACTCGGATTTCGTCAATGAAATGCTCAAGGTAAACGGATGGGGCTTTGTGTGGCTGATAGTCGCCCATTCAGCACGTGCCAGCCTCGATTCGTAGCGAGCCGCCAGTCTACAATCACCACGTCGTCAAGGAGTTCGCCACTGAAGTCAGTCGGGAGGAATGAAGGGGCGGGGCTAGATGGGCATGCGTGTTTTGTTTGCAGTACGGTTTCACTCCCCTCCATCTGGCCGCGCAGTCCGGTCACGACGCCCTCGTACGAATGCTCCTCAACCAGGGCGTGCAGGTCGACGCCACCAGCACCACCATGGTAAGGGGGCGGAGACTAGAGGGGCGGGGCTTAGGCGAGTGTTCAGAACGTGATCCCGCTGCATCTCGCCGCACAGCAGGGGCACATTGCAGTGGTGGGAATGCTGCTGAGTAGGAGCACCCAGCAGCAGCATGCAAAGGTGGGCGGAGCTAGAGGGGCGGAGCTAGAGTTGTGTAGCTAGAGATGTGGAGAATGAAGAGGAGTAAGCTTCACGGTGAACATGAAGGGGCGGGGAGAAATGGGCGGGACTAGAGTGAGAGTTGAGGATTGGCGTGGACGTACGCCTCTCCATCTCGCGGCTATGAATGGTCACTATGAGATGGTCAGTCTGCTCATCGCACAAGGATCAAACATCAACGTCATGGATCAGGTATCTATTTGTGACATTACTGATTGATATTGATTGATTCAGAATGGTTGGACTGGAATGCACTACGCTACGAAGGCTGGCCACTTGAATGTGGTGCGACTATTTGTGAAGAGCAGTGCTGATGCATTGGCAGAGACAAAGGAAGGAAAGGTCTGTAACAGTATTCGGAAATTATGTAAGTACAAATGTATGAAATATAATTACTTTCATGAGATCACTTTCATTGGTGCGATTACAAGCGCCGCACCCACGCGTCGCGTTCTCGTGAAACAGTGTAAACCCGGCGCGAGTTGCACTCTATGGCGGGATATAGGCGCGGCGCGGGTTTCAATCGCTGTCTTCAGTAAGGGTCAATTCAGACCTGAATCTGAGTGTGATGATCACTGGCGATGATGTCTACTGACTTACACCGCACGGACCCAAAGGACCGCAACTCCCGAGGGCGCCAGATCTGATACAGATTTTGAAGACCAACTTGTAAATTGAATTGTTCCTGCTCGAACTGCGACATGCGGAAAATGAAGAGATACTATAACAGGTGCCGCTGTGCTTCGCGGCTGCTCACAACCACCTGGACTGTCTCACCTTCCTCCTCAAACAGAAACACGACACGCACCAGCTGATGGAGGACCGCAAGTTCATCTTCGATCTCATGGCGAGTGCCACAACCCAACACACAACACCCACTCGCTGTAGGTATGCGGCAAGAACAACGACAACCAACCGCTACAGGAGTTCATTCTACAGTCGCCTGCGCCCATTGACACTGCTGTGAAGCTAAGTAGTCTGTACAGGTAGGGGAGGGATTCGCGGCGGGACCAATACATGATTATACAGGGACATGTCTGAGAAGGAGAAGGAACGAGCGAGAGATCTCTCCAATGTATCCGTCTTCTCGGAGAATATGGCTGTGGAGCTACTGGGTATGCTAGATTACATTCGCCTGGATATCATGTATGTTGCAGGTATCACTGCCACCGAATACAACGCAGCTCTTCTGTTGAAAGCCAAGGATAACCGCGGACGTCCCTTGTTAGATGTGCTAATCGAAAACGAACAGGTATAACAAAAAAGTACACTTGTGGTATGGTAAAAGTTTCAGAAAGAAGTGGTATCTTATGCGTCTGTGCAGCGCTATCTCACCGAGATATGGACAGCCCGTGTCGACTGGTCATTTGGTACGTGCCGTCTCACTCCGTTCCACTCTCTCATTATTCGCTCACTGCCTATCACTGCGCGATATTTTTGCGTGATCACTGGGCGTTGTGACGAGCGCCTGTGAGCCAGTTTCTAGGCAGTAGACGAGAGTGGATGGAGTGAGGGGAGGAGTCCTGGGTGTGTGGGCGGTGCGTCGACCGGACGTCCGCGCCAAGCGCCGCGTCGCCAGGGGTTCGGTGTCGGAGGACGCCGAGTCCCGGGCGGACAAGGAGGGGCGTACGGCTCAGGGCCCAAAGGCAGCAGGCAGAAGCCCCCGCGCGGTGACAGTGGCCGGATAGCGTCTGCGAGTACCACAGCACACCCAGCCTCTCTAATACCTCCAGACCTCGAGTCGTTTTGC
Organism: Rhabditoides inermis; assembly: GCA_963966185.1. Taxonomy (NCBI): domain Eukaryota; kingdom Metazoa; phylum Nematoda; class Chromadorea; order Rhabditida; family Rhabditidae; genus Rhabditoides; species Rhabditoides inermis. The sequence continues at coordinate 163,593 of CAWZYM010000039.1, read as the reverse complement.
ACTTTTTTATGTGTTTTGTTTCCAGGTAAGACAGTTGCGTTCTCTCTGTTTGTTCTTTGTTGTCCTCCCGCCTGGTTCTACTTTTCACTGCCTCTCGATTCTCGCATTGGAAGAGCCCCAATCATCAAATTCGTATGCCATATCGTGAGTTTTTGTACAAAAAAGACAATAACTTCATCAGTTCACATTGAACATTTCAGGTCTCCCATGTGTACTTCACGATTCTGTTGACGGTAGTTGTGTTGAACATCACACACAAGATATACGAGGTAAGTAATATCAGATGGATAACATCATCTAATATTCAGACGACGTCGGTGATTCCGAATCCAGTGGAGTGGATGCTGCTGCTGTGGCTGAGTGGGAACCTCGTGTCCGAGCTGTCCAATGTCGGAGGAGGAAGTGGACTCGGAATCGTCAAGGCGAGTCTCTCTCTCTCTCTCTCTCTCTCTCTCTCTCTCTCATGTGGATATATACAACACACTCTCTTTCAGATCTTGATATTGATCTTGTCTGCCGCCGCCATCGCAGTTCACGTGTTGGCTTTTCTTCTGCCGGCTGTCTTCCTCACATATCTCGACAACGATGAGAAACTGCACTTTGCAAGGACCATGCTCTATCTCAAGAATCAGGTGGGAAGAGGCGGAGAGGGGAAGAGAGAGAGAAAGAGAGAGAGAGAGAGAGAGAGAGATGCAGTTGTTCGCATTCGCCCTTCTGTTCGCCTTCGTGGAGTTCCTCGATTTCCTCACCGTCCACCATCTCTTTGGACCGTGGGCGATCATTATTCGGTGAGATATAGTAATTTGAAACACAATTGGATAGGTCTGGCCTAGAGATTTCGAATATAGCTAAATAACGAGATAGTATTTCTCAGAAGAGCAGAGAGCAATATGTGGTCGTTCTCTTGTAGAGCAGGACACAGATATTTCAAGACCGTTCAGCTTCCGAAAGAACAAAAAATTGAGCATGGAATGATGGAATATAAATAAATGTGTTACTGTATTTTTTTTTTAAAAAAAAACATTGTCTTTATTCCAGAGATCTGATGTACGATCTTGCTCGGTTCCTCGTGATTCTGATGTTGTTCGTGGCTGGCTTCACCTTACACGTCACCAGTATATTCCAGGTGGGCGTGGTTTCAGAGGGCGGAGTGTAGTAAATCCATCTCAGCCAGCGTACCAGCCAGTAGATGAAGACAGTGCGGAGTTGATGCGACTCGCCTCTCCGGAACAGACACTCGAAATGCTCTTCTTCTCGCTCTTCGGACTCGTCGAGCCTGGTACGCACCGCTCCGGCCCCTCTCATCACGCCCCCTTTTCCAGACTCGATGCCTCCGCTGCATCTCGTGCCCGACTTTGCCAAGGTGATCCTCAAGCTGCTCTTCGGAATCTACATGATGGTCACGTTGATTGTGAGTTGTGTGTCTTGATCGGGTTGTGTTCTGATCAGACGATGACGTCAGGTGCTCATCAACCTCCTCATTGCTATGATGTCTGACACATACCAACGCATTCAAGCGCAGTCAGATAAGGAATGGAAGTTCGGCAGAGCGATCCTCATCAGACAGGTGAGCGGAGCGTGAAGGGGCGGAGCGTGAGAGGGCGGCGCGAGGAGTGTGCACGGTTCGGATAGTTGCACAGCGCGCCTATAGAGAGAGCGGCGCGCGCACAGGCCGCGCCGCGAGTGATTGGGCGCGTAGCGATTTCAGTCGAGAAATTATTGCGCTCTAGCGCTTGCTGGTAATTTCGCGCAACGCGTGTTCGCGGAGCGGCTGCGCGCCCGCCGCTGTCCACTGTGCAACTATCCGGGCCGTGGTGTGGGAACGGGAACAAAGTTCATTTCAGATGAATAAACGCTCCGCAACACCTTCTCCTATTAACATGCTCACCAAACTGCTGGTGGTGCTGAAGGTCGCCTATAGAAATCGATGTGAGTGTGTCTTCGCGACCAGGAAGCCATGAGAACACGGGTGGAGGAATGTTTGTTGCAGTACGCGTGTGTACGCAGAAGGCCCAACAGGACCTGAGGTTCGAGGAGAACATCGACGCTTTCTCGATGGGCGGAGGAGCGGGCGCTGGGGGGAGAGAAGAGGGAGGGGGAGAGGGGGGAGGTGAGTGCGAGCCTTGTGGCTTGTGGCGCAGGCTGTTTTTTTTAGTAAATAGAGTTGGGGAAACAAATGTAAGGAGTGATATAGAGTGGTTGTTTGAGAGATGCGTGGGAGTGGCGCTGACGGCGGCGGCGAGTTGGGGGCGACGTCCATGTCGATAGAGTCCGTCATCGACTGGAAGCGCATCGTCGCCATGTACTACGAGCTGAACGGCATCAAGGAGGTTGACGCCGTCATCATAGACGACCACTGAAATTATTCAAATGATCTCACTGTCTTTGTTTACTTGCTCATAAATCTTTATCCTGTTTTAGCGCTAAATGCCGTGGACATGATGTGCATAGTGATAATTGCCGAATTGGAGTGTACGCTGCAATTTGCAACAATGCGGAGTTGAGTATAATTAGATAGCGGAGTTACGCGCCGTGGCTCTATAGTCGAATTGGATCCTATATGCCATCCGTGACATTTCACATGTTGTGCAGTTTTGTGCGACACAACATGCATGTCATCCAATATCCAAAACGCTTCCATGAGTAGGAATCGAACCCATGGACAGGTCGCGGCGATTGTGCGCTAGCAGCGCGCATTACCACTGCGCTATGGAGGAAGTGGTTAAGAGATTGAAGAGAAAGCCCATCTAGCTGTACTGGCCTCTTCAGTGTGCAATGATGAGAGATAACGATCAAACATATCTGCGAAATTCAATGACCTCTCTGTATGAGCCTCATTGGCGCAGTGGTAGAGCGCGCCGCCAGCGCGCAATCGTTGCGAGCTGCCCACGGGTTCGATTCCCTCTCACAAAGCGTTTTGGATATTTGAAGACATACACGTTGTGTTGCACGAAACTGCACAACATGTGAAATGTCACGGATGGCATATAGGATCCAATCCGACTATATCGATCTAGTTGTTGCGAATTTGTCATGTATTGCCCTTTGTTTACGCATGTTGTTTATGTTTTACCTATTGGAAACATCTGTTTGCGGTTTGTTTATTCGTGACTCGTGTGTGTGTCTTGAATCGTATCCTATGTCAGCAATGCGGTGGGTACAATAGGAGGTCGTTTTGCATAATGACTCTTCGTGGGTGGTCTCTGCTGGGCTGGCGGTTTGGTTTGAGGTCGCATAGCTTTGCAGGCCGCAACAGGCAGGGGCGGGTCTGCTGGCCTTTCATTCCCGCCTCTATTTTTCTCTACATCTCTGTCCACGTGAGCACGCTATGTGATGAAAAAACTCATGCGATCAATACTCCTGTGATGTTATTTATAATATAAATTATTTTTGCTAGACAACGTAGTTATTGAATTATACTATTTGTTATGATTCAGGTAGTGAACTATTATAATTGATTATTCTCTTTTTGTCCCTGTTCAGCAAATGTTCAAGCAGTTATTATAATCATTATTTCACGTTGCTCCTTGTTTCGCACCTGACACTACGTATCTTTATCGCTTTGGTGTGTTTTCGCCACCCACATATCACTCCGGCTCGCTTTCATTACATTATATGAAGTGCCCTAACGAGTTTTGGTTTGCAACAACGTAGTATACCTTCTCATATGCATTTTCTTATGCATTTGTAGTGTCGTTGACAGTTGTTGGGTTTGAATGGAATGCTGGACGCGTGTCATCGGCTCGCTTCCACAACAACAACAACAAACCGCTGCGTATCGATCGCTGCTCGCCACACACTGCTCGCCTCAACTCTCTCTATCTCTCACACCTATCAAACCGTACCTTTCACATTGATTTTAACATCCTTACTATTTAAATAATGCGTTACATTGAGCATTGTTCATGTGTATGGGCTAAAGGCTAATCATTCGATTGATTCGCAAATATATGTTATCACTATCACAGTGCGCGCTGCCATCGTTTCGTGTTGTGAAACGAAGAGGCAGAAAAGGGCTGCTTGCCTGGCGTGCTATCATATGTTCAGAACACATGCGTAGCGCGTTACTTTCTTTCTCATTTATTCAATCACGCCTGATGTCGTTTTCAAATACCACGTCGTTGCCTCTGTTCTTGCTACGAGGCAATATGTCAGAGTCAGAGTAGCCACGTGTTGTGTGAACTGCCGGCGTTTTTAGGCGTTATGCGCGCATATCGGCGAACCAATCATCGGTAATCTTCTGCTTCGTCCCTCCTTCTTCACGAGAAACTGTTTTTGCCCCGTGTGCTATGCACTATTCATTACGCGGAACGGCTATCCAATGTCCTTATATAAAACGCTCGTTCGTTCCATTATTCTTCAATTCTCTATTGCCATTAGCCTGTCCCTATCAATATCTCTTCTATTCCTTCCCTGAACTTTGGACGTTGCACCAAGTGTGCAGTGGTCGCGTGTTTGGCTTGGAACGGTTCCCATGTCGCTTTTTTACGACTTTTGCTTTCTCTCGGTCACATTGCTTTCCTGTATGTGTGTTCTTTGCTCACAAAGTGCATCCAAAGTCGCATTCCCTGGCGATATCTTTCTAAACTCCACTGTTACAACCGATTGACCGATGATCGAATTGGATGTGTGTGTATGTGTGTGTGTCGCCTAGTTAGCGGCTAGCCGTCTAGCCTAGTGTTTACCTGTGTGCATTGCAGAGCGGCAGCGGCGGCGGAAGCGGCGGCTGCGCGGCTCTCACCTCCACTCGCATATTGATCGCTGCATCGATCCAGACGCCCAAGCATGAAGGGCTTTTTCGATTCAGGCAGCGGCAACACTGTCAAGAAGCTCATCGATCTCGTCAAGAATGAGTCGATCGCTCACGACGGCAACGTGGGTGGTCCCTTATCGATTACATTGATTTACGCAGTGGTTGATTGACTGATTGATGACCATGCATAGTTTGTGATTCACTAGTTAGCTATGTGGGTTGAGGAGAGTGAGAGAGAAGGAATGACGGAACTGGGTCAATGCTGCTCACGCAGTTCATGAACTGTCTGGACTGGACTCGCATTTGTTAGAGAGAGAGAGAGAGAGAGTCACGCGTGCGCTGCGGCACGCGGTTTTTGATGTTGCGAACGAGGGGGAAAAAGAGAGCGAGCGAACGGGAATTGATGATCATGGAAGAGGGCTAGAGATATCGTATTTTGAGATATCTCAGTTTGAGGGATTGATTGAGCGATAGCGATAGGAAGTTTTGCTGTTTGTTCAGAATGACCCTAAATGGGCGGAGAAGATGGTGAAGAACGTGGCGAAGAAGCTGAAGAAGGCCAAGTCGTTGGAGGAGTTGGAGAAGTCGATATCCAACTGCGAGCCCTTTACCGACTGCGTGCCCATTCAGAGGTGAGTGCCCATTCAGAGGTGAGACTATGTATCGACTATTGATGAGTTGTGCATAGTTGCTTATTTTGTGAACATATACATATTGTCGAATATGAATGATTGTGTGTGTGTTTGTGTTTGTTTGTTTGATTGATTGCTTGTTTTCGCAGGGCTCTGGACGGCTCGAGTTCTACGACGAAGAAGAACCACCCTCACGTACAGTACATTCGCATGTGGCGCTTCCCCTGGGTACGCACTCATCACGAACTCAAGGTATGCACTTGTTGCTGTTGTTTTTATTGATTTTGGGTTAGCATTTTCTTTTGTTACTCGTTTCTTCCCCTAAAGCCGTAGTTTTGTTTGACCCGTACGACTCCATTATATTTTCTATATCGCGAGTGTACTATAGGGAATAAGATGAGAAATGACCATGGCAAACATACGTGTTTTCCTAGTGGTTGGATTGATCTGGGATGAAGAAATGTGATAGAAGTGGTGAGATCAGGCATTGCGATTTTGTGCAGGCCAGAGTGGAACAAGGGATCGGCTAACTTACCTGTATGCAGTCATGATTATTTGACAGTGCAATAGTGGGAACTTGTTGACTTGTTTCGAATGTGATTGATTCTCTCTCTCCTTCCTTCCTTCCTTCCTTCCTTCCTTCCTTCCTTCCTTCCTTCCTTCCTTCCTTCCTTCCTTCCTTCCTTCCTTCCTTCCTTCCTTCCTTCCTTCCTTCCTTCCTTCCTTCCTTCCTTCCTTCCTTCCTTCCTTCCTTCCTTCCTTCCTTCCTTCCTTCCTTCCTTCCTTCCTTCCTTCCTTCCTTCCTTCCTTCCTTCCTTCCTTCCTTCCTTCCTTCCTTCCTTCCTTCCTTCCTTCCTTCCTTCCTTCCTTCCTTCCTTCCTTCCTTCCTTCCTTCCTTCCTTCCTTCCTTCCTTCCTTCCTTCCTTCCTTCCTTCCTTCCTTCCTTCCTTCCTTCCTTCCTTCCTTCCTTCCTTCCTTCCTTCCTTCCTTCCTTCCTTCCTTCCTTCCTTCCTTCCTTCCTTCCTTCCTTCCTTCCTTCCTTCCTTCCTTCCTTCCTTCCTTCCTTCCTTCCTTCCTTCCTTCCTTCCTTCCTTCCTTCCTTCCTTCCTTCCTTCCTTCCTTCCTTCCTTCCTTCCTTCCTTCCTTCTATTTGCTGCCGGATTGTGTTCATGTCTTGTGATCTGCGTTGCAGGTATGTGGCTCTGGCTACACGAAATGCCATTGCCACAGTGAATTCAAAAAGTGATGCAATAGTGATCAGTGTCATTTATGAAGAAATGTAATGCAACAACTTTCAGGAGGTGCACAACTGTCGTTTCCCGTATTCGAAGAAGTTGGAGCAGGTGTGCATCAACCCGTTCCACTATGAACCCGTGCTACAGACACGCGTGCCACAACGTGAGTGTATTGCCATTATCAATTGATTGATTGACTGAGTTATTGATTGATTGATTGATTGATGTCAGAGATTGTGTCGATCACTGTTCCGAAGCACGTCGTGATGCCGCTGGGAGTCCCCCCGTCTCTCGATCTCGCCGCCACTACCGCCCTCAATGGAATGCCCGGAACGAGCGACGACTCGGTGAGTGCATTGATTTATTGATTTCTGGAACTGTTACTGATTGATTGGTGTTTCAGTACGCTCCGTCTAACGTGACGTTCCCTGGTGGCGACGAGATGCGCGACCAATTCTCCCCGCAGGTAAGGCAGCGTGGTTTGCAGTTATTTATCAGATTTGTTGAACAACCATCGATCTAGCCAATCAGGGAAATATTCTTGGTATCTTTTCTTGAGTACAAGTCGCTAGCTGCTCACATAGGGGTTAATTTCAAATATGCATAGCAAAACATTTTCTCTAAACGTGATAGATCTAGTGGAACTGGTTTTTTGAAAAGTGGCGTGGGTGGGAGGAGCATGTTCAGGGCGCTTTCAAATACAAGAGGGGGAATAATACAATAGTGGGCATAGGTAATGCGTAGTCAGTGTTCCCCACAATTGAACGAGGCGTCATTTCGAAACGTGTTGTTTGCAGGACTACTGGACCCCGGACGGTGGCCGGTCCCTGGTCAGCACCCCCGCAGCCTCCCCCACTGCTGACATGAGTATGCAGCAGGGCTACGGATACGGACAGATGAGTGAGTCGAGCCTTTTATGTATGAATTGTGAGATGTGTTCTATTTCATGTATATTGTGTAGGAGGCGTGGTTGACTGTTTGCTTGCAGCGTTCCCCCCGTCTGCGAGTGCGTCGTCGGCGGGTTCCCCCGTGTTCGGCACACCGGCAGGTGGGAATGCGGGCGGACTGCCATACTCACCCAACTCACTCCTCAGTGAGGACAACGACGAGAGACAGAGGGTGGGTGGACAGACAAAGAGAGGGGAGAGAGAGGGGGGGGAGAGAGGGAGGGAGAGAGGGAGGGATGGTTCAGGACATGGACATGGAGGTGGACGACCTGGCTTCTCCGAGTGAGTGTCATGGTGTGCGGGAAACGGAGGACGTTCCGTACCAGGACCCCGAACACTGGGTATCCATCACATACTATGAGGTGGGCATTCATTTATGAAGGGGTTACTTGTACTTACTTGTGTCTGTAATTTTGTGTTGTTGTGTTTATGGTTGTGTCTACTTAATTGTATGATTTTTCTCGAGTGTTTTTATTGAACGTTGTTGTTTGCAGGAGGGTAAGCGTGTGGGAGAGGCGTTCAATGCATCCCGAGACCAGCCCTACATTCTCATTGACGGATTCACTGCACCCAGCAAGGCCGATAGGTGAGGAAAAGAAAAGGGGACGGGGGAGAGGGAAACGTGGATTGCTTTGAGGTTCTGTCTGGGCTACCTGAACAACATGAACCGTTCTGCACAAGTGCTCGACGCTCGGAAGCATATCGGAAGAGGCGTGCGACTCTACTATCTCGGGGGAGAGGTGAGAGAGAGAGAGAGAGAGAGAGAGAGAGAGAGAGAGAGAACAGTGGGAGAGAATTCATGCAAATTCATTGAATTACCTCGTTTGGAAATATACCGATTACACATATTTGAAGTGACGTGAGAACGATGGAATGTGTTATATGTTTTGTTCGATAGAATTTTTTCTCGATTTCTTGTGTATGTTTGATATTTGTTTGTTAGGTGTACTGCGAGTGTCTCTCGGAGACTGCCATCTTCGTGCAGTCTCCGAACTGCAACCAGCGACACGGGTGGCATCCCAGCACTGTATGCAAGGTACGCACCATACATTCCCACAACGAAGCAGCCAGTACTGGACTCTGCTGCAGGTACCCCCGCACTGCAACCTGAAGATATTCAACAATGCCGAGTTCGCGGCCGCCCTTCGAGTAGCAGCCGGCAGGGGGTTCGAGGCGGTATATGCACTCACCCGAATGTGCACCATACGCATATCATTCGTCAAGGGATGGGGAGCAGACTATAGGAGACAGACGGTCGGTACAGAGAGAGAGAGAGAGAGAGAGAGAGAGAGAGAGAGGGAGGGAGAAAGAGAGAGAGAGAGAGAGAGAGAGAGAGAGAGGGGAAGAGTGTGTGTGTTCAGGTGACTGCCACTCCGTGCTGGGTTGAAGTCCATCTCAACGGTCCCCTGCAGTGGATCGATCGCGTTCTCAAGACGATGGTTCCCGCCACGATCTGCACTTCCAACACGTAGGCTCCACCCCCGCAGGTCACGCCCATCCGCTCTCCCCTCATCTCGAACTTGCATCCCTTTTATCTCTTTTCATCCACTAGGCGCTTATTGGTTTCCTTTTTGTTGACATACAGTTTATATACGTTTATATCATGTGTTATTGGGTGAGTGAGAGATTAGTTATTAGAAAATGCGTTATATGCGTAGAATTAGCAATTTCATGTATTCGAAACCACTTGTACCTCGTCTCGTCGTGTTATTGTGGGCTATGCCCCGCCCCCTTTGATCCCGCCCCCTTCTTTCGCTCTTCTCGTCCCACCCATGTGAACACACTTTGTAGTGCATTGTAATGTTTTTGCACGTAAGTGTACAAATTGTTTATGAAAAGTATTTATATAATATATCTGAAGGTGTTCCTTATATTGTGTACTTGTACGATGTACAATTCGATCATAAAGATGATTTAAAATCAATTTGTCGATTCATACATAGTTGCGAGATGCGTAAAGCTTGAGATGTGGATGAGTACGGTAGAGAGCCTACTTGCGCATGTAGCAGTACCTGAATTATGAAATAAGTACACTGTCCTCATGACTTTGATTTGAAACGTCTTACCAGAGAGCGTGTAGAACAGCGGGGAACACGAATAGTAATAGGAGACAGATGTTGAGGCAGACGTGTCCAGAGCAGCCACGGTCGTGGAACCACACTGCGAGCGGCTGAAACGGATATGGTCCCGACCAGAAAGGGAGATACGGTAGCTAATAACAGTATTAAAGTGATTATAACATTTCTTACCGGCAGGAAAAGAATGAGGATGATCTCGATGATTTTGTCCGAATCGGATCCCTCAGCCATTGTTCCTAGAAAAAAAAGATTTGTTTTTGAACTGAAACATGAATCAGCTTTTTTTTTTTAAATAGACGAGGTATTTGAGGAAAACGAGATGAGTGATATAAAAGAAAGTGAAGAAAACAGAAACAATCCGTTTCCCAGCATGTTTTTGGATATGCATTAGCAAGTAGCAACGGCGAGTTGGCTAGCGCAGTGGAAGGGAACAGAGGTGGTCGACGCACGAATGGGCGTGGAAAGGGCAAGCGTTTCATGTTGCACCCATAATCGGGTGTGAATCAGAGTCATGCGTTGCTCTGCCATCACTCGGGCTCTATTCTCTATTTTATGCGATTCACAATGGCCCGTGATAGTGCCCTTGTTGTCTGTGCTCTCCTTGATTGGCATACTCTCTAGGCAATAAGAGTTTGCTCTGTTTCTCTGTCCCTCTTCATCTCGTGCAGATGAATCATGCTCGATTTGCGCAGGGGGGGGACGTAGGAGATAGGGATAGCTGGTACCGACCAAGGAGTAATGCGAGTGATAAGCGTTGTTCATACAGTCACCGATCTAGCCATCTAGCGTGTGCGGCAAGTGATAAGAAGTGAATCGGTCGTAAATGAATAGTGAGTGTACGAGAAAGTATGCTCTGATCTGAACTGTCTACGATGCATGAATAGATGCATTAAATGAAGGTGGGAATGGAGATATGAACATGACTTCGCTCAATCCTATTTTGTTCAGCATCCATAGTAAACAGGCCGTGCTGATGAGCAATAGTGTGATAACAGCAGTTCATTGACAGGAATTTTCCGAACAAATCGAACTGATAAGCAGGCAGTTAAAATGATATTGATTATATTGAAAAAGGTAACACGTTATAAGTTTTAACGTTATAACAGTGGTTATAGCCTAGCCTCTTAGAAGTTAGAAGTAGGACCTTTCGTGAGGGGTTTTAAATAACTGACCGCTGTGATCGTTTATATCAACATAACACAATTAAACGATTGGGTAGAGTACTATTAGTCCCATCAATACACAACAACGCAGCAAAATACATCGAGACTAATACGTGAAAATCGTTTATTGAGTGAGGAATGGTGGAGATCATACGTTGTCTACTTGGCCTGGGGGTAGGCAGGCGGGTATGCGGGCGCGCCCTGAGGGGGACCGTACTCGGAAGGAGGGTACGAGTACTGAGGCTGGCCTTGCTGCGGCACCTGAGGGTACATCTGCTGGGGCGGAGCCTTAAGGGGCGTGGTCAGAGAGAGGGAGGCGAGGAGACGCGCACCTGTGTGGTGTAGATGACGGTCTGGGGAGCACAGTGGTCGTGATCGTCGAAGTGGTCGTCGTCGCGCATGAAGCAGTACCTGAAATCATCCCGGGTCCCACCACGCAAACATTGATATCATACTTGCAAGTGAGAATCTACTGTAGGTATCGTGTAGAAGGCGATCTCACCATAGCGCGTGAATGATGGAGGGGAAGACGAAGAGGAATAGAAGGCAGAGGTTGAAACACGCGTGTCCACCGCACTGTCGGTCGTGATACCACACGGCGAGCGGCTGGAAAGCAATCTGGGTCCCACCACGAACACATTCCTTTTTTACTTCTGCAGTCTAAGAACTAGATTGTGAACTAACCGGGAAGAATAGTATAAGAATGATTTCAATGATCGCATCCGAATCCGAGTGACGGCTCATTGTGTAGGCAGGGAGTGAGTATAGTTTGGAATAAGGCTTTCCGACGCTCCACCAGCACAGTGATTATTTTATACGCCCAGTGATAGTGATACAGAACGGGCGATAAGACGTCACGCGGTTTCGTGTACATACTGACTCAGCATGGCACGAAAAAACTACTTCCAGAATGAGAATGGATTGGTTATCAGTCGAATAATGCGCAAACCACTGCAAAATAAAGTCTGATTTCCTGTGGTCAGATGGCCGAGCGGTCTAAGGCGCTGGTTTTAGGCACCAGTCTCTCCGGAGGCGTGGGTTCAAATCCCTTGCAGAATTTGATTTTGCGTTGATTTTGCGTTAACATTATTCTTACGCTCTGAAATGCGAAATTTTTTACGCTCGAAAAAGCTGTGGCAGAAACACAAGAACACTTGATAAATATAAAGTGTCCAAACTTAAAGGTACACTAACGACTTATTTTGACTCGGAATGTTTGAAAGAAACACATTAACTTAAATCTTAATCGATTTGTGAGAAAGAACAACGATTATCCGTTGCTTTCAAATGTTGCAACTCGGTTGTTGCAACATTTTTTTTCAAATCAAAAATTGGTCCCGCCACGACTTCCATTCAGTTAAACTCTTCAAAACTGCAGAAATGGCGAGAGAAGACATAACCTCAGATGAAAGTCGAGTCCTGTCTTCGGCAAATGTTTTGCATGAGTGGTAACACGCGTTCAAGAGAGCTAGTTGCAGAATTAAGTCGCCACTGTTCCTTAAACACCTGCTTGTAAAAAAATCTAATCGCATTGTGGAAAAGTAAACACCGCTTATTCACTCATCAGTATTGTTTTTGTGCAACCCGTAGTTTTTTTTTGAGAAAGAGATATGTAGAAATAGGTAAAGTGAGAGGATATAGAGAAAGAAAGAAATAGAGAGAGGAAAGAAAGAAAGAAAAGAGAGAGGAAGAAAGAAAGAAAGAAAAGAAGAAAGGAAGAGAGAGGGGAGAGAGTTATTGAGATAGAGTGTGTGAGAGAGAGAGAGAGAGAAAGAGAGAGAGAGAGAGCTGAGAAAGAGAGAGAGGAGGGGAAAGTGAGAGGGTAGAGAGAGAGGAATAAAGAAAGAAAGGAAGAGAGAGGAGAGAGAGAGTTATTGACAGAGAGCAAGAGAGAGAAAAAGAAAGAGAGGGGAGAGAGAAGAGAGAGAAGAGAGAGAGAGAAGAGAGAGAGAGAGAAGAGAGAGAGAGAAGAGAGAGAAAGAGAGAGAGAGAGAGAAAGAAAGAGAGAGAGAGAGAGAGAGAGAGAGAGAGAGAGAGAGAAAGAGAGAGAATCTGATGGGGCGGGTCTCTTCTTTTCTCTACTCGTAGCCGTCACTGGTGCCATATACGGCCACATCGATTTCTCTCTCTCCCTCTCCCCCTCCCTCTCCCACTCTCTCTCTCTCTCTCTCTCTCCCTCTCTCTCTCTCTCTCTCCCTCACTCGCAAGTCTTGCTTCTCGGGTGTACCCGCATGCGAATGTGCAAGGAAAAAGTCTCTTTTCATCTTTTCATCGGAGAAGTCTTTTCGCCCGAAAGCTTCTCGACACAAAGACGCCACTGATTTGTACTAATTCAGTTTGATATGTATTCACTATATTGTATACTGTACCGTGTCATTTCAGATGGCATTTCTGAATCAGTTGAGTGGAAAGCTGCAGTCTCTCAAGGAAACGGCTCCTTCGATCGGGGCCCACCTGCAGTCACTAAAGGTACGCTCATCTGTGCACAATTCTAACAAGATGATATGTGTACATAAACATTGCAGGATGGTGCCCCGAAGCTGCTGGAATCAGCCATGTCTGCCAAGGACGGACTCATCAACAAGTGCAAGCTAGACTCGCTCGGAAAACTACTCCCGGTGTGGCATGTACTTTGTGCTTTGATCATGTGTGTTTTGTAGGTGAGCGTGGACCGGAAACAGAGCCCGATCGACATTGTGCCAGTGATCACTGCATTCGGGGAGCACCTGCAGAACGCCGAGTTCCGGTGAGTGCTGGGTCCCGCCGCGAAGATGTGACGTTGCTGATTTGAGGGTGGAGTACGACAACTCGGGAGACTTCAAGGCGCGCAACACGGGACAGACGGTGTGTATCGAGCGGGAAGGTGAGAGAGATCACAACTCAGCCAGTTGTGTTGAATGATGATCTTGTGAGGCAACGTCTCCGAGCTGGCCGTGTCGTTCTTGGATGAGGAGCAGTTCCATCTGGATTGCATCAGCTGGCACTGGGGCAGCGAGCCCATGAATGGAAGCGAACACACCATTGGAGGTACGTACTGCTGTCTGTTCGCAACCTTGTCTGGCGGTTCGCTAATCGCATGCTTTCCAATCAGTTATCAGTGTCTCGAAGCTGATTCGGAAGTGTTTCGAAGGTAAAGGCGCAAAGGGGATAATTTTCAAGTGTCTGACCACACATAGAATTATCTCAGATAAATCATGTGTACATGTGTACGAGTTTCTTACGCGTTGTGTGTGCTATTTATGAATGTATGTGTCATAAGTGTCAGGGAAGTGAGTGTTATAACGGACATGCAATGAATAGGTTTTTTGTTAGCTTTAGGCTGCTGGGTATATGTATACGACTCGCATTCTCATCACGGTAATGACTGACAGCACCGGAAACAACATACAACGATACACAACATGTTCCCCCCCGTCTGTCTGTCTGTCTGTCTGTCTCTCTCCCTCCCTCCCTCCCTCCCTCCCTCCCTCCCTCCCTCCCTCCCTCCCTCCCTCCCTCCCTCCCTCCCTCCCTCCCTCCCTTCCTCTCTCTCTCTCCGTTTTTTTTCTTTTCTCTCTCTCTCTCTCTCTCTCTATCTTTTCTTCTTTCCCATTCAACACGTCTCAGTGGCCGTAGATTGGCATGACAGCCAAGAGGAAAAGTTTGGAATTATGATAGTTTTTGTGATACTTGATATCCGCTTTCGGGAGTGCATCGCACGTTCGATGGATAAGCAGGATGAGAGATTGTGGGAAGCTGCTCGCGGAAACATGCTAATCAAGCAGCGGCCATTGCGATGTTGCCAACATTCTATTTCTAGACGGGAAATTGACTATAGCTGCGGAACGGGATATAGAGGCAGGTAGGTGTATAATACAATTTTCGATATGGAATGGATAAAGCCGGCTACATTGGAAACTTGGGAGGAAAGCCAAAAAAAATGAAACGTGGATGAACATATGCAAGAATGCAAGTCGTATGTATGATGTCAGTTTTGTAGGGGTTGGCTACGCTGGCGAGCTTCACTTGCTGCACCGCAACACCCGCTTCCCCACCTGGGAGGCAGCTCTCAAACAACCCAATGGAATACTCGCCATCGCACTCTTCCTCAATGTGAGTCCACTCCAACCGACACTGGACGGGGCTGGGGTGACCGGTGGATGAACCACACTGGACCACACATTTCATGTGGTTGTTTTGTGACAGGTTCGGTGCAGCGTGTGTATTCCGTGGTTCTTTTAAATGTGGCTGCTGGCTGGTGAGTGGTGAGTGGTGAGTGACTGGTGTGCGAAACGGCATTATCGGCTGCCCAGCAGGCTGCGAGCGAGGCGCGGAGAGATTCAATTTCTTGCCCCGGAGTGTTTTCTTCCCCCCCCCATTGCCGGGCGGCATTAGTCCGCGTTGGAAGAGGGTTGGGTGTGGATGGAATGAGTCATCTGTTGCAGGAGTCTCACGACGACAACCAAGCGTTCCGTCCCTTCATCGACATCCTATCACAGATCACATACAAGGGAAACGAGTGCCGCGTGAACACATTCGACTTCAACGCTCTCTTCCCGTCGGCAGGTGAGTGGGTCCCGCCACGACAACTTGCTGAGGGTGCGTTTCAGAGAAGTGCAAGGAGTTCTGGATGTACGAGGGGAGTGAGACGGTGGATGCGTACCGGGAGACAGTGCAGTGGCTGGTATTCCGGTCAGCCCTTCCCATATCCAGTGCACAGGTACGGTACACACACTGTGTAAGATTCTATCATTGGCAAAGGACCTTCAAAAAGATCTCAGAATGCACTCAACCCTGAAGCGATCCCCGCAAATTCTCCAAAAGAGCATCCTCAGACCTCAGAGAATGCCTTTTTGTATGCATCATAATCATAAAGCGGCTTTTTGATACATAATCGAGTTCGCCATGAAAGATGAAGATTGTTAGTATTCATTAGCAGGCGTCCTAATGAAAAAGACTAGAAAAACCATGAGTCTTTATCTACTTGTTGTGTGCAACCTGACGTCATGACGTCATCGATGAAAAACAACAACAACAACCGAGCGCTAATGAAGGTGGTTGGTGAGAGTGAGAGAGATACTACTATGAATAGATGAGTGAATGGGATAGACGGTAGAGAAGGGAAGAAGATGGGATGGAGAGAGGGAAGGGGGAAGACGGTCAAGAAGGGATGGGAAGTAAAGAGAAGAGAGAAGAGAGAGAGAGAGAGAGAGAGAGAGAGAGGGAGGGAGAGAGAGGGGGGAGGGGGGAGGGGGGAGAAAGGGGGCTCTCCCACGGGAGCCGCATCCATTTAAATCCACGTCCAT
>CAWZYM010000039.1:115000-142500 GCA_963966185.1 Rhabditoides inermis | reverse complement strand
TGTCAGTCGTGCTGTGTGGTCGACGACCAGCTCAACATCCTCCCCATCTCCTCCCACATCAACAAGATCGAGGCTCTCCCGCCCAGCGCCAGGGTACGTCTCTTATCATGTTTACACAGATTTGTGTTGTTTTTTGTTAGACTTTATTATTCATATTGTTTGTGTGATTGCAGAAAGAGGTGACAGCGTCGGACGAGGAGCTGTCTCAGTTGAAGGAGTCGATGAAGGACACGAAGCCGATCGGGGACCTGCTGGTGAGAACGCGCACTGCCTGCCAGGCCAAGTGCGTGCTCCGTCTGCTGGACGTGATCACTGAGAAGCAGCTGAACGCCACCTGCTCCATCACGGCCGCGCGTGGACGCGGAAAGTCGGCAGCCCTAGGTCAGTTGAAATTGAAACCACCATATCAATCTTGTTTTGCTTTGCATATCAGAATATCAGAATATTTATCTCGAATCAAGTAGTACACATTATCGATTACGTAAATTACGGTGGGATACGGTGAAATACAGTAATACAATGCCTACTGCGAGTTCCAAAAACACGGGTTTCGGTGATCCCGTGGATGCGTACGCGTTGTTGGTGATGCTTGTCATCCCCTGCTTGCGGCTTCTGGGGAAGTTTCGATCTCGGCGGCGGAAGATCCGGGCTTCAACGATCGATCGCGAAGAGACGTCTCCGAGAGTGTCATCGTCTTCGAGGATTCCTCTCCAGTCTCAATGCCGTAGATGTAGAGAGCGAATACCAGTCCGGTTAGTGTCCTCCGCCGCACTGCATTGTTCAGGGGTCGGGGGAATAACAGGGGTAGACACGCGACCGCGCACTGGCAGAGACATGAGAGGAATGCGCTTGGCTTTGCATATACTGTGCATAAAATTTTAACATACTTTTGTAGGTCTGTCGCTGGCTGGCGCGATTGCATTCGGGTACACGAACATCTTCGTGACGTCGCCGTCTCCCGAAAACCTCAAGACCCTCTTCCAGTTTGTCGTCAAGGGATTCGACGCCATCGACTATCAGGTCGGTTATGATATATAAATATGAGTTTCAAATTTTGTTTGAACTATTTCACGATACAAGATGTGTATTTGCAGGAGCACACTGACTACGAGTTGGTTCAGTCGACGAACCCCGAGTTCAACAAGGCCCTCGTGCGTATCAACGTCTTCCGCGAACACAGACAGACCATCCAGGTATGTGACGACAGTTTTATGAACGTTTTGTTTTGTATTAGGAATGACAATGATTTATATTTGTATTTACGATGTTTCATACGTTCATTATTCTTGCAGTACATCCACCCCTCGGACGCCGTGAAGCTCGGTCAGGCAGAGCTGGTGGTTATCGATGAGGCCGCCGCCATCCCCCTCCCGCTCGTCAAGGACCTGATCTCGGGTATGCCAGACCCTCCATACTACGTTATCTACTTTGTATCTGGTATTGCATTATTGTAGGTTCGTACCTGGTGTTCCTGGCGTCTACTGTGAACGGCTACGAGGGTACTGGTCGGTCTTTGTCGCTCAAGCTCCTCCAGCAGTTGAGGCAGCAGGCTGCCGGGTGCGCAAAGGGAGAGAAGCAAGTCACCAGCAAGGGTATGTTCCATTCACTGTTCACTGTTATTTGTGGTCAAGTGAATGTATTATTGTGTATTTTGTCAAGGTCGTGTCCTGCACGAGATGGTGTTGGAGGAGTCGATTCGATACAAGCCCGGAGACAAGGTAGGGAGATGGGTGGTGATGTGTATGTTGTTGTTGTTGTGTAGGTGGAGAACTGGCTGAACCGCGTGCTGTGTCTGGATGCTGCCGGCGCGGGCGGCCGACTCGGATGTGGCACTCCCCCTCCCAGAGACTGCCAGCTGTAAGCGACTATATTTATTAAATTAATGATATGAAGTACTGCTTGTATGTATGTGTGGCCTTACAGGTACTATGTGAACCGCGACACTCTGTTCTCGTTCCACAAGGCGTCGGAGTCGTTCCTGCACCAACTGATGAGCATCTACGTGTCCGCCCACTACAAGGCACGGATCGCGAGGGCTGGCTTGCTGTGACTGTGGTGCGTTTCAGAACACTCCGAACGACCTGCAGATGCTGTCGGATGCGCCGGCGCACCATCTGTTCGTGCTGATGGCGCCAGTGGACGAGCAGCAGAGCCAGCTGCCAGATGTGAGCGCCTGCCGGCAACCAGCGCCACTCACCTTCCGAGTTGCAGGTGCTGGCTGTGGTGCAGGTGTGTCTGGAGGGCTCCCTCTCCAAGGAGCGTGTGGAGGGCAGTCTCCAGCAGGGCAAGCGAGCCGCCGGAGACCTACTCCCATGGACTATCAGCCAGCAATTCATGGTGCGTTGACAAGATGCTGCTGCGTCAGAAAGAGAGAGATAGAGGGGGGGGGGGTGTAGTACGAGGTGCTTGTAGGACTCTGAGTTCCCGACGCTGTGCGGAGCTCGTATCGTGCGCTTGGCGGTGCACCCCGACTACCAGTCAATGGGCTACGGTGGGCGGGCGATGGAGCTGCTGCAGGAGTACTACATGGGGCGGGTACCGTGTCTCGATGAGAAAAAGGCCAAGAGCAAGGACGCTGCCAAGACGGTCAAGGACGCGCACACGCTGGTGCTGCTGGAGGAACAGGTCGCTCCCAGGGTAGACCTCCCGCCTCTCCTGCGACGCCTCGACGAGAGGAAGGCCGAGCGCCTCGACTACATCGGAGTGTCCTACGGGCTCACTCTCGGCCTGCTCAAGTTCTGGAAGAAGGCTGGCTTCGTGCCTGTATACGTCCGCCAGAATGCCAACGACCTCACCGGAGAATACACGTGCATCATGCTTAGAAAATTCGAAGAAGGTGAGTTTCCTCGATTTTTGTTTGTTGCTTACAAGTAGTATTGTGTTGTTTTGAGAGGAGGACGATGATGCATCTGCGCCCCCTTCGTGGCTGTCTGTGTACTGGGGCGAGTTCCGCCGTCGCATCGTGGCCCTTCTGGGATTCGAGTTCCGCAAGTTCCCCGCCCAGCTCGCTCTCTCCATCCTCCAGCTGCGGAACAAGGACGTGGAGAAGGCCTCGTCCAACAAGGGTGAGTGATCAAGGATGTTGGATGTCTGAGTGTTGGAGTTGTGTCATGACAAGTGTGTGCATTTTCCTTTCAGTGCTGTCTCGTTCTGAGCTCGGATTGATGCTGTCGAACACGGACCTGCGTCGTCTGTCGCAGTTTGCCAAGAACATGGCGGACCACACCCTGGTGACGGACATGCTGCCGACCCTCGGCCGCCTCTACTTCAACCAGCACCTGGGGGAGGGCGTGAAGCTGTCGGCCGTGCAGGCTGCCATCCTGCTCGCCATCGGACTCCAGCACAAGTCGGTCGACGACCTGGTCGCCGAGCTAGACATGCCTGCCAACCAGGTAGGCAGTCATGCACTCTGGATGTCATACGGTATAACCTTTGTTCAGATCCTTGCGCTGTATGTGAAGACGATGCGTCGTCTGTCGGAGCACCTGGATGGAGTGTGTGCGGATGCGGTGCGTGCTGAGATGGAGAAGCCGAAGGAGGGCATGGAGGGAGCGGCCGACGCCACCAAGCACATGAACCCCCTCGCACAGAGCCTCGAGGTGGGCAGAGAGGGAGTGGACGGGTTAGAGGAGGACTGTGTTGTAGGATGAGATGAACGAGGCCGAGGCTGAGATCAAGGCGCGTCAGGCGAGGGACAAGAAGAACATGCTCAACGAGCTCAGCACAGAGCTGCAGCAGTATGCCATCAAGGTAGGTGGAGAGGGAGAGGGAGTTCATCGACGACACGATTATAAGATGTGAGATGGTAATGTTGTGTTTCAGGCTGACGACGAGGCGTGGAAGGCTGCTCTGCAGGGAGACAACGCAGCCGTCAAGAAGCTCACTGGACTCATCTCCGTCAAGAGCAAGAGGTGAGTGGGGAGTGGGGGTGGTTATGGATTTGTTATGAATAATAATGAAATTGTACCAACCTAATACTCTGTTGTAGGAAACTGAAGGAGATGGCAGTTCCTGAGGAGAAGGACAAGCATGCGGGAAAGAAGAAGAAGAGGACCACCCACATGGACAAGGGAATACAGAAGTAGACTCACTGTATGTGGTTTGTGTTCTATTATTGATTTGTTGGTTATTACATTTTAATTGTTTTCATTGTAACACTCGTGTTGTTGTCTGTTGTTATGTTGTAAGTTTGAGCGATTAGTTATTGTTGCTGTTGTTGAATTTTGAGTGATCGAAGTGAGAAATGGTATAAATTGTCTATTGGATTGTTTGTTGTGATCTTTGATTATTTTAATATAACATGTTCGAAAGACATTATCGATATCTCATTTATTCTTATTGAGTGGAGTGTTGACTTGACTATCATTCGACATTCGTGATTTTTTTCCAGATGGCTCGCGATCGCAGCAGGAGCCGTAGTCGAGGTAAGTCGAGAAGAGAGAGAGAGAGAGACGGAGGGACGTATCCAAGTTGTGTTTTCCAATCCTCATCTGTGGTCTGAGAGTATTGGATACGTCTCTCATGGGATTGGTGTAGGAATGGAATCATGTTGCCGATTTAGCGTCTTCTCCGTTGTAGACCGCGACTCTCGGCGGAGGGAGTCTCGACGTTCCCGGTCGCGCTCTCCCCGCAAGGAGAAGGAGCAGCGGAGGAGCAGGGACAGGGACACGCGACGAGAGAGGAGCAGGAGCAGGGAGCGCGGAACAGAGCGGGACAGGGAGCACCGCCGCGACAGGAGGAGGTCCCGCAGTGCCGACCGCGACGACAAGCGCGACCGCAAGAGGGGCTCGCGCTCTCCCGACAGGAACGGGTGCGTACCATTGGTATGGTATTGATTGGCCGTATAGGGATTGTTTCCAGCCGCGACCGTGATCGTGACCACAAGTCGGAGAAGCGCGACAAGGACAGGAAGACGCGCCACGTGGAGCAGAGTAAGTTCCGTTATTGATTGATTGCATGTGTATTTATTGATTCTAGAGCCGATCACTTTGGAGGCGATTGCGACCGCAGAGGACGAAATGGCAAAGATGATGGGATTCGGCGGTTTCGACACGACAAAGAACAAGAAGGTGGAGGGGAACGTGGACGGGCTGGTGAAGATCAACAAGTCTCGGAGGTACAGGCAGTACATGAACAGGAAGGGAGGATTCAACCGACCCCTCGACTACCAGGCGTAGGCGCATCATCCTGTAATCCAGCCACCACGGCATCTTCCCAATCGCGATGCATCGCAACATGTCCTTGTTTTGTTTTCAATGTATTTTGTGACTCATTGATCTTTTTTCAGTGCGAGTTTTGTCGTTTATTTATAACCGTAATATTGATTGATGTTGATGTATAAAGTGTTTGTCGGAAGATCCATGTGTTTGGTGGTGTGATATGATCATAATCGGTTCTCATTGAATCCGTGTAATATATGCGAATTGAGTACTATTTTTATAAGCGTTATAAATGTTTATATTTAGACTGTGGGTATCGTGAGGAGAAGAGAATTGTATCGGAGTGATCGCGAGAAGAGAGTATGGGAGACAAGATGCTGGGCAGCGTGATAGCTGTCGACTGCGGCAGCAAGGGATACTTCCAGGCAGGACATCGTCTTGGTGGCGGGTGTGAGTGGTTGTTTCAGGGCAAGCTGGCCGCCGTCGACCCTGTGTCCAAGTCCATCACACTCAGCAATGCATTCAAGTGGGTCCATGACTGTCGGAAGCGTTGATGACGGGGACATGTTCAGTGAGGGCGTACCTGTCGGGAAGTCGATCGTCCTGGCTGGCCCCGAGATTGTCAGCCTCAAGGTCATCAAGACGGCTGAGGTACGCAATACGCATCAACGTTGTTAGTGTGTATGTGTGTTGCAGTGGTTGGCGGCGCCGGCGCCTGTCGCAGCAGTCGCCCCCATGCCTGTCGTCCAGCAGCAAGCAAAGGCGGACAAGAAGAAGGCAAAGGTGGGTTGTCTCCTCGTTCATCTTCTATATGTGTGTGTAGATGACGGATCGGTCTAGCAGCACGGAGGATGACGCGGGAGGGGCGCAGCGGCACAAGCAGCAGCCCAAGGAGCGCCGCAAGAAGCGCGTCTCTCCGCCCCTCCCCGCTCCCCTCCCTCCCATTGCTGACATGACACCCACACCGCTCTTCAGGAGCTTTGAACCGCAGGTGAGTGTGTGCGACTCATAGCAGCAGTACATTCATCTATCACCTTTAAAATTTGGCAATGACAATGTGTTGTTGCAGGTTGCCCAGCCGCAGGGACAGAGCCAGGAGGTTCGTGTGGGGGCGGCACAGGGACAGGGAGGGAGGAACAGCAAGCGGGGCAAGGGTCAGTCGACAACCACGTCCCGCCCATTCATCCACACTAGGCGTTGCAGCGGGCCCGTCCGGCATCCCGTCTGTCGACGCGGCCAACGGATACGGGCGCACCTCGCAGCAGAACAGACACCTCGACAGACCCCTCGCCCCCCATCTCGTACACACAGACTTCGACTTCGAGGAGGGAAACGAGGTGTTCAGGAAGGAGGTGCAGGTGTGTGGAAAGGGAAGGGGAGAGAGGGAGATGTCGTCTTTCAGGACCAGCAGTCGACGGACGACGCCGAGTTCTACGAGCAAGTGGAGAAGCTGAAGGTGTCGAAGAACTTCAAGCACACGGAGAACATCGTCGCCGACCCGAACAGAATCACCAGCTGGACGAACGTGGTGAGGGAAGGAGGGGATGCAGTTTGATGTGTGTGTACGGTCAGATCTCGGAGCACGGTGAGATGTCGATGACGAGCGGCGCGGAGTCGAGCTTCGAAGTCGCCTCGGCCATGGCTGGCAGGAAGAAGAAGGCCGTGTCTGGATGTGGTGGTGGGAGTGGCGCGACTCCGCCCCCTCGCTTCCCGCCCCTCTCCTTCCGATTCACTGCCGACGGCGAGCGCATGCCTGTTCTGGCAGCTGCGCATAAGAAGGCTTACCTGCGGGTGAGTCATACTGTCGTGCACATTGTGTCTATCAGACTAAAAAATAACCACGGAGAGTACATGTTATTAACTATGCACACATCCGGTTTCGGTCTCTTTCACCAGACCGAATGTGTTATTAACTATGCACACATCCGGTTTCGGTCTCTTTCACCAGACCGAATGTGTGATCCTACCGGCCGGGACCATCAACAGTGATGTACCGGTAGGACAGGGGCATGGCATTTAGACTTGACATTAGGGACATTGATTGCTGTGTGTATGGAGTGTGATGGATCGTTTTATTTGAGGCTGCCTCGGAGGAGCTGGGCGGGGATGTGCTGGCTGCTCTGCTGGCCGACAGGATGCTCACATGGCTGCTCGAAGTGATCGCGGCGTGAGTGGATGGGAGAGGGAGAGAGAAGGCGTTGTTGACCCGTAGGGCTATTCATGCTTGTCAGGGGGTATAGCAGTGGTAGAGCATACATGTATGTGACGGAAGAATGGGTCCTTTCAGTGAGGGTGTTCTGGTGGAGCACGTAGTTGTGTTGGCTGGCGCGAGCACTCTCCCGTCCCTCACCGACTCGTTCCTCCGCCATCTATCCAACCGGTCAGTCCCTCTCCCTTCTCCCCCTCCCTTCCTCCACTCTGTGTGCATTGCAGTGCTGTGTCGTGCTTCGTGGTGGGCCGCCGTCCGTCTCGTCGTCTGCCCCACGTGTGTTCCCTGAACACGCCCACTGCCCTCCCGGAGAAGGCACAGGTGGTGGTGGATCTGGAGTACGGGGGCAAGCTGTCCGAGCCAGTGCACAAGTGGCTCGCCAAGCAGACGGATGCGCATGTGCTGCGGATGGAGGGAGGCGGAGAGCGACAGGGAGCAAAGGTATGGGGAGAGAAGGGGGGAGATGATATATGGAGCGTGTTCAGACGCACTCGCTGTATATCGGCGCCTTGACTGATTCGTTGCGCGAAGGAACCGCGGCTGCGAGTGGTGAGTGCTTGTGTCTCCCCTCTGACTGTGTCTCTCTCGCCTTGTCAGTTGCCGTGTGCGACGTGGGCATTCCCTTCGACTGGCTGGAGGACGATGGCTGCGCCGCCCTCGCCCGTGCATTCGCCACCAAACAAATATGCACACTCTGAGCGCCATCTGTAATCTAATCCATGTATATGAGTATAGTATCCCCTGTGTTCCTTTATTACGTTTCCAAATTATCTACCTGTGTTCCCCTACCATCTACTTTAACGTGTATCCCATACCGGATTTTGATATGTTTGCATGATTGTGTCTAGTAGCTTGTCTCTTTTTCGTTTCCCGTGAGTGTTGTGTTTTACGGGAGTGTATTGTATCTACTGTACTATGTGCATAGTACCTGCTCGGGTCATGTATGTGGTGTATTAGTGTTTCGTATTCACTTAATAATTCGCAAATCCCATTCATTATCCAAGTATTGCAATGCGTGTTATTTCCTACGTTCAAATATCTTAGATTTTTACTTGTAGAGTAGATTTTTGATTGGTGATATCTTCGCATAGTATAATTATGTTACTGTGTTGTCATAGTTTGTAGATTTTTTTGTAACGGAGTATTTTGTGGAGAAAATTATTGATTGATTTTCCCGAGCACTTCTGTGTGCAATAAAGTACTCTGTTCAAGGTGTTATTTGTTTTTTGAATGTGGCCACGAGTCGATGCAACTCTTTGATATCTGTATTCATTCGCCTTATTTTTGTAGAGATACCTTGTCGTTGTTCAGATGTCTCTCAACAAAGAGACACAGCCGGTGTCTCTTTTCGAGAACGACTTTGTCAATGATACTAGTACTAGGTGAGCATTTTGTGTAATCATGGTATCACATGGTTTGTATGATGCTGGAGTGCACTTGAATATGTGTACAGTACCCTGATTGCAGAACCGAGTTCTCAGTGCAGAACGTTCTCCTACTCGGGGGCGGATCAATGAACGAGTGGTGAGTGCTGGCTGCACAGCCGTCCCTACTGCCCTCTTGCAGGTGGCACATGTTCGTGGGTATGCTGATGTGGCAGATGACGTCATACATCGCCGCCCACGCAATAGCACTCGTCGTCGCGGTGGTGATGCTGAGGTGAGCAGGGTGAGAGAGAGGGGGGGGGGGGAGGGGGAGGGGGAGGGGAAGAGATTCTGTTCTAGGCGCCACCACAAGTCCCTCATCGCGATGACTGTGGCGTTGTCGGGTGAGTGTCGGTGTGTGTGTGTATGTGTGTTTCCCTTCCAGCAGTGTCAGTCATCGTTCGTTCCTGTGCTGCGCACTTCACGCCGCCAACAAGGCCGCCAACAAGGTCGGCTCAATCTATGTGTTATTTGCGTTTCACCTCGTGGTTATGTTGTGTGAATATCACTATGGGTTTCATATATAATTGTCCGTTGTTGAGCCGTTGTCGCCGATCTACTGTATGTTCATTGGCTGCACGCAGACGGTACTCGCCCTGGCTGTGTCGTTCAGCAGGATACTCGCCACGTTGTGAGGGAGGAGAAGGAGGAGGAGGAGCAGTTGAGTGGAGAGGGAGCAGAGTGTAGGAGTCGATTCTTCTAGGGGAGACAGATAGACCTCGAATTGTACATGCTTGTCTGTGATTCTTCATTACTTTACGGTTTAACGTGTACACTGCTTACGAACTTGTAATAATATGTATCTATTCTATAAATTTAACATTTACATGAAAATTATATTGGCCTTCCTTTCTCCCAAAGTCGTGTATATAGACTCAACTGGGTACCGCGAAGAAAATGGAATACCATCCTTAGCCCCAGTGGGAGTCACTTCCTTCCTCACCCAACCTTGCGAAAAACCTTCAGAACTACGTGTCGCTCATCTTTAGAAAGTGTTTTTAATCAACTTTTTGATATACAAGCGAGTCTAGTCTTGCCTCAAACAAAAACAAACACTCGTGTACTATACGCAGATGGATTTATCAAACATATATCGGACGAAGTGTCGTGAGAGAGTGGGGACTGCGCGTAGATGTGTTTTGCAAATGAGAAAGTAGATGAGTATAGACAGCGAGAGAAGAGGGACCTCTCCCGTGTGCACCTAATAGCAC
The DNA here is from genome assembly GCA_963966185.1 of Rhabditoides inermis. Classification (NCBI taxonomy): domain Eukaryota; kingdom Metazoa; phylum Nematoda; class Chromadorea; order Rhabditida; family Rhabditidae; genus Rhabditoides; species Rhabditoides inermis. Next base: position 132,497 of record CAWZYM010000039.1, on the reverse strand, counting down.
ATACGAGATACATCCATACAAATATCGAATCTCTCTTCTCCCGGATGTGAAAAGAGAGAGCAGCGGGCAGGATATACAAAATGGGCGGGGCTGGAAGGGGCGGGGCATGGTGTTCAATAGCCGGACAGCTCCTGGAAGGTCTGATCGAGCTCCTCGGAGATACCCTTGTAACGCTCCTTCTCGTGCACCAGCTCGTCTAAAACATAAGATGAAATGGAACTCTCGAACACTGATGGACATGAAACATTCAAGTTAGATCAAAATCAATCCATACGGTTAGGTGAAAAAGGTTATGAAAACTCACTCACTCATGCAACCATTCCTTGATAAGGCGGCTTGGGGTGAGGGAAATATATAAAGGGGGTACACCGGCAGCAATGTCGCGCCATGACTTGATTAAATAAGAGACATACATACAAATATCATGTACACATTGCAAGTTGTAAAGATAGTGAATCGGAGGAGGGAACAACCATGGAAGAAGAGAGTGTAAGCGAATGCGCAAGTACAAGTAGTAGTACATTGAGAGAATAGAGAGGATGGATTGACTACAAGGGCGGTACATGATGGGTAGGGGTCTAGACGCCGTTGAGCTCTGAGAGTAGGCGGTCGAGCTCGTCCTGCAGTTCGCGCGCTTTCCGATCCGACAAGTCCTTGGAGTCTGAAACTCACTCTCACTCCATTCCACACGCAAACTCGCACTTTCATTCCATTTTAGATCCACTCTCACACAATCACGAATCATGCCATGCCAACATAGAGAACAGAACAGATGACATGTAGGCATGCAACATGGACAGAGAAGAGTAGTGAGTGAGTCTCGGCATTCGCTGGTCCGGGATGCGGCGCTCACATGTGTTGATTTATGATCCCTGGATCTCCTGGACGGTCTGCTCGATCTCCTCGGTCAGGTTCCTCACACGCTCCTTCTCCACAAGCAGGTCATCTACACACAAAGCACAGTAGACAAGACACGAGACGACACATTTCACGTGGACAACACTTGCTCCATCCCTCTCGGCTACCTCTCGCACCTGGTTCTCGGAATGAGGGGGCGCGAGAGAAGAGGCAGTGAGGGAGAGAGATCTGTTTAAACACTCGGCGCACTCTTAAACTCTCACTCACTCTCTCACCAACCAACCAACCACACACACATACGCTCACACACACATGAACGAAAGAACCCGGACGGATTTTCTAGGACGTCACAGTTGTGTTCACAGATCATAAACCGAGGCACTTACCCTCGAGCCTGTCGACCTCCTTCTGCAGCTTCTGAACGGACCTCTCGGCGAACTCGGCGCGGGTCTCGGCCTAGAAAGGGATCATTGCAACTTCCCGTGGAAGATGGGAGCAGGGGAGACACACCACTCGACTTGGACACAAACAGACAGGACAGACAGTGTACCTCCTTCAGCCTGGCGGTGACAGTCCTGATCTGCTCCTCGTACGAGTCCTCCCTCTGCAGGGCCTTCTCCTCGGACACTTCGAGCGACTTGAGGTTGTTTCCAACGACGCGCAGCTCCTCCTCCAGCTCCACAATCTTGCTGCAAACGGGGTCACATAGGGGGCGTCGGGGGATGATTTGCTAAGGAGGAGAGGATGAAGAAAGGATGGAGGGGCATGCGGTTGGATTAGTGTTAGATACTTGTCATGCAGTCAGCGGCATTGTTACACATAGGCGATGGCACTCGGACGGAGGAGCGGGCGGGAGCCCTGGTGGTCTTTCGGATGGCACTCTCATCCGGCACCTCCTTCATGCGAGTGTCGAGCTGACGGATCTGCTCCTCGAACACGTCCTCCTTCTCGAGAGCCTTCTCCTCGGACAGCTCGAGCGACTTAAGGTTGTTTCCGACGACACGCAGCTCCTCCTCCAGCTCCACGATCTTGCTAAAACCCCGCCACCCCGTTATAGCAGTTGATTAGAAGAAGCGTTGTGAAGCATTATGAGTTTGATAGCTTAGTTGCAGATAGTGAAAGCATGAGAGAAAGAAAGAGCAAGATTGAGACAGACAATAATATGTATCTCACTTCTCTCCGGCCTCGGCACGCTCCTCAGCGCGCTCCAGATCAGCCTCAACCATGGCGAGCTTACGGGCGACCTGCAAACATGATGGGTCACAAAGTTCACCCATAGAACACAGCAGAATGGACAAGTGGTTAGACACAGTGCATGCTGCATGCGTTGGTGAGACATGGAAGTGGCTGGTTAGATCTGCACTGAGTGAGTCGACGACACTGCTGTCCACTCTGGCACTCTGCCGACCTCGTCGTACTTCCTGTCGGCCTCCTCAGCCAGCAGCTGCGCCTCCTTCAGCTGTCCCTCCACCGTGTTGGCGCGCTCCTCATCTTGGAACGAGCGGTTCTCCATAACCTTGCGCACACTAAAGAAGACGTGGGTGCAAGCTGTGACTAGTGACTACGGAGTGCGCCCCGGCGATGCCCAAGCACAGACGAACACAGGACGCGACGTAGGGTGTGAGCACAGCACAACATGCCTCTTCGTGCTTGTTCTCGGCCTCTCGGAGGAGTGACTGGCACTCGCGCAGCCGGCCCTCGAGGTCGTTGCTGCGGTCGTCGTCGGCATCCACGCGGTGCTCCAACACGCGACGAGCCCTGGTACGCGAGAGAGATGAGGTTAGACATTCAAACATTCAAACCAGTTAAATGGATCAAAGGGCCCTGAAATCACACGCATGCTGATTAGGACATGAAACATGGAACATTTAGTCGCATTCCGGAGTGGGAAGAGTGTAGGATGGGTTGCTGGCTGGCGTACCTCCTCGTACTTCCTGTCGGCGTCCTCGGCGATGACCTTGGCCTCGTCGACCTGCACTTCGAGGATGTTGGCGCGCTCCTCGTCCTGCTGCGAGCGCGTCTCCATCGACTTGCGCGCGCTGGGAGACACACACACTTAGACACCACACAACGACACTGGACGGACAGGGCACGGGACAGGGCACTGCGGGGGCGCCTCGCTATTCGAGGACGCACCGCTCCGACTCGTCGACGTTGTGCGTCGCCTCCTCGAGCTTCTCGGTGGCGATCTTAAGGCGCTCCTCGGCGCGCTCAAGCTCCTCCTCGAGGAGGGTCATACGGCGGTTGAGGGCAGCCACCTCAGACTCGGCCTAAAGGGCGGGGGATGAAAAGGGATGCTCACCGCTCAGCCTCATCGGCACACTTGGAGGCCTCCTCTAGCTTGGAGGTGGCGGTCTTGAGGCGGTCCTCGGTACGCTCCAGGTCCTCTTCCACCAGCACGATACGACGGTTAAGGGCCGCAACCTCGGCCTCGGCCTGAGGACAACACACATAAGGACAAACATGGACAGGGAAAGTGGATTATGTGCGCATGTATGTATGACTATGCGCGAATCGGCCCGCTCATCTACCATAATCCCTGATCTAGCCGATTATCCCAACAGCCACACACATTATACGAACCCTCTATCCACTCCCTCCTCGCCCCGATACAACACTCGAGAAAGCGCTCGAAAACTGCTTGAATCTGCGCGCGGCGAGCGAGTGAGAGTGAAGGTGAGCGCGAGAGAGTGCAGTCGCATCTCTCTCTCCCTCCCTCTCTCCCTCCCTCTCTCCCTCCCTCTCTCCCTCCCTCTCTCCCTCCCTCTCCTTCTCCTCTCTTTCTCTTTCTTAGCCACTCAAAATCATGTCATGTCATGCAAATGCGCGTTGAGGTTGTATCTGGCAGGAACGCGGAAAATGCACAACTTCCATCATTACCCCAGAATTGAATCACCCCCGCTGCAGTGATTAGCTTCCCTAGGCGGCTTATCTTCCCTTGTTCGCTCCTTTTTTGACGGCGCCGTCCGCGTTTCTCTCTCTCTCTCTCTCTCTCTCTCTCTCTCTCTCGGGGCTGACTAAAGCGTCTTCCGCCCATACATACACTCGACATATACCATCTGAAAAAGCAGAGGCAATCAATGGATGCGCATAGCCTTGCCAGTGGGTGTCTGCTAAAGGATGTGCGGGCTGGCAATTACGGCGGCGAGAAGCTATGCACATGTTTCAGACGCGTGCTATGCAAACCGAGCGCTGTGTGTTCACATGTAACCTATCCTATTACCAACCAGCCTGCTGGACGGAGGTGCACACCACACATCTACACACGAGACACAAATAAACAAGCACGCAACGTCCCCCGTGATTCCATGATAACCTATACAACGACACGCAAACAATAACAGATTAGGCATTAGGCTGCATATTCCACATTCTGAGATGGACGCAAACTCTCCCGCTCTCTCACTCCAGTCCGCTATAACCTAATAATACACTCGCGCAAAAAATCGCTTGGCGCTCGCCGTAGGCAGAGAAAAGGAAGTGGACATAGAAGGTAGGACATGGAATAGACACGAGTGGAAAGGGAACGTACGTCCTCGCGCTTCTTCTGCTCCTCGTCGAGCTGGCGCTTGACCTCGTCGGCCTCGTCCTTGGCCGCCTCCGCCTCCTCGCGCGCCTGCCTCATCTTCTTCTTGAGCACATCGAGCAGAGACGTCTGCTGAGCGCCATCCTTGGCCACCTTCGACATGGTTCTACCTAGAGAGGCGCGGATGAGCGAGCGAGGCAAGCGAGATGACACGACTCGGAAAGGCGCGGCCCGGCCCAGCCAAGCATGCGTGAATCATGAAATTGACAGCGCGGCGATGAGTCAAAACCAAAACAGAAGAATGTGGCGGTGGCGGGGCGGTGTAGGGGAGGGTGTGGACAGCCGGGTGGGACGGTGGAGCGACGGGAGTGCGGCCGAGGGGCGGGCACACCACAGCCAGCCATACAGTCACAAGCACCCCGAGTCAACATTGCGCCCGCGCCCCTCGCCCCCCGCGCACACCGGTGATGAGTGGGGGAGGGCGGGCAGGCAGCAAGGGACCGGAATGCCAGCCCTCACCTGCCAGGTGAGTGCGAGTGTGTGTGTGGTTCCGCCAAAAATCACCCCCACACACCCCCGGATACAATCGATAAGCGGGCATGGAATGATAAGCGGGGGACAGTGAGCGGACACGCGGTGATGTAATCAAATCGATATGAATATTGTGGTGCGCACGGGCGGCGCGATGGATCAGCTGGTCCTAAGAAGGAGGGGGCGGGGCGAGAAGAGATGCGGCGACAAGAGAGAGACACACACAGACACGCGCGCATCCACATCCCTTTCCCGGATGGTGAAACGATACGAGCATGCGAAACAGTGGCAGTGAGTGCGCGGCAGTGACAGTATAGTGCAATTCACCACACCTCACTCACTCATCGTGGCTGCTCGCTCCCTTTTTGGATCGAAGTGGAAAAACGGTGGATTGGCGCGCTGGGGAATTGGGGTGAGCGGGCTAATTGTGTCTCGGTCTCTCGCGAGGACGCGCTGTCTCCACGCACTCTCGCACCGTGTATCATGAATGGAGGGACAAAACACGCGTTGACCTCTCCTCGTCCGGTCCTCCGCCTCTCCTTCCGTTCAACCCCTTGTAGTCGTCATTATGAACCCCTCGTCTCTCTACCAACAATGGATGCCAGACCACTGCGTAGGAGCGTGCGATAGGAGGAGGGCGCAGACACCGGCCACACCAACCAGTTATTTGAATTCCATTACGGCCCTCACTCACTATGAACACATCGCGTGGTGGTGTGTGGGAATCGACCTCGATCAGCTGACTGGGTGTGTCAGCTGATCGATCAGCTGCGGTCTATTTCAGTTGATCAGGCGGAAGGAAGTCGCCCCGAGGTAGCAGACAGAGCCTATGCAAAAGACACTCTGGAATGCTCCCAGCCATAACGCAAACAAATCGCTCGCGCGTCCATAGTGACGATTTTTTTTGCCAGTTTTCGTGTCTCATCCCGACTAGTGATAATGACATTGCGGGTCGATAATCGATAATTGATTGTGGCTCAAGTTGTACGTGGGAGCTGAGTCCGGTTGCAAGTTGGGTCTACGATTCCAAGGAGAAGCCTGGGCGAATGTCTGGCTCTCTCGCTTTGACACACACTCTCTGGCGTCTCTGTGAGTGCGGGGGTGCGGTGTTGTAACGCAAACGAAGAGGGGAGGGGAGGAGGAGGCAGACCAACGGCAGCAGCTCTCCACTCGTAGTTACACCCTCTCTCTGCTCCCTCTCCCTCCCTCACTCTCTCACGCTCCACTCCCTCTCACCCTCTCTCCCTCTCGCCTGATCACCCGAAAAGATCTCTCTCGCGATTCTCTCTCATTCGTCTTTACACCAAGGGACTTCATTCGAAACTACTGAGAAGCTAATAACCAAAGGATCAATAAAGTAGGGGGCGGATATTGATCAGCTTTCTAGTCTAGCCCGCTTTACAATAGAAAATAAACGTCACAAACAATTACGGACAGTTTCACCCTTGACAGAACACAAAACAAACGGACAACCGAACACTGAAACTACGAACAAATAGTATCGTGCTGGTGGATTTGGACCTGAAACGTATCGATGGATCGCCTGGAAACGGAGCCACCTCCGTATAAATCACACAAATTCAATAATATAATTCTTCCCCGCTCGTTTTGCGTGTAGATATCTGTGAACGGATGGCAAACAAAAAACGCGAGGGATAGGTTTTCCTGCAAGCTCCGAGAACCTCGGTTTTTTCTCTTTGCGGTGTGAGACTGGCAGGATTTGCGATCAGCTGCGACTACCGTATATCCCTCTCACTCGAGAGACACTCGCACTACTCGGAACTGTGAGGCGCGAGAGAGAAGAGAGTGAAGCGGCAAAAGTGTCAAGTAGCTGTTTTGACACATTGGCGAGTGTATGTGTGCTCGACGCAGAACTCGCGGGAGCGCCGTGTGCATGCCGACCCCCGGTGACTCACCTCCTGGACCTTCTTCTCCTTCTCCTCCAGAGAGGCGTTGGCGGTGGTCAGATCCTCCTGAGCCTTGTCCAGGTCGTTCTCAGTCTGCATCATCTTCTTCTGCGTGTCGCGCAGCTCTGCAACATCCAATCGATAAATCGATAATGAATCAGTCGATGGCTACCCACCCTCCTCGGCGCGCTCGAGCTTCTCGGTGATCTGACGCACCTTCTCCTCAGCCGCGTCGGCCCTGTCCATAGCATTGTCCTGGAATCAATCGATTACATTGATTGATTTTGATTTATTGATTGACCAACGTCATGATAAATCGATAGTGTGTACATGATCTGTGATCAGGCATGAGAGGAGGTGCAAAACATGAGACAGGATTGGAAACATGGTATGAAAAAGGGGCGAGACGCCGCCTATCCGATCCGATATCATGTGAATGAAGGAAGGATATGACTGGAATGGTGGGAACGCGCCTATCCATCAATCCCATATGATTTATGAACTGCTATGTGTGGTTTACGTCATAAAATGGGGGAAGCTGCGTTACATCGCACCTATTTTCTGGTGTGTACTTTTTGCGGTGCTATGGGGCACTGAACGATTCTCGGTTTTTAACATGTGCGGGGGATTACACATCGCTTCGTCGACGCATCGATGCGCCCCGGGGCTCGGATGACTGATCGCCTCTCGCTATCACTGCGCCCTCCGCTTATCACATGCTATCTCACAACCCTCTCACTCCTCAGCCTAGCTCATCTTTGCTCCAATCACGTCAACAAAATCAAGAGATCGAGTAACACGAAAGTAACGGAAAGACGCGTGGGCGGATCTAATTTAGTTGACTATTTGGTAGGTAATCAAAAACAATCGGCCTTGTGACATCTATATCATCTAATCAATGATTTCGAATAAAGAATATTGCCAGAAACAAATTTTGTTCTAACGCAGCCGCAGCAAAGATGGAGGTGGAATGACTGTGAAATCAGAATGAGAAATCAGAAATACAGAAACATGCGAATCAGGTCAAATTCGGAGAAAAGAGGAAACACACGAGGAGAAAAGTGAATAGTGGATGTGAAAGGGCGATGGACAAGTGGGGGTTCACCTTCTCGATCTTCATCGCCTGCATCTTCTTCTTGATGGCGTCCATGGCTGGTGGATGTGTGGGGTTCCTGGGGTGGCAGCCGCAGAAAGGTTGAGCGATACAGACACTGCCTTCTCCCCCTCCTCGCCAGTCTAGGCGCCCCCCGCTCCGCCCCTGCAACTACGGTAGCATCATCCTCTCCCTCCCCCCTCTTCCCCTCCACTCTCTCCATCATCCCACTCTATACCACTCTCTCTCGGACCCACGCAGCATCGAGGGGGAGGCAGTAGGCAGAGAGAGGCGAGAGAGAGCAAAACACGCGCTCTCTCTCTTCTGCCTCGGGGCTGCGTATTACAATGTGGGTGGAAGAATGGCAGAGTGTGGCTGTGATGAAGAGAACGCCGGAAACATGGGGGTGACATGTTCTGTTGACGTGCCGGCCACACTTGTTGCACGACACGTGTGCGTGTGTTGGCAGAGGTGTGATGTTGTCGTGTGGGAGTGCTCTGTCCTGTCACTCCGTCCCTGGATGAGACCCACCCACGCCTCCGACTGCCAGCCACGTGTATCAAGTTTCCCCATTCCCCAGTCTCCACAATTACTACGCCTTCGCGCCACACCGTAATAATATTGTTTGTCATATTCACCAGAAACGTTTTTAAATCGCCTTCGGGTAGAATCGCTGCTCCAGTCTGGCATTCTTACAGCGGGATTGGCAGGCCGATCAGTTCTCTCACCGATCACTCCCCGTCAGGATAGCAACCCAACAATAAGTTTTCGAGAGTTGCATTTTTGAGGATTGTGTACGTGACCATGAACCACATCACTAGTACTTCAGTCACACCTTGTTGTTTTGGTTGGTTGTGTGTTGGGAATGGGAAAAGAACACGAGAAAAAGGCTGGATGTCGAGAAAGGACAGGCAAATGCTGAATCACGGGGCTGACTCTATCACAATATTCGCATGTCATCGCATTCCTAGAAATTCATGGATTCTTTTATCGGAGTTTGTGTGTCGCTGGGGATCTTTCTAGACGTCGTTGAATAGACGTCGTGGAAGCAGATGACGTCATGACGTATCATCGATCAGTGCTGCATTTCCACCCCCCGAATAACTAGAACACATGTTCATGGAATCAACCCACTCTGCCGCTCCTCCCACGATCGAGAAAAAAGAGCTATGCGGGCGCCCCAACTGTTCCCCCGCCGCCACAGAAACATCCGATACGTTTCCCCTTCACGTTTCTCCCCCCCCTCTCCCCTCTTTCTCTTCCCTCTGTCTCTCTGTCTGTCTCAGGAATCACAGGTATATCATATCGCGTCAGCTGTCACAGCAAGCCACAATATGCAGATCGGCGATTGCCCTGAAGTAAGTATGTTCTGGAATCTGGAAGGGGTGTTGAAAAGATATACATTAAACATGAGGGCAGAAAGAAAGAAACAAGAATAAAACAACGCCACTGAACACGTTGATTTATAGACTTTACAATGAATGCAGTATACTGGATACGTCATAGATTGTCATTTGTTCGAGAAGGCACAATTGATGTTTACACTAAGTGTAAGTGTATTGATTCTATAACTCACAATCAGTGTGTTTATTGTGAATCACACTACACTACACGCTACAGCCTGTAATAATACTTTTATTACATATCAACATATGCACGAAAATGAACGAGTCCTTTTTGTTGTGTGTTGTCACGTCTACACCACTGTATGTTTTGCTTTGTTATGGTTTGTGTAGTGTGTAGTGTCCTTTCTGCGTAAAACACACTAACTGTGCACTGCATAACACACAACACACGGTGAGTAATTCCGAGGCAGTATAAAACGTCCAATTTCCTAGTTGTGAATTCCTGGGTAAGTTTGGTAACATATCCTGCAGATTTCTAATGAGCTTTTTTCTGTCATGAATAACTTACTCGAAGACCTACGTGTGATGCTGCAATTTACCGTCGCGTTTGATAAGGAACACACACTCACAATGATTGACAGAAATGCAAAGCGCCTATGGAAGTGTTTAATTGGGTAGTGCACGTGTTATCACATGCGCGTCTTCTCTTCTCTATTCTGATCCTCGACGGTTGCACGGTTTGATAGAAAACAACAATACAATGTCTACAGCCGTCACTCGCCAAATATCGCCACGATTCATTCCGCCAAGACAATTTTATCTCCCGGTATCGACCGATATTTTCCGCAAAATTGCTTCGCCGATAAGGCGTGCGATGAGTGATAGTGAGTATTTGTCAGAGTTTGACTAGGTTACTCAGGTAATCGCGTTCCCGAACGCCTAATCCCCCACTCTGCTGATCTGCTGTTTTCTATGAGCGTTTTAAGCGCGGCGTGTGTGTGTGCTTGTTGTTTCGTTCCTTTTCTTTCATCACTCATTGTATAACATATCCATATTCAGATATGATCGCCACCGAGAGACCTCGCGTAGAGGACACTGTGACCGCGCCCATCTCCGACAAACGTATGTCACTGTGTCATTGTCACTGTCACCCTGTCATTGTCATTGTCACCCTGTCACAGAGGCTGAATTGGACATCCGTCCGTACATCGACCGCTATTGCGAGCTCGTCTACGCCAGAAAGTACGATCAGCTGCCAGCGTGAGTTTTCCACAGTAGAAATGTCATTGTTTATATGTGATTAGCTGTTTTGCGTCGATAATCAGGGCTGTTTTGCGTCGATAATTGTGTGAAAGTCGAACATCAAAATATTATGTCTAAATGAAGGTGTTGCAAGGATGATGCATATTTCGGTCTGTACCACTCTTCTGGAGTGCTGGTCGAGTCTGGAAAGCGATGCATCTTCGGTCCGACAGCCATTGCAGAGGCGATTCGAAAGTACAGGGAGAGACTGCAGCCCTGCGATACAAAGGTGTCCCCCCCTCCCTCCGTACTCTTATCAATCTGTGATATTTGTCTATCAATTGTCTTCAGACTGTTTCCGAGCAATTCCGTGCAGCGGGAGACTACATCATCTACCAGACTTGTTGGGAGCTCACCCACGAAGGAGAGGTTTTGGTGCGTCGATCAGCTGATTAATCACCTGAACACAATCAATAATAAGCTGATTGCAGACTGGCCCGTACCAGCAGATCTGGAAGCGCTGCGAGGACGGCCACTTCCGCATCTATCACGACGAGTTCGCCATCGAGCACCGCCACTGATCAGCTGAACAATGATCAACTGATCAGTGCAGTCCGATATCTGCGAAACTCGACCATCCTCCTACCTCTACTGTAATGTTATTGTATATTGTGGTTGTGTGAAATCATTCGCTCTATTAAATAAATGCTTTTCTGCATACAACATGCGAAATCTCCGTAAATCTGCTCGAATTTCTGGGATAGATTCCGGTGGCGACTCGCTCACGCAATCGGATGATCTATCATCGTCATTGTCTTCTCTCTCCCTTCTCCCTTTCTTCTAATCGCCATGCTCCTCCAAGATTCATTTGCATATACCGCCTGCGGGCGTGTATATGATAGCCCGAGGGCTATTTGCGCAGCCGTCGCCGGTCGGCTAGCAACAGTCTTTATGACGACCAGAATGTAATCTATCCCACATCCCCGCACCTGTCGTCTGTAGATAGAGTAGAGAGGTGTTACTTCGTAGTTCTTCTCGAACTTCCGACCATCACTGTATTATCTATGTATTTATATCCCGTTTCATACACGCGATGATACAGTGCATACGTTTCTCTCATTGTACATGTGTTTGACGAGAGGAAGACATGCCTCGTAAATGGACGTGGCAGAGATTTACAATGCTGGCAGCTGGTGGAAGGAACATTGGCATACCATAAATACGCAGCCCACACGCAATTCCATCGGTGTATTCCATTGTATCGGATAGGTTTGGTGAGGACAGCAGGCCGCCGGGTGTGGTGGGTTGCGTGAGTGAGTGCTAATAGGGATAGGAGAGGACAAAGACACCGATACTCGGGTCGGCAGCAGATAGAGAGACGGTTACACAATGGTCCGTGGAGGGTGTTACACCCGGAGAAAGTCTGCTCCCCTCACCTCCCACTCTACTCCACAACTGTTCGTGGTTACGGTTCTCTATCTGCACACCTCATTCCCCTTTCGCTATTGCATAGACACAGTTCCACTCCCCATTACATCTGTTTTCGGCTTTCACTTTCCGAGCCTGCGCAATCCGTGTGTGCCGGACCGCAAACAAACAATCTCTCTCTCTCTCTCTCTCTCTCTCTCTCTCTCTCTCTCGCGCGCGCGCTCTCTCTCCTCCCTCCCTCCCTCTCTCTCACTCCTCCTTCTCTCCCTCACTGCAATCCTGACAATAACAACCCGCAATTCAATTCACCTGTCCGGCGATGAGATCTTTTTTGCGAACTTTCTATCGCAAAGAATGTTTTGCTCTCCTTTTCTTTGTTTCTCTATTTCTCTTTCTCTCTCCATTTCTCTCTCTCTCTCTACTTTGCTACTCTAATACCCTTTCCATCTGTATCATAACAGGCAATCAAAGGGAGATTTCTGTGTTTCCGTCGCTCCATTGTTACCGTGTATCCCTGACCGATTTACTTCAATGGACCACGAGCGTTCGCGCACTCTATTACCCCTTTTCCCTCTCTCTCCCTCCCTCCCCCTCTCTCTCCCTCTTTCTCTCTCTCCCTCCCTCCCTCCCTCCCCCTTCTCTCTCTCTCCCTTTCATCTTTCACCTGCGTAATGTGCGCACACCGTTTGCTCATTTGCATGTCTGCAGTCTGTCTCCGTTCTCTTGCGAACTTTCGTGTCAAAGTCGCTGTGTTTTCCTTCCGTGATGGTTGTGTGGCCGGTGTCTGCGCCCTCCTCCCATCGCACGCTGGGAAGGAGACTGACTGACCACCAAACTCGAATGCACGCTTTGCGATAAGTTCTTTTAAGGACAACTTGCGCCCCCAAAGAACCCTTGATAGCATTCTCTGTTGTCCTATCAAAAGCTCAGAACCTTTCAATCTTGAAACGCACACCACACAATGTACAATGTGATTGGTAGAGTGTGGATGTAGGTTGTCTCCTGTCGATTAGTGGTCTAATCCAGGCATCGCTCGATATCTCTTTATCTCCCCCTCTCTCTCTCTCTTCCCCTCTCTCTTCCTCTCTCTCTCTCTCTCTCTCTCTCTCTATCTCTCTATCTTATTCTCTCAGCCACTCGTCGCGCAACCGTGAAATTTGCATGCGTTGCGAGCTAATCGTGTTTACACCTGGCCTCTCTCCCATCTGCACACTCTCTCAGTCCGTCTGACCGTCTTCTCCTCCATGTCTACACACTCTCTGCTAGGATCAGGTTCAGGCCCTCGAATCTGCCAATCCTAGCTTCTACTAATTGTCGTATTTGAATTTCGGCTCTCTTTGAGCAACAAACACTCCGTGGAAAATTCGCACATATGTGATTTGATAGAGAGAGAGAGAGAGAGAGAGAGAGAGAGAGAGAGAGAGAGAGAGAGAGAGAGAGAGAGAGAGAGATGACTTTCTTCTCAGCTCGTCAACAACATGTATCACATGCACGAGCCTATTTTATACCATCACGCGTCGCGAGTTGTCTCTGTTTTAGTCACGCACAATACGGTGCGTTGTAGTTCTCTTTCCCCCCTCTCTCTCTCCCTCTCTCTCCCCCTCACTCCCCCCCTCTCTCTCTCTCTCTCTCTCTTCTGGTCCACCCTGTTCGCCTTTCCTTGCTCCACAACTCGTGCGGTCAATCCTTGGCTTCCAATTGTTTTCTGGATATGTCGTGACCAATCAAGCGGCAAATTCGACTAGTTGCTCCCCTCTACTACTAGTTTCCCTTACAACGTAGAGAGGGAGAGAGAGAGAGTGACGGAGAGAAGGAGAGAAAGAGAGAGAGAGAGAGATCATCCGGCGACTGGTATAGGGTCACTAGCTGTTTGCGTGTGTGTCCTCACTATCACCTTATCTCTCTCGATGTTGATAGTGTGATATGACCTGCCGCCACCCGCGAAAACCACACGAACACATGTTAATGACAATTTTATGATTCGTTTATGGCCCTCTTCCCGCGTTCGATTTACACGGAGTTTCGCGATGTCTTGATCTCAGTCCACCTATGAGAGAGAGAGAGAGAGAGAGAGAGAGAGAGAGAGAGAAGGAGAGGAGAGAGAGAGAGAGAGAGAGAGAGAAGGAGGGAGAGAGAGAGAAGGAGGGAGATAGATGCTCCCGTGCATTCCAATTCAATGTCTTTTCCGTGACCTCGCCAATAACAGATTGGCAAAAACGCAGGAAAGTGAGGGAAAACCGGGTGTCTGGGGGAGACGTCACAATGCGTCCCTGCCTCCCAGTCTCCCTCTCTTTTCCTTTGCAATTGTCGAATTGGCATAGTCACACAAAGACGCCAACTATTACTACTTCCACCCTTGCTGTGTTGTCTCATATCGCACCTATTTTCCTATTTTCCCGTCTCCCGTGTGTGCCTTTTGGAATCCGACGCCGGAAACGCTGTGCCCGACTCAAAATAGCACTGCCGTAACGCGAAACACCCACCCTTATATGCCCCACTGTGTGCCACATCTACCAATATTTTTCACGTATCACTTGAAGTTTGTTCGCTTTATGTATAGGAAATGGTGAAGTGTAGTGCATGTTGTAAGTGTATAGCAGGGGGCTGCGCGCACACTAGGTTATTCATACGGGCTGGCACCTTGGAACAATAGAGGAGAGCAGTCATGGACTATAGCAATGCATGGCTGGGGGAAGCAACATTCATCGCGCATGCACGGCCCGCCAACGCATCCCCATCTCCCGCGTACATGCCACTACTCTCGCTGGTCCCTTTGTTTTCCATCTCCAGCCATTTCCGGTGCGAGAGACCACCCACCACGATTCAGGCCTCATTCAAGCCTCATTTGCCCCGCTTTTTTTTTTAAGAAGAATACGTCCTCCTTGGCCTCTCTCCTATGTTTCGAATTCTTACTTTACCGGTGATTTCATTCTCCTTTCATCCATAGCATATATTTTCGGGAATGTAAATTAGCATCAGACGGTCGCCAATAAATTCGAGATTTGAGAAACCGCGTCTGAAATATCTTGAGATCTGAAATCCAGAACGTCATATCTGAATAGCCATCTCCGAAGTCGTAATCCGTGGGATTCCGGAAGAGGCGCAGATAAGATCGCCTCGGGGCATGAACCGCGCATCGCCCCAGGGCAATCTGGCGGCTGCCAGATGACGTCAGATTGACCTGCGTGGAAAGGTCCGCGGAGCCACCAGACTCGCACTGTCAAGTGTCTATCGATGAGTGCTACTCATATGCGAGTGAGTCTGTTGGATCTGCTACTTTTATGTGTCACGCCTCTCGCAGGCATCCTCACTCCGCACTCCTCCCTGCCCTTCCTTCCTCCCCTCTCTACTCTATCCATCTAATCAGTGATAGGAGAGATAGAAGGAAACTAACCACATTTACCCTCCGTCGCCCCCTTCGTTCTTTGGTTGTGCAGGGTCCAAAAGAGACCTCGGTCAGCTCTCTCTTCCAGCTCTCTTTTGCATATGTTACACGGGTATCCGTGGTGATTTCGCATTGAAATACGCATCACAATCACTCCCCTCCTCTCACCCACCCATTGTCCTCTCACCCGCTCGCATCAAACTCATTTACCGGAATTTACTGACACACTCGTCGTCTGTGCCCTCCTCTCGTCACACACTCTCACGCCGCGCGAATTTGCATATCCGGAGCGGCTGAATGGAAGGCGAATGGGCTGCGAACGAGCGTGCATTCGGAGGAATTCTGTCTCTATATCCTCTATGATCCAACGGATCTCTCTCTCTCTCTCTCTCTCTCTCTCTCTCTCTCTCTCTCGATTTGAACCTCTCTCTACTCATTTCCTATGCGTGTACCATCCAGATGTTGTGTCAGTGGCGCTACTTGCGTATTCCGTGTGTTTCAACCACCACACGTGTCACCGAATGCAACACATAACAGGTCGACACTGCGAACACATGCTCTTCTCTCTCTCTCTCTCAGCCTGTACCCTGCCAGATATGGTCGCTATCATTCATCTACCGTTCACTTGCGAAAGTCACGCGCCGTCCTTTTGGTTATTTTGGCCTGACGGAAGGACACTGTGTAAAGTGCGGATATACTAGCGGTATTTCCCGAATTGCACATACGCCTCTCTGATAACCCGACTCGCCGCCTTATCAGCTGATACACGCTGCTGCCCTCGGGCGTTTAGGCTAATGATGTGTACAGACTCGGCTGTCATTATCTGAGGATCGCCCCTAATTAGCATATCTAATGGAGGTGATTACACCTGTGGCCGGAAGGCGGCTCACCTGTCATCTCAATTCAGTCGCCCAGGCAATGAATGATTCATGCCCTAAGGGGGATCAGTAAATCCTCCCCTCCTCTAATGCACACCGTGCGAACGACCTCACCTCCGGTCAGCTGGGCTGGCGCGTCTGCGCCCACCTCCCCCGCCACACTCTCTCCCCCCCTCTCTTGCCTCATCGCACATTTGCATATCCGTGATCCGTGTAGCAATATTATGAAGCGCGCCAACCGGTCGCTTCCTGTCAACCGCAGTACAGATGGGAAAGAGGAGGAGGGTCCGGCCAGCTGATTATCAGCTGATCGTTCCAGTTGTTCAGATGATTACTCCCAGTCCCTCACTTGTTGTTTTGTGAGTTGTGAGTGAGCGCCCTTTCATTTCTCATTACTTTCACTACTCACTATCTCTCACTCGCATCTCTCTATTGCACGTAGGAATGCTATTATACTCTGCACAGCATAGGCCACTCTCGCATGTGCAATGAAAGACGACCGCTCTTGCTATGAATCCAGCAGTGGTCCCGTCTCGTTTCGAAGGGGTCCCGTCTCGTTCCCTCGTTTCGAAGGTCCTTCATATCCCTCATCCCTCGCTTGAATAGACGCATCGCGCAATCGAGTGCGCCTCATAAGCAGAGGCAATTATGGCGGCTGGTCCCTTTCCCCCGCCCCGCCCCGCCCGGCTGGTCCCTTCCCATATATGAGCCCTCATTCATTCCGCAACTCTCTCCCTTCCCTTCTCTCCAGTCATCCTGTCATCTTGGATCAGCTGTTCCGGATTGTTGATTACTGCTTCTTCTACTGGAGTAATCGTGACATCTGACCACATGTCGCATTTCTCTCTTTGCATCTCACATTCCCACTATACTAAATACTTACTATTCATCCATTCAACACGTTTGCACAAAGTGCACTTCTAACTCAAACAACCAACAACAGTTTGTAATCAGTAATCGTTATCTAGTAATACCTGGAACGGCTCTCTCTCTCTCTCTCTCTCTCTCTCTCTCTCTCTCTCTCTCGCCTTCCAATACGCAAACATATAGGTTGCATGACATCGTGTCTTTAGCACTCTCCTCCCAGTGTTTGCGATTCCATATTTGTGCACTGAATTACGGCACTAAAAGGAGCGCATTTGCATATTGTGGCTTGTTGGTCGACCACTCTGATGTTGATTGTTGTCCAATCCGGCTTCATCCTATCATATTCTGGATGGTGGGTGTCGCATGTCTTTGAGGTGTTTTGAGACTATGAGACCAGCGACCATCTATGTCCTCTCTCCTCTCCTCTCCTCTCTCT
>CAWZYM010000039.1:65000-110000 GCA_963966185.1 Rhabditoides inermis | reverse complement strand
TTCTACCTTTCCATCTCTCTCTCTCTCTCTCTCTCTCTCTCTCTCTCTCTCTCTCTCTCTCCCTCTTCCTCTCCCTGGCTCTCCCCCCTCTCTCTCGTATCTAGGAATGCAAGAGAGGATATTGCCAGTGTGAAACGTTTCTATGCTGCCTTGTATTGCTTCGGAATGGCTCCTCGACCTTTCTATTGGGAGCCCCTCTCTCCCATTTCGAAGCTCCCTCGAAACTCCTCATTGTCCAGAGTATTGGACTTCACCAAGCCATCCTTGCCCTCCATCTCTCCACCACGGTTAGTGGCTAGGGATGGCTGGCTCTTGGCAGTTCTCCCTCTCTCTCTCTCCCTCCCTCTCTCTCTCTCTCTCTCTCCCTCTCTCTCTCTCTCTCTCTCTCTCTCTCCTCTCTCATTTTCATGTTATTGATAGCACGCTTCGCTTCTGCGAATGCCAAAAGAGAGAAGAAAGGAGTGGTTGTTGTGTTTTCCTCTTTTTCGCTCCTTTTCGACGTTTTTTTTTCTTCGTATTCCGCTCATTTGCTGTTTGTCAAGTCCATTGGTTACTCTCCAGTTTCATAATCGTCGCTGAAGTCTTGTGGAATTCTTTTATTTCAAGCAGTCCTTCCTCTACTTCTCTCTCTCTCTCTCTCTTTCTCTCCCTCTCTCCCTCCCTCCTCCTTCCTTATCCCTCCCTCCCTCCCTCCCTTCCTCTCCCTCTCTCTCTCTCTCTCTCTCTCTCTCCGTTTCTCTCCTTAACTGCCGGTGCGGAGGACTTTTTTCACATTTGTGCGCCGCTCAATGCATGGGTGATTCGTTATTCACATTAGTTTCTTTTCTCGTACTTGTCTCTCTACTTGTTATCTCCCACGTCGTCCAGATGGCGACGTCGCCGCTGCGTCGTCTGTGGCGTCGCTCACACCCCGACGACGAGGGGGCGGAGCTAGTGGAGGCGGAGTCTCCGGGTCCGTCGCCAAACAGGCGTCTTCCCATGTCAGCCGGATGCAGCCCTCTCACTCACAGGAAAGGACACAAACGTCAGTATCTGTGCACTATAAACAAGATTACAAGGTTCATTATGATTATCAGATAATTAATACATATAAGTGACAGACAGACATACATATGTGATGAATGCAACATTTACCCGTAAACAAACTCTCAAATACATTTGTTTCCTCATGTAAATGGATGACCTTCACGCAAATCTCACAACATCCCATCTCTCTCCACACATCCTTGTTTACTCGATTGCCTTTCATTGTCATGAGGATACATTGGTAGTGGTATTCTCACCACCTTTCCCTCCTTGTATCCACCACAATGCAAATGCACACCCACTTACCCACATTCATCCAACCAAATCCATTCTATCCCGCCAAAGCCCCAAAGCCCAAAGAACGAGAACATCCATCTCGAAAATTGCTGCTGCAGCTAATCGAATATTCTGAATCTAGTGTATCTCTCAATTCTATTACCAGACACCCGCAATGCCCCGAGGCTATGCTATGACGTCATCATATGAATCACTTTCCAAACCCGGTCTCTCTCTCACACATTCACGGGTCCAGCACAGCATGCGCCGAGATTTTGAGATACTCCGCATTCCGCGCGCCAGATTCCACGCATGGTTCCATTTCCGTTGTGTGCGTGTGTCGCACAAGACGGCACAAATGTCTCGATTTCTCACTCCGTGTAATGTGATAGTGTTCGTGAGGCTTGGTTCGTTTATGGGCATAAGCGTCTTTTTGCGAGGGTGCATCGGGAGAGCGGACATCTTGGATTCTTGGAAACGCAATTTCCCGTCCTCGCTTCTCACGAATATATTTTGACGCGCCACAAACATGTGCGAACAACATCCGCCGACCCACTCTCTCTCACACACATGACTTATGCGCATTTCATGTGTATCTTGTGTGTTTAGTGCGCCTCTCGTGTGCGTCTTCATCATTCGACGACTCCTCATACCAACTATCCGCCGACGCTCGCCAACCAGACACACCAGGTAGACATTATGCAACCGTTTATGTTAATTCATTGTAGTTCTATATTTACCCATTTCACGCATGTGGCTTTCATTGACGCCATCGAAAATCACTACCATAGCGCTTCAATGAGAGAGAAAATGAAAGAGAGAAGAGAAGAGGAGAGAGAACGAGGGAGAGGGAGGGGAAGAGAGGGAAGGGAGGGAAGGGAGGAGTGAAGCGAGAAGTGCTCACTTCCGTATTACTCGAACCATTCAATTTTCTCGATTTGGCTTGTTTGTTTGTGAATGACATTTGTGAATAACAATGCCTATTACATTATTTTTGTGACTAAACATATTTCAGAAATGTCGCCCCGAAAGCGCAATCGCTTTTGGACAAAATTCAAGCAAAGCGTCACACCATTCAGGTACGTAAACGATTAGGTGACGTCATACGTGGACCACCCACGAAGATGTTCTCTTGCAGCATCGGACGGAGGGTCGTCGATGGAAAGCCAGTGGACATTGACAA
The DNA here is from genome assembly GCA_963966185.1 of Rhabditoides inermis. Taxonomy (NCBI): domain Eukaryota; kingdom Metazoa; phylum Nematoda; class Chromadorea; order Rhabditida; family Rhabditidae; genus Rhabditoides; species Rhabditoides inermis. The sequence continues at coordinate 107,515 of CAWZYM010000039.1, read as the reverse complement.
TAACGAAACGGTGAGAGAGAGAGAGAGAGAGAGAGGGGGGGAGAGAATGTTGAAAAGGGCGAAAGGCAGCTCTGTCCATTTACAGTCTATTATGTGATCGTCCCTTTGATTGATCATTTTTTATTGCATTGCAGCATCCATGCCAGCCAGTCACCGCCGCACCCGACAACACAAATATGGTCAGTGTTTTCGTCGTTCACATTACTATTGATAAAGAAGTGGTACACATGTAATGTTTTCCCTCTGCCTCTGTGTGTCTCGACCGGGCATTCACCCAGAATAATCATCACAATATATGCATATGCAATCACGATTCTTCTGCTTCTATGGGCCCGAGAGGGAGAGGGAGAGGGAGAGGGAGAGGAGAGAGAGAGAGAGAGAGAGAGAGAGAGAGAGAGAGAGAGAGGCGGACACACGAACCATATGTCCACACACAACTAGTCGGAAGGTATTCTATTTGCTCGCTACTCCTTCTTCTCTATGCCTCTTCTGACAGAGGGTAGTTCGAGAGGTATTGGCAGATCTGCCAGCGCTGGTTTCATTCACGCTCATCTTTACAAACACACCCAACTGTTCTACAAGGTCGGTCCGGTCAGCTGATCGCGTCAGCTGATTATGCAAATTCCTCCGGAAACTGCTCTCTAGCACTAAACTGACTAAACGCGGCGATTCGATAGTCTCGCAGAGAATATAAACGCGCGCTTTATTTTCGCAGACGTGATCGATTGTCGGAGTGGCGCTTTCCATTCCATACATGTCACACTCACCTCTGTCCGACGTTCCCTTCCGCATTATCGATTGATTCTTATTGATTGATCATGGCTTTCCGTCGACTGATCAAAAAGATCAGCCATGATAATCTACTTGACGACGATGCGCAGAGTGTGAAGGTAGACTCAGTGATCAGCTGAAAGATGACTTGATCCACTGATCAGCTGGCATGTTTCAGTCGCTGGACACTCCGCCGTCAGAATACTCGACCCACTATGTGACATTCATGGTGAAGATCCGATTGAAAGACGCGAGTGGACTGGCCGTCCGGGACGCATCAGGTGATTCGATCAGCTGATCAACCGATCAATATGCAAATTGCAGGCAGCAGCGATCCATACGCCAAGTTCAAGTACAAGGAGCGAGTGTATTACAAAAGCTGCACAGTGTACAAGTGTCTGAATCCAGTGTGGGAGGAGGACTTCTCTATGCTGGTCGATGATATCACTGCGCCACTCATACTGGAGGTGACATTCACTCCCCGACCCAGAGAGAGAAAGAGAGAGAGAGAGAGAGAGAGAGAGAGAGAGAGAGAGACTCATGCTCCGCAGGTATTCGACTACGATCGTTTCTGCACCGACGATTTCATGGGACGCGCGCGCATAGACCTGAGCCAGTTCCGTCTGTTCCAGTCAGTTATCACCCTATCACAGCCCCTATCAGCTGATCGATCAGGCCGCGGGAGCTGTGTCTGGAGCTGCAGCCGGATGAGGAGGCGTCAGTGGAGGAGAGTCTGGGAGTCGTCCGACTCGAACTCACAGTCGTCCCCCAAACACAGGAGGAGAAGGAGCTGGTCAGTCATGTGTTTCGATCGTGGACAATCTGTATCTTGTGTTTTGTAGTTCCAACAGAAATCGTCGCGAGGCATCGTCTCAGAGACGCAGAAGCGACAGCAGAAACGTGAGTGGGACATCCGAAATTACTTGATCAACAACATTACATTTGCAGTGACACAGATGTGGACGTGTGTAGTGAACGTGGTTCTGGTGGAGGGAAAGGCACTGACGCCCTCGTTCGCCGGGGCCGCCCTCCCCGATCCTATGTGCAAGTTCAAACTGGGATGCGAGAAGTACAAGAGCAAGGTGAGCGAGAGTACAAAGGGTGGTGTAGCTGGAGTATGTTGCAGGTGTGTCCTCGCACACATGACCCTAAATGGATAGAGCAGTTCGATCTGCATCTGTACGACGGACTGTCGGAGACACTGGAAGTCGCTTGCAGTGACAAGAAGACCAACCAGACGGTGAGCCACACGCACGCCCCATTCACATACAACATACAACTCAGATCGGAAAGTGCTCCATATCACTCACCGACATACCCAGAGACTCCACAATCACAAAGGTGAGGGGAGAGTGAGTGGAGAGTGAGTGGAGAGTGAGTGGAGAGTGAGTGGAGAGTGAGTGGAGAGTGAGTGGAGAGTGAGTGGAGAGTGAGTGGAGAGTGAGTGGAGAGTGAGTGGAGAGTGAGTGGAGAGTGAGTGGAGAGTGAGTGGAGAGTGAGTGGAGAGTGAGTGGAGAGTGAGTGGAGAGTGAGTGGAGAGTGAGTGGAGAGTGAGTGGAGAGTGAGTGGAGAGTGAGTGGGGGGTGAGTGGAGAGTGAGTGGAGAGTGAGTGGAGAGTGAGTGGGGGAGTGAGTGGGGGAGTGAGTGGAGAGTGAGTGGGGGGTGAGTGGAGAGTGAGTGGAGAGTGAGTGGAGAGTGAGTGGAGAGTGAGTGGAGAGTGAGTGGAGAGTGAGTGGAGAGTGAGTGGAGAGTGAGTGGAGAGTGAGTGGAGAGTGAGTGGAGAGTGAGTGGAGAGTGAGTGGAGAGTGAGTGGAGAGTGAGTGGAGAGTGAGTGGAGAGTGAGTGGAGAGTGAGTGGAGAGTGAGTGGAGAGTGAGTGGAGAGTGAGTGGAGAGTGAGTGGAGAGTGAGTGGAGAGTGAGTGGGGAGTGAGTGGAGAGTGAGTGGAGAGTGAGTGGAGAGTGAATAGAGAGTGAGTGGAGAGTGAGTGAAGAGTGAGTGGAGAGTGAGTAGAGAGTGAGTGGAGAGTGAGTGGAGAGTGAGTGGAGAGTGAGTGGAGAGTGAGTGGAGAATGAGTGGAGAGTGAGTGTTTGTAGTGGTATCCGCTGGACGACTCGCCAGGCTCGCTCCTTCTACTCATCACCATATCCGGCAGACAGGTATCCCCCCTCACCCCCTCACCCCCTCACCCCCTCACCCCCTCACCCCCTCTACTCAGGCTGGCGACGCTGTCGTCGACCTGGCAGAATTCAGCCAGAACGACGTCCGAAACACAGTCATATCCAAGTTTGTCAGTCTCACTCCGTTTTCATGCGTCCACACACTCTGTTCAGGATGTCTGGAACACTGCCGCGAATATGAAGGAGATCGGGCAGTTGACAGTCAAAGGTAAGAGATGAGGCGTGTCTGAAAACTGATTGAACACTCTCTCGCAGTGTTCCGGGCGGAAGATCTACTCGCAAAAGATCTCGGAGGCAAGAGCGACCCGTTTGCTGTCGTCGAATTGGTAACATAAACAATATTGATTGAATATTGATATATTGATTAATTTCCAGGTGAACACTCGCCTGCAGACACACACAGAGTACAAGACATTGGCGCCTCAGTGGAACAAACTGTTCACGTTGTGAGTGATGCAAGTGACGTCATCGGCCACATGACGTCATTGCAGCTCTGTGAAGGACATCCACACGTGTCTAGAGATCACAGTCTACGACGAAGACCCCAACAACAAGTTCGAGTTCCTCGGGAAAGTGGTGATTCCTCTCATGTCGGTGAGTTTCTCCTTTTCTCTCCCCTCAATTTATTCACTCACTCTCTCCATTCAGATCCGCAACTGTGAGCGCCGATGGTACGCTCTCAAGGACAAGAAACTGCAGCGGCGAGTGAAGGGTGAGTGACGTCATCTGCGAATCAGCTGATGGAGTGACGTAGGTGAGATCCTGGTGGAGCTGGATCTAATCTGGAATCCGGTGCGGGCAGCGATTCGCACATTCAACCCGAGGGAGAAGAAGTACATGGAACATGATAAGAAGTTCAAGGCTAGCCTCTTCCGGGCCACTGTCATGGAACTCAAGGTGGGTGTGACGTCACTGGCCGAAACACGATGACGTCACTTCAGGAGTTCGGCGTGTCTGTTGTGTCGTTCAAAGATTCGCTACAGTCTCTGTTCGACTGGGATTCCACGCCTCGCAGTCTGGTCGCTTTCATTCTATTCATGCTAGCCACATACTTCTTCCAGGTATCCATATCCATATCAAAATCATTATATAAAAAATCGAGCCTCTATGTTCAGCCCTGCCATCTTCCTCTCATCCTACTCGCACTCTTTGCCAAAGGATACGTTCGGTGGGTCGACTATATATGTTCGCATTTACTTTTACATGACTGATCTTATAGTCTTCGCCACAAAAGACTATTGGCCGGGCAGCGGTAACACACTCTCTCACGCGCTTTCATAACTATCATTTTGAACTTATGCTCTTGAGTTGACAGTTGACACACCAAACCAGGAATCAATCCGTCTTGTTTTCAGTCGTCGTATGGCGGAAAGTCTGGAGAGGGAGAGGGAGGGCAGTCGGCAGTGGAGTGAGACAGACAGCGACGACGAGAATGACAAGGTGTGTGTCCCTCTCTCCCTCTCCCTCTCCCCTCCCTCTCCCCTCCCTCTCCCCTCCCTCTCCCCCTCCCTCTCCCCCTCCCTCTCCCCCTCCCTCTCCCCCCCCTCTCCCCCCCCTCTCCCCCCCCTCTCCCCCTCCCTCTCCCCCTCCCTCTCCCCCTCCCTCTCCCCCTCCCTCTCCCCCTCCCTCTCCCCTCCCTCTCCCCCTCCCTCTCCCCCTCCCTCTCCCCCTCCCTCTCCCCCTCCCTCTCCCCCTCCCTCTCCCCCTCCCTCTCCCCCTCCCTCTCCCCCTCCCTCTCCCCCTCCCTCTCCCCCTCCCTCTCCCCCTCCCTCTCCCCCTCCCTCTCCCCTCCCTCTCCCCCTCCCTCTCCCCCTCCCTCTCCCCCTCCCTCTCCCCCTCCCTCTCCCCCTCCCTCTCCCCCTCCCTCTCCCGCGTGTCGTGTCGTGCAGTGATCGTGTTTTCAGACGCCGGCCGCCGACGCCAAAAAGTCTCTGTCTGCGAGCGAGAGTGTGCGTGATGTGGTAGTGTGCATACTTCTATATACATACAATTTCAATCATACAAGCAAACGTTTCCTATTTCAGACGTCGTCTTCTCTGAGAGACACGCTATTCTCGGTACAGGAGACCCTGGGAATGGTACAGAACCTGCTGGTCTTTATATGCGAACTGCTGCAGAGGATCAGAAAGTGGGTGAAGAGTGAATGGAAGAGGGAGGAAAGAGGGGAGGGAGTGAGATGTGTTTTTTGCAGCACCTTCAACTTCACATCTCCGTGGCTGTCTACTCTGGCTGTATTGGTTCTGTCGATCGCATCTCTTCTCTTATACCTGGTTCCCATTCGGTGGATCGTAATGGTGTGGGGTGAGTACTGTTTACTGTAGTCAACAACACCTATTCACCTCTAATGAAACACGTTTTAGGCGTGAACAAGTTCACGAAGAAGCTGCGCAATCCGAACTTCGTGGACAACAATGAGCTGCTCGACTATCTCTCAAGAGTGCCGTGCGATAGAGAAATGGTGGGGAGAAGGGGGAAGGGAAGTAGTGTAGTGTGCTTGCAGCTGGAGTGGCGCGAGCTCCGCGCTCCTCAGAATGAGATGTCCCGTCGTCGGGGGGCGACGTCGGGCTGTTCCGGCAGCCTGCCTCGCCAGTGACTCCCGCCCGTCACTCTCCCTCAACCACTTACTATGTACGTATTCGGGTACTCATGCCACCATGTCACTCTGTGATTGTACTATTTATATATGAGTGTATGAGTTGTTATTCTTGAGTCCGTGAATAGTGGAAGTGGACATATTTTCTCTGCCAATTTTTCTTGCCTGAGTGAATCAATCCGGTGTATTCTTCGCTTTACAAACTACACTTTACGTTTTGATGTTGTTCATCGAACATAAACTTTTTTTATAGAACTCTCTTTATCAAAATTAAGGTTACGGATCATCACAAAAATGTAGTACAAGTAAAAATTAAAACACAAAACGAAATGTGACAAAACATTAGTAATACTCACTGTCTTTTGGTCACACCACTGACCTCTCCACATACAGAAAACACCTGATTCGGACTTCGAATACAATACAATAGGTGCGGTCGACCTAATACAACATCGCAGCACCTATACATTATGTATGTACAGACTGTGACGAGAGAGCCTCACAAAACATACAATAATCTTTTCAAGTTCGAAGAGAAGAAACCTCACCGGGCTTCGATATGTGACCGAGCAGAATCAATCGATAAAATGATGAATAGTGTGGGAGTAATGAATAGTGTGGGAGCAAGAGTGAAAGAGGGAGAAAGAGCGTGCGAATGCTCCAGTCGATAAGTGACAGTGCTCAGAAGGCAGAGAAGAACGATCTGCGAGGCGAGTACATCCTAGAAAAAAACAATAAAACGATCGATATGACTTTTACCCTTTTTGACTTTTACCCAACCAGCATCCGTCCATTCACCGCTCTGAGCAGTGTGATTATACTCCCCCGCTCCCTCCCGCCAAAAAAAAACATTGTATGTTGTGTGATTGTGTGTGCGGCTGAGTGAGACAATACCCGAACGCGGCGAGACTGCGCCAAACAACACCAGGTTGTTGTGGGGTGCTACTCTCTCTCCACCCACACCCACCACAACAAGTGATTCGTGGCCACTCGAGTGTGTTTGTCTGTTTAGCACCCCTTGTGTTGACTGGCGGATCTGACATGAGAAAGAGTGCCGCCTTTTCCAACACCCAAAAACGAATCACCGAGAGTGGTACTTGTGACTCTCTTTCTCACTCCCCCCCCTCCCCAGAAACCCGCATACGGTGGTTCCGTTTTACCTCATTACCTCTTCGCGGCAGGCAAATACAAAGTACACGTTATACCAGATGTGAGAACGACGTGCACTGGCATTCACAAGCCAATGTTATCCTTCGAATCATTGTCAATGGGACTACAGTGGGGAAGGGGAAGTGGGTGGCCGGGAAGAAATTCCGGCTACTTTCTATTGACTCAGTATACTATGCACAAATACCTTCTCCAGAGCAGAGCTAACAGCTCATAGTCAGCGAGTAAAAATAATAACTTCAACGAGTCTACATAATAGCATACTTATTAGAGTGTGACAAAACTATGGAAATAACGAAACACCGCACACTATGTGCATTCGTTACTTATTTCCATATACATAGCTGATATGTACTCTTTGTACTATTGCAATGTAGGATGGACTCACGAGAAGAGACTGTCTCGCTGTTTGCGGTGGCTGGGAGCGGGCGAGAAGAGAGAGTGACTGGCAGTGGACAGGCCGAGGCGAGGCGTCAGAGGAGACATCGAACGCAGAGACGTCGACGTCGGCCGCACCGAGCTGAGATCATGCAATGCACACCATGGCCACTCTCTGTTCTCACCTCGCAGAGTAGCCACGCCGTCTGTACGTGCCATAGCCACTGGGCACGGAAGAGGAGGACGAGAGGCTGGAAGGTGGAAGGGAGTGTGTGTGTGTGGGGGGGGGGGTGTGAGATGCGAGTGTGCTCACGTGGACATGCTGGATAGAGCGGGGCGGGCGGAAGACAGGGCGGCGGCGGAGTCGCGCGGCTCCCGCACAGTCACCCTGCAACAGCCTTCCCTCACCCCCTCCCCCTCCCTCACTCACTCACCGCTTGCCCAGCTCGGCGACGTAGATGTCCGGCAGAGGCATGTCGCACTGATTCGTCATCACCATAGCGACCGAAGTCGAGCCTGCAACCTCATCATTCATCATTTCCGCATCGCATCATCCCACGTGTTCCCTGCCCCCCCCCCTCCCTTCTTCAGTAATTCGCAAGTTGTCAGTCGCAATTTCTATTTCGAGGCGCGACGTTCCTCGTTACAATTGAAAAGTTTCGAAAAAGACGGCGGTGCGGAGTCGCAGTCGCCTCGAGATGCACTTTCGTGTTCTTTACACGGAATGAGGATTAGAAAACCCATAAAGGAGTGAATCTCGAACCACCCCTCGGGGAAAACAGAAATGAGGCAGCCACCACAACCCAGGTGCCCACACAGCACACAGCACTCTCGCAACAATCGGAGTGCATTCCCACTCGACTATCAAGCCCTCTTCCCCCTCTCTCCCTCCCTCCCTCTCTCTCTCTCTCTCTCTCTCTCTCTCTCTCCCTCTCTTTCTCTCTTTCTCTCTATCGGGCTATTCCCGCCATCCACTTATACACACCCCATTTACACGGATACACCCCGGAAATCAAGGGCAGCTCTCCGATATCTACTGCGGTCTCCACGATAAACACCCTGCACTACGAATAGTAGATGAGCACTCGAGGACACGAGACACAAGGCAACTCACCGCGAACACGCTTCTCGTAGTCGCACATCATCTTCCAGAATCCCACGTTGGGTCGAATGACGGGGCGGCGCGCCTTGACATAGTTGTATGCCTGGCGGAGAGACATGCGCTCGTACTTGACTGTAAACGATGCGAGTGAGAGGGGCTAGGGAGTGGGGGAGTGGGGACGTACTGAGGTAGACGATGACGAGGCTGGCAGAGCGAGACACTCCGGCGACGCAGTGGACGAGCGTGCGACCGCCGCGGTCCTGCAACCAACACACACATTCGACACACAAACACACACGGCGCCTGCCTTGATCTGCTTGATCTTGTCGGCGACCGAGTCGAAGTGAGCGTCAAGGTGCGCGTACGGGTGATCCTCGATACGGATACGCACATAGTCCACCCCTAAAAACACCCATTTTGTTATTGTTTCTTCCGTTTGAATATTCCGGGCTCCAGGCGGCGAGTTTCAGAAAGAGAGAGTGGCGCTCTCACTCCCACATACACCGCCACCCGCCTCACTCTCACACTCGCGCATTTCTGATTGCCGCCGAGTGTTTACCACGCGTGCGCCCTGCGCTCTAGAGTATTCGTATATACGCATGCAGATTCGAAGCCATCTGTGATTTTCCGATGGCTCATCTAAGCAGAGTGTTGAAATTCGAGACGTTCTAATGCGAGCATACCGGACTCAGTCCAGTCGACATGCCACATGAACTTCGCTCTGCGAGAGGAGGAGAAAAGGAAGGGAGCGGATATATGAGGAAGATTGATTTGCTTCTCTATATCCGGCAAGTGTCACACTCGTGTAACAAACAACGTGACATGCAACATGCCATGTAGTTGTTCTCACACTCGTTGTTCTCACATTATTCTTATTACTTTTTTCAATCGAATAAAGATGTCGTGTGTGTGCAACCGCAGCTACTGAGCATGTCACGAATCGCGACGCACTCGCGCACGTAACACCACGCAATGCAATTACGGGCAAATCTCACTAGGGGGACGGCAGCACGGGAACAGAGAGCAATCAAAGCACTGAGACGGCAGCGACGACAATGAGGGAATTAGAGGGGACTGAGGCGAGTTTAGAAGAAGGAGAGTACGAGTTCGAAGAATCCCACAACCACATCGACTCAATAGCGGTTCGAATGGAGTATCTTTACATACCCTGGAAGTGCGCGCTCGGTTCCTCCGTAGTCGCATTCACAATACATGTGATGTTCTTCAGACGAGCCTTCTCGCCTGTAACACAATATGTGCGTATGAAATAGTGATACTGTGAAAATGCGTATACGTGAGTTCCCTTTTTAGGTTATGTTTTCTCATACCTCATACCTGTGATAACTCCGGCACCGGACAGAAAGAGGTGATCATTGATCTCGCTGATCTGGCCAAAGATGCCCACTCGAGACATCACACTCACCTAAACAACAATTGCCTTCAATGAAATATAAACACGCCTCGAAACGTTTTCTTTATGAGTGCATAACGAGAGCAAAAAAATGGAACCAAACGAGTAGACATAGTAGTCAAGTAGTCACATACACTGTGAACGACGAATGACCAAGAATATTGAAATGCATAGTAATCACACGTGAGCGGAGCAAAAAAAAAAACAAGCCATTCAAGTTTCAACAAATGAAATTCGAAACGGCGACAAATTGATGGGTAAAAGGGAAAGCGCAACGAGTGGGAGTGGGAGTCAAGTGATCTCTGCCGAATTCTCAGTGAATCACCCCCTCTCTCTCTATCTTTATCTCTCTCTCTCAGTCAGTCAGGCATTACAACAACGCGTCAGCTTCCGAAAAGTAGAACATTGCTCGCCGAGGGCTATTTATTTCATTCGCCTCATGTGATTTAGGAAAAAAAATACTATATTCAACAAAGAGGGGTGAGGTACGAGTACTCCTCCATCGCCTCACACAAAAACACGCGAGACACTCGGGACTCCTCCCCTCCAATCACAGAGGTAGAATGACGTCGATTGGAAGGTGCGCGAGACTGGGCGAAAGCCGCTTAGCGACCGAGACTCGATCGGAAGACTGTCTCTGCGGTGTTTTGACAGAAAAAAAGGAATATTCAGAGTGAATGCGAAGCAAGGGCCACTTCAGGTAGGATCGCGACACCGAAACCAAACAAACCGAGAGACGAACGGTGATTCAACCCGCAGCCCTCGCTCCACGGCCGCCGCCAACAAAAAGAGTTGAAGAAGAAGGAGAGAATGGCACTCTGATCGAATCAACACATCGATCGCTACGCAGAGAGGCAAGAGAGAGAGAGAGAGAGAGAGAGAGAGAGAGAGAAAGAGAGAGAAAGAGAGAGAGAGAGAGAGAGAGAGAGAGAGAGAGAGAGAGAGAGAACGTCGCGGCAGCAAAGCAAAGATGTACAGTGTGAGAGACTTACTACCTGTCGGCGCTGCTCGTGAGAGAAATGAATCTATATTCTAGCTGCTGTATCGCTCATCCCCTCTAGGATTAGCGCCACATGTATATATGAGAAAAATCTGTGTGTATGTCTTCGCCTTTATTGCAGTAGCAGCATACACATGCAGTTAGAGAGAAAATAGAGAGAAGAGAACCGGAGATGAGTCGAGAAGCGTGCGGTGTGAGACCACACCCACTTTCGCTTCCCAGTTTGCCATCTCGTCTCATCGCAAAAACACACAAGAGATAACCGTATAACGCCATTACCGCTTGAAATGATGCACGATTATCACGATGAACAGGGCGCAAAACAATCGTAATTGCTATTAGAGAACGGGAATGAAGAAGCTTTCGCCCCAGAAGAGAACAGCCTCGATTGGCATCGTCAATCTGACAAGAAACTTATACAACTTTGTCAAAACACACACACATCGTCACTTGTTCAAAGAAAAGAGAGAGAGAGAGAGAGAGAGAGAGAGAGAGAGAGAGAGTACATATAATAGGGGAGAGCACTTAACGCGAGCAACCAGGCAGTGAAGCGAAACGGCACAGTGAGAGAATAGGAGTCACAATAAAGCGAGTGAAAGAGCGGAAATGAGAAGCGAGCGAATAGATGCGCCGGAAACTGCGCATCGATGCACTCTCTCACACCGAGACAGCATAATTAGACGCACCTATAGGTATTGAGACACCTCGGCAGAGCACTGCAAAAACCAGCGCCAGAGAAAAAAAACAGAGACCAATGAATTACATAAAACTGGCTAGTTACGACATAGGATTTTGCAAGAAACGGGTAAATTAGAAAATCCCAGAGTTATTAATTTCATAGAATAGAATAGTTCATTTATATAATAAGCTCGCACTTAGCTCAGGATTTTTCGTTGAAAACATTATCGTGGGTTTGGAACATACCGTATACTGAACGAAATGCGCTGCAGACTTGTTTCGTCGTTCATATCTCTAGTTCGCAGTACCCCTCTCATGATCACATGGCGTAGTGGTAACGTTCGCATAGCAAACGGCGGTACGCGGGTTCGATCTTGGGTACCCATGCACTTTTTTGTCAAATTGAAAACTTCATCAAATGGGTTCTGATCTTTGTATAACCATCCTAAAGTCTCTCGTGAAAAGAGTGGAACTCATTTGCGGGCCGACTATAAGTGGTTATGACATAAAATTTGAAAAAAAATGAAATAGTACAGCTACGGTTTGGAACTGTACGTTTTTGATTCGATTTGATTTGCGGGGTATCACTTTCTCCAGATACAGTTCGCTTTAAAGCATATTCGGAGAGAGGAATCCAGTCACATCTTCAGACATCCGTCTTTGGATCCTATATAGAGTATGTGATGATCTACCCTCGAGCGCGAGCCGTATGGATGGACCACATAGCGTCCATCGTCAAATGTTTAGAGCTTCGCGCTTCGCGCGTCACTTTGCATACTTGCTCCTGATCGATCCATTCGTCATCATCAGGTTGCGAAATCCAAGAAATCCGTGAGTGACTATGAGCACTACATATCGACGTAGACAGATGAGAAAATAATGTAAATGCGCCCATTCCAAAAGTACCTTTAATAATTCTGCATACGGTATTTTGAGAGACGATTTCAATTATGAGATCACACGTTTGTAGAGCGGGTCAATAGGCATACACTCTTAAAATTTTGGACAAACGGTTGAAAAGAGAATAGTATATGCTCAATAGGAAAACTCCTAGTTCGCAACTTTCATTAATAACACTACTTATAGTACATAACAATTTATCAACAGCAACAACTTAGAAGCGGAGCTTGGAGAAGAACCACTTGTTCTTTCCGGACTTGTGGCGAGTCTCAAGCTTGGCCTTGATGTCGTGGAAGGCACGACGCTTCTTCTTAGGCTCCTTGAGGGCCTCCTTGTTGACAACAGTCTTGTCGAACTCGACGTCGAGGTTGTATCGGGTAGGAAGAACGTGAGAGTAAGAGACGACCTTGACGAAGGGCTTCAGCTTGATCCTGGCATCAATCTTCTTCTTTCCCATAGACTTGGTGACCTTGAGCGGGTATTTGTCAATTCCGGCGATGAGGCAGTGGGAGTAAGTCCTGTCGTTGGACCCATCATCGTAGGGCTTGACAACGACGGCCTTGCGTCCAGCGTAGCGGCCACGAAGGACCAGCACGACCTTTCCGGACTTCATGATCTTGCCCATGTTGACGGTGGAACCTGAAAAATGAGATTGAATAACCATACAAGTGACGACAAGAAAATATGGGCGGCACGAATGGTTACAACGCGAGCAACTCAAATACAGCAATCATGAAATATAGAAGGAACATGTGAGAGAAAGAAGGTATAGAAAAAATACACGAAGATCAATAGACATAAGATATTTAATGGAATTTAACCATTTAATATGTAGAATACTCTGAATAGCTGAAAATAGAATCGTTTATTATGTACAAAACAATAACAAAATAACTACTGTTTAACAATACTGAAACTTACGCGTACATTCCAGGATACATGTTGCGCAGTTTCTTCTTTTTGCCGTGATTGAAGTGCTTCTTACTCCCCTTATCTCCCTGCGCTTGTGGAATAGCGGTGTTAGACGGTGCATCAGAAACACCCTGCTTTGCAAGAGAAACGGAGTTTGCCGTCTTCACGTGAGCAACAGAATCCGCTCCACTGAAGAAACTGCTATCCATTCTTGTATTGGCAGTGTCATCGCCACACAGAAGTCCGCGACGCTCCAGTTGCTCCAGTTGAACAAGTCCAATACGTTCATTCTTTTTCTTTGAAGAGTAAAGCAGCTCATCGAAGACAGACTGGTCAATGCCGGGAGGAGCAGCCACCCATCGGACCTTGCCGCTGACTACATCTTTCATGATCATGCGAGCAGCTCGGGAGCAATCGGGAATACCAGATGAAGACATGAATCCACGCATAAATGCGACCGAAGTCAGCAGGTCGAGAGCAGAAGGAATCTCTCGTTGCGGAAGCATAACAGAGTAAGTAGCTTCAAGGAATTCCACCGGAACGCGAGAAAGGAGAAGTGCCGCAGGACCAAAATGCTCGCGCATTTGATCCACCGGCAGAATACCTGGAAAACTTATAATATAAACATAAGATAAAGATGCTGCGTACCGTTCAAGAACATCTCGTTTCTCCCAAAGCTGAACGACGGCATCACGAGGCCAGGACAGTCGCAAAGTACAAGCTTAAATCAAGAATTCAAAAAAATTGCTCCAGAGATAAAATACACCTGCGAATCAATGTTGATCGTCTGGAAGTGACGGGTCTTTCCAGGAGTTGCGGAGACAGAAACCTTCTTTCCTCCGGCTAACTTATTGATTGTAGAACTCTTTCCGACATTGGGATATCCGACCATTCCCACAACGAGTTGCTTAGATCCGGGCACATCAGAGACGTGGCCCAGCTTCTTGAGTAGTGCAATGAGATCCTCGGGGTGTCTCACGTAGTCGACACCGTCGCCGGAAGAAGTATCCGTCTCGTTCCCCACTGTTTGAGGGATCTCATCAGCCGCAGAAGAACCCTCGCTATCAGAGCCATCCATATCCATATCCTCAATCTCTTCTTCGATGGGCTTGACGGTCTCGTCCAAGGCAGACCTAAATACAAGGATTAGAAATAAAACAGAAGATAGCTTACATACCAGAACACGACATTGATGTTATTATCGTTGAAGTACTGCGCCCACTGCTTCTGTTGTTCAGGCTCCAACAAATCTGCCTTGTTGACAAGAAGGAGAATCTGCTTGGCAGGATCAACTTCCTTCACATACAGGTCGAGATCCTTGCTTCGAAACAGAAGTGGGTTCCTGGCATCGACGATCTAAACAAGCACACATTTGACACTTTGCATTTGATATTACTGCGTTAACATACCTGGACGATGATGTCGCTGCGCTCGACGACTCTCCACAGCTCACGCCACATCTCCGGGTTCCTCTCGAAAGGTGTAAGAGCCAATCCATCAACCTAAGAAATGAATGCTCAATATTAAAAAGCAGCCCCAAATAACACTAACCTCTTGAAGATCTGCGAGATCCGTTCTCCATCTCAGAAAGACTTCATTTTCCAACCTGGCGAGTTCATCAACATCGTTCCACAAATCTCGAGTAGGACGACGAGGAACTTTAAGACGATGCGCGTACTGTTGCTGAAGCTCAATGTTGTCCTTTAGATCCTTTTTGGTGGGAACAACGACACGGGAATCCCTAAACAATAAACAAAATAAACATAAGAGAAGATAATGAACTCACTTATCGATAACATGAAACGCTTCTCTCTCCGCTGAGAATTCCGTGCCTGCCAACTCAGCTTTGGCCAAAAACTCCTCGAGACTAGTCTCATCCGTAATAGAGTCGATATTCTTTTTTATTTCCTGTAAAATAACATTATATTCTAAACCATCCATAAAATATAATAATAAAACAACTCACCTTCTCGAGGAATGCAGGATTTTCGATCTCGTTTCCGTCCCACTTGGCCTTCTGATGAGAGCGACGAGTGGACTCCCTCTCATTCTTCAGGCAGTTTCCAAGGGATTTGTTCACTCCGGTAGGCTTTTTGTTACTCGGACGACGTTTAGTCATTCCTTAAAAACAACTTTTTGTCTCATGGAAAAAAATACATTTCGAAAAGGTTCGAAAGGCGATGAAATCGATGGTACGAAACGACCAAAAACAACGACATCAGACAAATACGATATCAAAGGATTCAGAAAGATCTTTAAAACAGATTTCGGCAACAAAAACCTCACTAATTTACATAGAAAACGTTGAAAAACCGAATATTTAGGAAAAATAAAGAATATAAGAGCGAGTGATACCGTAATAAAAGTTCCCTGGCTATTCGTGCTGAGACCAATTTAATTCTTAAACACAGTTTTTTTGCTTGTTAACAAATGTAGTACGTTTGTAATAAAATCGATAACTTGTTGTTTATCAGATATTTATGATTTTTTATAGCTTAACTATCGTGCATATATATTCGTATATGTGAGGTACTTTACCATATCTTAGTCGACGCTCTGATTATATTGTATTTTACCCATTGGAAAAGGAATTCGTGATTTTTGAATACTACTTATTTTATATGTAAATAAATAATTGTTCAGGGGATGCGCCTCCTTCAGCCCAGTGTGCTGAGTCAGTTGTCGGTTCGCTGGAACTGTCCGTGGCATCGCAACAGTTTCCGCCCGTGTTACTTCCCATTCAAGATGCAGGAGAAGTTGAACGTGGACACCGTGGAAGCCCGCACGAAGACAAGGGGAGGCCGTCTGATGCTTATGCGTCGCGTGCTCCGTGAGCAGCCCTTCCTTGGCTACATTACGCAGCCCACCAAGACCAACAAGATCTCCTACCCTCTGTGAATGTGTTTATTGTTTATTAGTAAAGTACAGAGATGAGATCAATAAAACAAGTTCTGCATATCACTCGTCAAGAGTTATGAGTTGGACTCGCTTCTTCTTCTTCTCAACGCCGCTGCCAATCGACGGCGTTACCGGCGCGGACGTCTCATAACTCTCGCCGCCCTGCTTCTCATCCCTTAAGAAAAAAATGACGTTTCAATTAAGTTATATCAGACTCACTTGATATTCACAGTGTTGTTGGGCTCACCGCAGCCCTCCTTGCTGGGAGTGTCCTTCTTGAGGAATTTGAGCAGTCCACCCGACTTCGGCGTCTTGGGCTGCTTCCTCACTGGGGTCATCTTCGGAGTAACACACTCCTGCTCGTTTTCGGTCGAATCCGGGCTCTTCTTCTCTCCCACAATGATATCCTTTGCCGGTGTGCCGTCACCCTCCTTCTTCTCCTTCGGCGCGCGCTTTTTCTTCGCCTGATAAAATCAAGCATATGAATGCCAACAGTACTAAACAATGATACCTGAATGATTTGAGGCGAGGGAGGGCAATGCGGCAGTTCGCTTCTCTCGACAGTGGTTCCCCACTTGCCCATATTCATCTTAAGGAAACTGCAGTATCCCTCGAGAGAACTGATAACAACCGAACAACCGTCAGGAGTCCACATCGCATCCGTCAGACTGAAAATTGAACGAATCTGTACTATCGCCTATTTTCAGATATAGTACCTGTTGTAATGAATGTTGTAGACATGTCCAATTGGGTCGGGGTGCTGGCTGTCGTAGAACATAACGCTGTCTTTGGTCAGCGCCAACCAGATCAGACGATACGGCAGACTTCAAAGAAATTACTTGCATGGAATCGGGGCAATCGGAAACATAATCAAACTCACCCCAAGTAGTTGTCGATGCAGTCTTTGTCCAGTTCAAACATAACGGGAGAGAACCGCACGAGGAATGTCGGCTTAGGAGACGGCATGAACGCTGTCGGCATATCCCTTTAAAATCATGTACAAAAATATTCACAAAATACTCACTTTTCCAATCCGGCACGCTTGAAGACAAACGTTCCGTAGAGATCAGACGATCCTATCTCCAGGTGGCCACCTAAATTGAAATTATTGATGATCCATTACACCAAACTCACAGGGTGCGACGATGATCTCTCCACACGGTGAGAAACTCACACCTCGCTGGAATGACATCAGTTGATCGTCGTGGAAGAACTTGTACATCTGAAACAGAACACAAAACTACTCTATAAAACTACTCATATATAAATCACTTACTTTAGCTTCCATCGTTAATCCAGAAAGGCTTCCAGCCGGCAACTCGGCAGCTCCGAACACCTGAATAAGGATTTCAGAGATAAGAACTTATGGCCGACACTTACTCGCAACCTAGTGCCCTTGTTTGCATCGATGAGATCCATCTTCCTGTCAGTAGACATAGTGACAATGTAGCGTCCGCGCGGATCCCATGCCACTCCGTTCGGAAAGTGACGCAAGTTGCGAACCGTCAGCACTCGCTTACCTATTTGGTATACTTTATAAAACAAATACAACGTGAAGCCATACCAGTGAGCGCTTCGTGAACAAGCATTGACTCGTCATTCGAGACAGTAGCTATCTGTGTGCCGTCCGGACTCCATGTCAGCGACGTCACATCACTGTCGTGGTTCAACACCTAAAAACAAACACATTCAAACTACAAAGAACTACATCATTACATACCTTGACCCTCTGCCAATTTTCCTTGTTGGGCGGGAGGTCTTCGTTTGTGGATAGCCCGCACGGAGGATCATCCGACAGCTTCCAGATCGACACGCGACCATCACAGTCCCCCGAAGCAAGAACGTTCACTGAACACGATGTAACGATAAACAAACGTTAAATGCAAGGACATGACTCACTTCCTGGACCGCGGGAGAACCTGACAGTGTTGATGGCGGCGTTGTGCCCTGCAAGGTTCGCCACGAAGTCAACAGCGAGCGGGGAGACCTCAAGGGATGCGATCTGCTCGAACTCATACTCCCAGATACGGATCTCCTTCTGCACCGACGCCGTCACTATCTATAACTTGACGACTTCGCAAATCATTATCATACAAATTTACCTTGTACTTTCCGTTCTTCACTTCAGGGTGCACATCAACTGAGAGAAGAGCTTTTCTGTCATGCCAGAAAATTTCTGGCATATAGTGATCCATGGCTATAACACATAATATAAATAACAAAAAAATACAGTAAATTAGCAACGAAGGCATTACGAAAAAACAAAAAAAAACACCAAAAAACTAATTTAGGCGGGAATGTGTTCGAACTGGGCAATTTCGCGCGCTTTCTTATTCACTGAAGCGGACTACTATTACACTACTAGGCGGACTATCGACTTCAGGACTTGACAAAATCGCATGCATCGACATGCACATTGCATAGCATCGAATTGAAAAAAATCTAGCTCATCGTTCAACACTTTCCTCGCAATATTCAACAACCAATCACAACACAATTCAATTTTTCCATCATTTATCATCTGTAAACAAACAAAACTCAATCATTAACCATTTTCACAAAACATTTACACAATGTGAGTTCAATATTATAATAATAAATATCAAATTAGAAACTATCATCGCAAATATTTCATATACAAATATGGATGAGGGGAGGGATGGGGATGGGCGGGTGGGTCGGCAGGCGGGTGGGTGTGTCTTTCTTCTTCTTCTCTCGTTCTGACCAGGTCTCCTCAGACCAGGTTGTACTCCTTGAGATTATGCTGCAGGATCGTGTCCTTGACCGCCGCGAACACGAACCGGATGTTCTCTGTGTCGGTGGCGCACGTGAAGTGCGAGTAGATGATCTTGTCCGCGTCAGGGTTCAAGTCCACAAACATCTTGAGGATGAATTCTCGAGCAGCGATCGGATCCCGGGGAGGGCCTATAACAGTTTTTGCAACGAGTAACAACTAAATTCACAATGATGATAAAAGGATAAAAAACGACGGACACTCACCATCATATTCAGGGAAGTAGTCTGCGAGATGAGAATATAGAATCTTTTCTTCGAGAAGATCCTTTTTGTTGAGGAAGAGGATGACGGACGAGTTGGTGAACCACGGGTACGTGATGATTGTCCGGAACAACGCTTTAGATTCCTCCATTCGGTTCTGAAAACGTAATCTTGTAAACGGAACAGGAGGCATATCATAGAACAACTTGTAAAATATAGACATGTATTCACCTCATTGTCGCACTCCACGAGCACCTGATCGTACTCGGAGAGAGCTACGAGGAACATAATCGATGTGACGTTCTCGAAGCAGTGAATCCACTTCCTTCGCTCAGACCTCTGTCCTCCCACGTCAACCATCCTGCAACATAATATGATTACAAATACAAGCATCAATCAATAAACATCTTATCAAGCTTACTATAAACTTGACGCTAATTCGGTATGCGCGTACCTGAAGATGATCTGCTCGAGGTCAAAGGGGTATTCGATGATACCAGTGGTGGGTACTCGAACTCGCAAGATATCCTGTTCAGTTGGCAGATAGTCGGGAACCGCTAACCGCCGCAAGTCAGACAGGTAGCTGAAACATTTCATTCCATTATGTCTCCTATGTAACACTTTTTTCGCCATGTCTCGTACACATGCATACTTTCACACCTCATTTCACAATAATGCGGCTCATTATTTCAAATCCAATTCTCTCGAGAAATATATGCAGTACAGAAATGCATAACATCAAGTTTTGATACATTCACTCATTACACACCATAGCGCTAATACAAAACAACGAAACATGAAACTCACTATTTTGCAGAATCGGTAAGTTGGTATTCTCTCCGCCGGTCGTAGCATTCTTGGATTCCCGAGTCCTCCCACAACTCCTGTAACGACAAATATGAAAACCTTTTCGCCACAGCTCCTTGCAGCCAGTCTCCCTTTAACCCATCACACAACTGTCTTTTGACCGCACCCACCTTGATGTAGGATACATAAGGCTCCTCGAACGAGGTCACGTTCTCGTAGTCCACTGCCCGCACCACCTCCGCCTTGTCCGCAAGGTCAGAGTTCTTCTCTCCAAATTCGATGCCTAGTGTGTCCATCGCGCGGATCATGGACTAAAAACAACAGACAAGTATTAACTTTATCAGTGATTTTCATCTTTTCATTTCACTATAGTCGCTTGCAAGATGATCGAGAGAAAAAATTTCGCCGTTTTCCATTGGTTTTTAGGGGGGGATGTTTTTAGACATTTAGACCATCTTGCAAGCGGCTTATCCCAAACATATTACGTGTTTCATGTAGAATGACTGTTTGGATTTGCGTTGCTGGGTGTTGCTGGTTGGATGTGTATTGCTTGGCCAGTCTCTCATATAATCAACGCGGCGTTTGGGATAGAGTGAGTGGGGCGAGCGAGTGCGAGTGCGCGGGGAGAGGCGCGGCAGCGAGGCGTGTGGCGGGTCGCGAGAGAACCACACACCGACAGAGACGGCCGGCGGCGCGAGCACCCGCGAGGCACGCCACAAAGCGAGGAGAGACGGGTCCTCTCTTTTCCTTTCCCCTCTCCCTCCGAGCAAGCCGCGCGCCCCAACCACCCTCCAACACACACGCACACACGCACACACCTCCAGCACTAGTGTATCGATCCGAAGGCGGGGCCTAGACTCCCTCTCTTCTCTCTTCTGATGCAACCCGCTACTGCCACCACAGCAGTCCACCAATCGTCTATCAACAACTCTCTCACTTTTTGCGCACAACCAATACCCCACATAATCAGTATCATTGTAACCCATCAATCAACACATCCCAGGCAGAAAGACAAAACCGTCGTAACGCATACATTTAACTGTGCGAACGTCGCGCGTAACGATAAACGAAGATTGTACTGGACTACAAACAACAATATGAAAAGTGAACACCCACCTGCATTGCCATAAAGATATTTTGATAGACGAGCCTGATGTGGGCACGCTTATCTTCCTCCGAATATCCATTTCCATGGATAATTCGCATCTGCTTGATAAACGTCGATTTCCCCGACTCTCCGGTACCTGCAACAACAATAATGTTCTTTTTTATATAGTTATTTTGTATATTTTGTATTCGTTTGTCTTATCCCCGTTCCTCCTAACGTGTAAAATATAGAATGAGAATCGTGAAAGAGAAGTGGGTCGGATAGTCGCGCATTCCTAATAAACCATGTGCACAGCTCTCCTGTGTTCCGCTTTTATCACTTGCATCCCGTACATTATGTGGCCCGCTCTGCTCGGAATACACATACACCACACAAAAACACTCTCTAACCAGTTAGGCGATTCGGACACTGATCGGCTCATCGATAGAGCCTGTCTGCATGCCTGGACGGATGGCTCGTAGGTTTCCGCAACCGGTAATCAGCGCGGATCGATGCGAGCATGAGCGACGGGGTCATCTATCTGCTCATCAGCTGCATTCTGCATTCGCAGCCACATCCAGCTCGGCCCTATCGATCGCACCCCACCCTCTCTCCCCCTTTCCCTTCCAGCAGCCATTAGCCCAGCACTAATTCCCCAGCCTGCCAACATGAATCGACTATCCCCATATACACGCATCCAACTATGCACAGCGCCCAGTTTACACCGCTTCAACCAAGGCTACAGACCACGGTCTCAATCATAACAAAGGAACACCTAGAATACTGATATGATCAAAATGTATGCATGAGTTCCGAAAGAAACAAAATTAGCATCACAAGCGGTAGAAATATTTTGAATAATGAGCACAACAACAATACAGGCGTGATGGCAAGGAGAGGAGAACATACTTATAGAATTCACTATAGTAAACTTACATGCGACAGTTGTGATTTTCGATCAGTGCCGCATAAGATTTGGAATTGAGCACTCCCTCAATGTGCGAAAAAAAAAATCAAATGAAAAGTGATGTCACTTTAACGCAGCGTCAACATTTTGAGTTTTGACTATGCCTTGTGCAGTATAAACGGCCTAGCAATACACTAGCAATAACCGATCTCCCCGGTTAGTGCCACAATTCAAAAACATCCCATACACTCAATACAAAATAGAATTCAATCAAAAAAGAGAGAATGGGAATAACATACGGGTTAAAACTGTGTCATTTGAAATATAAATCTACCATCTATATAATGCAACTGTATAATTTCAGAAAGATGAATCATTATAAGTTGTATTCCACTAATTGTGTCGATCCCTTTCGCGTTTCCTGCTAGCACAGCTTCCCCTCGCATCTTCCCCCGTCCGTCCCTTCCCATTAGGCATCCCGCACGCTCTCTCCCCCGACCCCACAACCTCTCTTGTCACTCAATACATGTACGCAATATCAAAATACCAGCATCCACATTTCTTGTACATTCCGAGAATTCCAAACACGTATTACCAAATCGTGAGCTACTTCCTTAAAGCCCCATAATACTAGTTTTGTATTCCATATCACATGATTAACATGAATTCTTTTTGTATTCCTTTTTTGATACGAACAAGCGTTGAAGAGTGAGGGAAAGCATCTCACTGCCCCCCCCCCCCCCCCCCTTGCACTGTGCGTGCAGTGTAAGCGGGCTCGCGGCAGCAGCAGCAGCGAGGGAGAGAGCTGGCTGGTGCGAGGGGAGAGCGGCGCGCCCGCTGCCTGCTTGCTCTGCTCGCCCGCCGCCTCGCCCGCAGCTATCGATCTATGCCCGGCTGGCAGACACGCACACACACAGACACACCACACTCTCTCGTTCTCTCGCTGGGAGAGGGCAATGGCAATCCGCCTGCTGGCTGCTGCCTGCCTCGCTCTCTCTCGCCTCTCCGCTTCTTTCACTATCCATCACCCGCCCTCACCTCCACTGTACGACCCCATCCCCACTCGCACGCCGACCAGCCAACAACAACATCTACAACAACCATACTCAACAGAAACATGCGCAACTGAGAGAGCGACCGATACGGTAGCCAGTGTATGGGGTGCGTGCTTGATCGAGAGGAGAGATAAGGGGTGGTGAGCGGGGCGCGGCCAGGTCAAGCCCTACTACGGTGCAAGCATACCGTTCGCATTGCGCAACTCACAGCTGCATCGATTGCGACCTCTAGATCACAAGCCGACAGCCCGCGCTGCCGCATAACACACTCACGCAACACACCAGAATCGAAATGCGATCGATACGCGAGACAGCGTGAGAGAACGAGAGACTTCAATCAGCCGACATACCAATCACACAACAAGACCAATATAATCATAGATTCGCGTAGTGGCAACACCCCGGTAAGCGAAATCAATCAAATCGATCAATCAATAATTAGAAGAGACGCACCTAGTAGTAGTAGCTTGAGCTCTCTGCGCGCATTCCGCTTGTCTCGTTGGAGTTGCTTCTCGATCTCCTGGTTGATGCGCTTCTGTTCGCGCGCCTCCTCCGAAAGACAGCAAGCCATCTTGGAGGACGCGGCTCGGCTCTCGGCTCTTCACTCGGCCGATCGGAAGCGGGTCGGAGCAGCAACAAATACAATCAATTCCTGCTGCCGTGTGATGAGAATGGGTGTGCACGACGAAGCGAATCAGATCAATCAATCAGTGAATCGATGGATCGCGTGGTCGTAGTGTAGATCGGTCAGCGGGCACCGCGAGTCATGTCACCGACATCCCGCGGCGGCACACGCGAGCCAACCTAGTCAGACAGCCCGCAAAGAGGCGGTCGCGTCGCGGTCGCGTCGCGCCGCCTCTCGCCACACCACCGTACCCCCATCAACTCTCCTTTCCACATGGGACCTCTCTTACTAATAACGTTTCAAAAACCCAATTGCTAATCAAATGTTAAAAAAGAACATATCGATGAAATCAATCAATTCTACTCTCACTGTCTAGTAAAGCAAAATGGTTGATTATATAAAACGATTACTTACAAATTTCACTAATCGCTATTTTACAGTAACCATAAATAATAATAAAAAAATGGCCAGAAATAAATAATTTACGTCAGATCAAATTCAATTTAAATTAAATTGCACGATTGATAAGAGGTAAAAAATAAAACTTACATGATGAATGAGTTGGTTTGGACAACCCCCGAATCGCAAAACGTGTTTCTGAAAACAAACAAATGAATTTTTGTATAGGCAGTTGAATTAAAATGATTTACTGTCGATACCATAGACAATGATCACATACGGTATATTCACTTCAACTCCAGCCCCATACCTCTATTCAAGACAAGATCAAAATATTGTGTGTATTCTATTGATTGATTGTCCTGTATTCGGTCACCACCGTATTCAAAATAAGAGATTATCTCTCGCCGAGTGCGAATGCGATGAAAATACAAAATCAAAAGCATTTCTCTTCCAGTTAGTGCCTTCTTGATTATCATGATAAACGCGTTTTAACCTCTGTTTAACATTCGCAGTCATTGGTCTGGTTATTTCTCACCTCACCTATTGTTTCAGCGTTCACAACTCTGAGCGCTATAGAAATGCCACTAGTGGCCATTGTGAGTTTCATCACGAATATACTGATTACTGAATAATTCCCAGATTGTTCCGAATTATGGATGGAGATCTATTCACTGTTGCAATATTATGGCCCTTAATTTATAGTGATCGTCAAGAGACATGTACTTGGATGAAACCAGAAGAAATAGCAGATTTATATATACACGCTGGTAAAACAAAAACGTCCAACAATTTTTTTGAAATTAAAAACACCTAATAAGCCGTCCCCCTCTTTCAACGTTTCTTCAAAATGATCGTACAAAAACCAGTTTTATGGAGAATACATTTAATATATTTAGATTTTTTTAAGGATTATCAGCTAGTGATAATGCATGGTGGTCAGCAATGACAGGATGGACATTTCTTATCAGTCGTTTCACGATAAGGTGTCGGAGTGATCGAATAAGATAATATGATATGACATTTTATTTATTTTTTAATATGTTGACATATCAATCTTGTTTCAGTTGCATCTCAGACATATGGATGCTGCGAATTTCCGATCCCGTAACAACAATTATCTGCTCTATAATTAAAGATGGTTTATTCTCTAGCAGGCTTCTGCTGGAGTCTTCATTACTCTATCATTTGTTCCCACACTTTTGTTCACGTACGGTTGTGGTTGACGACAATGCTTCAAGGAGGTGCAATGATTTCTAGGTATTATATAATAATCATTAAATATATCTCTTGTAAATTTTCAGACATTTTTCGTTCTTTGTGACAGGACAAATTCAAATTTTCAAAGCACTCTCTATGCTCATTGAGCCACTACTTTTTGTGTTGATCGTCCCTGAAAACAAACATTCGCAGAGGAAGGTTTGTGTTATTTTCAGGTATATGATATGAAACTACCAAAATATAATCTTTTTTTCAGAACATTTTTCTCCTTCATTCCCTTCTCCTTGTTTTTGTGAACATATTTTATTGTGTATTGCACGTACAGAACCACCATTTACGGAATCAAATGAGTCCAAAGTTAAAAAATAAATCTCAAGTTTTTAGTTGTTAAAATAAATATTTGAACATAAATATTATATCTTTATAACTATGTTAAAGAATAGCAAAACATACACAACCAACACATGACGTCAACCGTAAGCCGCGTCGCGTACGCGTCGCGGCAGCTGCCTGCGCGCACCCTCCTCTCTCTCGTGCCGTCGATATGCACAACCAACATTGCCATCCACCCACATTCCACCTACATTCACTTTATCAGCTGTCCTAACATTTATTCGCTGTATTAATTAAATAATGTACATTTGTTTAGATAAATGTTTGTGTTTCACAAGTAATACTGTTGCTGCATAATTCTTCGCTGACATAGACTGGCGATAATGAGCGATACGGACAGAGCGTCCACATCGGCTGCTGCTGCCCCGAAGCCAGCAGATACTGCTGCTAGGTAACTTCATAACTTCAATGCTACTTAGGTGTACAAAACACCTTGTTTCAGAAATGCTGAATCAATTGATCTGTTGGCGCGTGAAGCCGAAGAATTGAGAAAGAAGCTGGACACGGAGCGAATGAAACTTAACGACATTCCGAGTTTGTTTCTAATAATAATAATCATGTGCTAACTAGATGTACTTTGTTAGTCCAACAAGCAGCCGAGAGACTAGAGAATATCACAAATCTCGTCATCAAGCAGCGACGAGTACTTAAGGGACACGCTGGAAAGGTATATTTGTGTTGTTTCCATTCAGAATGTTATTACTCATATTGCAATGATTTAGGTGCTATGCATGGACTGGGCTACAGATAAGAGGCACATTGTCAGCTCATCACAGGTCGGCGTTCAAATGGCAAACAATTCTAGTAAAAAAAATGATAAGAAATCTTATCACATTGGAATACAGTACGGTTGAGCCCAAAATGTTGACACCTATATATTAACACATTTTTGAAACCCCTAGGTGTCCTGACAACGGAATAACTACTAATAAGTTTTGTTGAGTACATAAAACGTTTCAAAGATGAAAACTGCAAAAATGCGAAAGTGAAGTCAGTGTATCTCAGCGAGTTTATATGTTGAGATATTTCAATCCCGATTTGACTCGAAATCATCGTTGATCTTACGTTAAAAGTGGCCGTTCAAATATTGAAAATCGAAATAGTCCGCAAACAAAAACGCTAAGAATAGAATGACGCTCTTCGCTAAGACTTCTAGTGATTTTTTAGTATACGATTAATGTTTGCAAAAGTTAAACATCACAAATATTCGCTAAGATAGTGACACTTTTGTTGTGTATCAAGTTGGACTCAAGCGAATGATTTAAGGATGGCAAAGTGATCGTATGGGATGGATTTACAACAAATAAGGAACACGCGCTTACTATGCCTACAACGTGAGTTTTAATTGTTGAATTGCATGTATTAAACAGTCTATTTCAGTTGGGTTATGGCCTGTGCATATTCTCCAAGCAACCAACTCATTGCTTGCGGGTCAGTCAACAATAATTGTTTGCATTTTGGTCGTAATTTTAATTGAAATCCTCAAACATTAAAATATATTCACAATTCAGAGGACTAGACAACAAGTGCTCCGTGGTTCCACTTTCATTCGAGGATGATATTGTGCAGAAGAAGAGAACAGTCGCTACCCACACCTCATACATGAGTTGCTGCATGTTTTTGAGGTTGGTTACAGGAGAAAACAAATAATACTCACCAGTCGCGTCCGCTTACAGCACCTCACAATTGATTAAAACGAGCACAGCTGAACCTGGAGCATGGATCATGCATGAATGATCCATGTAAAACACAAAAAAAAATATTTCGAAAGCAAGAAAATATAGTGCATACACTACCATTGTGCAGTGGTGATGCACGGTAACACTAATTGAATGACCGCGAAAAATATATTTTTAAAAATATTTCATTTTAAATTAAAACACTAATGCCGAAATTGTTACACTTTTCTTATAATTGTTTTTCATGGTTTATCATCATTCAGATCGGATAACTTGCTGCTGACCGGTTCCGGAGATTCTACTTGTGCGATTTGGGATGTGGAAAGCGGGCAAATGATCCAGGGGGGTCTCTCAATGTTTTGAAACTAAACTGTTTTATGTAAAATAATATTATCGCGAGCATTTATTGACTTTTTCATATATACTACGTAACACCAACAAACACATATGATTTCAGAATTTCCACGGCCACACGGGAGACGTGTTCGCAATCGACGTTCCTAAGTGTGATACCGGAAACATCTTCATATCTGCTGTGAGTAATATAGACAAGATAGAGAGGGCACGCCGGCGGGCGCCCTCTTGATGGTTGCGCGCACTAGAGTGCCTCAAACCTTCTTTCCCCGGATGATGTGCTTTTCCTAATTCTGATGTTATGCAGCTACATTAAAGTTTTTTTTTAATTCGAAGGAGAGTCTTGGATATTTGTTACGGCAATATCCGTGACTATTCGCTCCTTTATGTGTGACAGATAGGTGGATCGTGGATAACGGGCACGCGCGAGCATCTCTAACTGATACAGTCATTTTTTTGTTGTTGGTATTGAGTTTATCTCACTACTCATATAGAGTAACAAGTATATAGCCGTACCAATTGTTCTCATCAGTCTCAATTGAATATATCTCATTCGAAATCATTTTGGCCCTTTTGCTCAATTAAGACAATCATTTCGGTATATACAATGAGGGTTTTTCAGAGTAGATAGGAGAACAGATAGTAGAACAAAATAGCTAGACATATGACGGAATCCTGTTTCGACCCTTTAACCGGCAAACCAACTAACTTTACTAGGAAGTACTTTTAAAAGATAGTCGAATGACGACATGTTTAGGGGGCGGACAAGCACACATTGGTGTGGGACATCAGGAACGGTCAGTGCGTGCAGTCATTCGAGGGCCACGAGGCTGACATAAACACGGCACGCTTCCACCCAAACGGAGACGCGTTCGCCACCGGCAGCGACGACGCCACCGTATGTACACAGTAGAGATGGGCAACGAATGGAGAAGATGTGTCGTTCAGTGTCGCCTGTTCGATCTGCGCGCCGACAGACAAGTGTGCGTGTACGAGAAGGAGAGCATCCTGTTCCCCGTCAACGGAGTCGACTTCTCACTCTCCGGTAAGTACACCCCCCTTCCTCTCCCTCTTTCTCTCCATGTGTGACATTGAAGGTCGAATCCTGCTGGCTGGCTATGGTGACTATCGTGTGGGTGTTTGGGATTCCCTCAAGGCAACGCGCCACTCAGTCCTCTACGGACACGAGAACAGAATAAGGTATGCGCAATTGTTCTGATGATATACAATGTGTTTGTAGTTGTCTGCGCACGAGCCCCGATGGAACAGCCATCTGCAGTGCATCCTGGGACTGCACAATCCGGGTACGTATCCTCTCCCTCTTCCTTTCCATTCTCAAAATGACGCTTTCAGATCTGGGCGTGACTGTGACCTGCCAACTTCTTCTTATGCTTCTCTCAAACTAGCTCCAAATTCTCTCTTCATACTGTATATTGTACCAGTACAATTGTTCTCTCACGCACTGTTCCTAGACGTCTATGGTCTACATAACATATTTATTCATATTCTAAGTCATGTATACAATAATATAGTCGCGACCGTTCCGCCACTCTGTCTCTCCCTCTCTTCTCTATTTGCATAATTGCTTTTTGTGTACATCGTAATAAGTGTTTTATCGTAAGTGAAATTTCGTAAATCGTAAAAGATATTTCGAATTCTGTACAGACATGATTGACATGAAAGAACGATGAATATGGAATAGATAGGTGAATGCGGCAGAAAAGGGACGATGGAAAGCAATGAACATCAGAATCGGGAAGTGGTTCTATTGTAGTCAACAGTCTGACGTTCGCCAGGAGAACTCGATGAATTGTAATACCTATCTTCGGCCTGGTAGATCACGCGATCCCGTTCATCCCTCACATGGCTTGGCTCCACCCACTCACGCTCCGCCCCCCGCGGCTCCGCCCACTCGGCCGACGTTTCTCGGCGTGCAGCGGGAGAGTCGTGAGGAGCAACGCGAAAGTGTGAGGGTTGAGGAGGAATGATGACGGTCTCTAAACTGGAGGCACAATTCAATGGAAGCTGGAAACGAAAGGAAGTGAGAATATTGGCAAATGAGAGAGGGGGGGGGAAGGGGGAGGAGAAGCACTCACCCTGAGCACTGCGCTTATCTGCCTTGCGCTGCTTGCTGCGTTGGAAGCCGAACCAACTGCAAGGGAATGTTCGGGTGGATAGCCTTGCACGTGTGCGTACCCGAGGAACCATACTCCGACGAGGCAGCAGCAGGGGAGGAGGCAGCACGCGAGGAGGAGGCCTATGCCCACTATGATCCCGAACAGACGACCCGCGTACCACCAGTCACTCAAAACACTCACATCGGTTCACACTTCAGCATAGTAGACATAATTATCTACTAACTTCGCTGTACTATTACTCTAATAATATCATATCGGTCTCAATCCTACGTACCTAAACATGTCACTTCAATCTATGAGCTACGACCACCCCATGCACTCACTCTCCGCCCATGTCGTAGTTTCCATATGCGTAGCGCTTGCTCCTCGTCGCTCCTCCTTCTCCTCCTGATCCTTCTCCTTCCGCCGCAGCCAACGCCACAGCCATCCCACACAACAACACTAGCACGAGAGTAGGCTTGCGAAGCATCACAGACTAGGAATAGTTCCAAGTGTGACTGACTGATCTGGACGTGACGCGAAATGAAACATGCATTCCACGTCGCCTCCTCCTCTCCCTGGCTCCGCCTCTTCCAGATTCCACCTGCCTTCCGCTTCCGGAATCCAGACACCGACACATCGTCCAATTCCCCTGAGTGGAAGTGGTCCACTTGAAACCCTCTCGGTTCTTTGCTCCCTCCTCTATGCACACACACACTCTCTCTCTCTCTCTCCGGCGACACAGGTACCGACAGTGACACAATAGGACGAGTCCCAATGTGCTCCACAGGAACTCAACGACAATTATCATACGCACGGCAATAACTAATTATCGTATGTACAATGCGCAATGCGGCGGAATTTGGCCAATTTGTGGCTCGCGCAATAGGCTTTTCCAGACAGACAGGTGCGCCCGATAACAGTTCATCTAGACACTGTGTGAAACGAAATGTTATATGTTAATCATACTGATGGTGAGAAGGATTGTCTGTTTTGAACTGTTTTGAAACTGTTTTGAAGTATGTACCAGAAAACATATCTTCTGAATAAGATAAAGTTATTGTAAATACGAGTGCAACGAGGCATTCCACCCCAATATAGCTCTCTGTGTACATGACGCAATCTCATTGAAATCTCTTTCATCCTCTTCCCACCCTTTGATCTCTCATGACCCCTTCCGGTGTGAGTACTCAAAGCATCCAGAGATCACCCTGTCACCTCCTTCATTTCAATAACACAATCAAATGCTTTATCATTCTCGGTTCTTCACAACAACTCGCGTAAATATCGCACGGGTATATCACTGGCAAAGGTTATATATAGCAATACCCAAAATATATCGTTAATACCGTATAATGTACCAGTATATTGGTGAGCGAGCTACGTCACTCGTTGAGAATAGCTAGCTTGAAAATGAGCTGGCTGAACATGTTGGGCGGGCGTCCGTCGAGGCGCATGCGAGTCTGCAGGCACTCTGTCAGACGGGGCACCAGGTTCTCCGTGAGAGACAGACCCGAGTTGGGCTGCGCCAGTGCGATCGCACACAGCAGAGACAGCTCGGCGCGAGACAGGACAGTCGACACGCCGTGCTTCAGTCTCTGCACCACCGCCGGACGGTCCGACGCCGGAGCACACTTCTCTTCGAAAGCGGCACGCAGAGTCTAGAGATAAGGAGGTGATGAGAAGATACACGGCAACAACACTCACCTGGATAGCGCGAGTTCCGACGGTGACGAGTGCGTGTAGATCGGAGGGGCTGACCTCGCGGAACAGAGCGATGGCATTGGCGAAGCGAGCGACGCGAGTCGCGTCGTCCGCCTCGGTCCCCTCCGAGAACGCAGTCTCGTACGCCTTCTCCACCTCCTCTATGTCCCCCAGCGCCTGCCTCGTCTCCTCCACCTCCCTCTCCCGACTGCTCTCCCTGGCACGCTTCTTGCGCCGGTCCTGCCTCACTGACTCCTGCAATGTCTCTGTCAGCCCCCTCCCCTTCTCCCTCCACTCACCCTGCTCATTCCAGTCGCGAGGCACTTGTCGTACCGGCACTTCTGGCATCTGTTCCGGCTCACTCTGTTCACATCGCACTTTTTCGTGCCTTCGCCCACTTGCTTGTGACAAGTGTAGTCCATGCCCTTCTGCACAGTGCGGCGGAAGAAACCCTGAACAGCAACACTGTAATTCCCTTTGTTCGCGTCATCTTTGAACTAGGCTGACACCCCGCGCGCCCATCAATCTACCGTAATCCCCTGGGGCTTGATCGCAGCATGACTCTGTGGCTGAGCCGCGAGCAATCCGCACAGCGATTACCTCATCCACACATCTCACCTGGCCCCGGGGTGAGAGAAAGAGAGATAGCGGGGAGAGGTGAGAGGGCACAGCGGCCAACCCGCTGAGGTCACAAACTCTACCGTCTACTAGTATCGCGGGTCAAGCCACGGTCAATCGATCCGGCCGTGAGATAACCGCCATTTCCAAACAACACTCACTCCTCCACTGGAAATGTCTCACCTTGCATCCCTCGCAGCTCATCACCCCGTAGTGGTATCCGCTGCTCACATCGCCGCACACGGCGCACATCTCCCGCCCGTTAGCCACCGCCCCCATCAGGGGGAAGCCGCCCCCGCGAAGCTGCTCGTAGTACGCCTCAAAAACAACCATGCACTCCATCCCACATACACTCGATCCTCCATACACTCCATCCCCATCCCACTCCGTACCTTGAGCTGTTCGTTGAGCTGGGCGGGGTTGAGCTGTTGCTGGGGGGTGTAGGCGAAGTTGCTGGCGGGAGTGGGCGGGTAGCTCTGCGTGGGAGTAGCCACAGCACGGAGGGGAGTCTGATAGCACTGTCACAATCACATCACACATTGTCACACACCTGCTGTTTCGGAGTAGCGGGCAGGGCGTTGGTGAGATGCGGAGGAATCGCCGGAGAAGCCGACACGGCGACAGGTGCTCTGGGAGTCGAAGTCTCGCTCGGACCCGCCTGGAGGGTTGAAAGCGTAAGAATACATGAAGACATAAACACATACGTGAGTATGCGGTGGCTGGGGGAGTCGTTGTGCGGCGAGCTGCGCGGCCACCGCCGCCTCTAGACCGGCTAGCTGTCCGGCAGACAGGGGCTGCGCAGCTATGAGGGGAGACGCGGGCAGACCGAGACCCTGCAGGCTCAGCAGGGACGACACCGAGAACGAGTTCGACCTGAACACGGCACAATACACTCGGTGCAACATGCGCACGCTGCTCACCTGCTGCTGAGAGGACTGGCGGTGCCGGGTGAGATGGTGCCACTCTCGTTGCCGGAGTCGCGCTCCTCCGAGTGGCCCAGCCCCATCGCCCGCAACTCCATGTTCGGCTTGAACTCCAGTGGGAGAGCAGACGGCGGAGCAGTCAGCACAGTCTCCGCCTTCTACAACAACACATACACACAAAATATTAAACTTTTACGTTTCATATGCGACACAAACGTGGAATATGCGTAATTTTCGAAAGCATTTCAGAACGAAAAACACTGATGTACCGAGCAGATTACAAGCAAAAATGAAGTGAGTACTCAAGCAAACCATCGAGTGACTATAAAACAATGATAAAAATATAACTCACGGGATCTTTGTCCACATAGTTTCCGAACGCGAGCTCGGGCGGCGGGAACTGTCCGTTGTTGAAGGGTTGGAATAGGGACACGGTGGACCCGGGATAGGGGTAGTACATCTGGGCGGGAGGGATCTCCCTCTGGATGCCATATCCGGGCAGGCTGCCGGCAGGGACAGCAGCCAGTGCGGGTTTGACATCCCCGGGGGATTCGCGCTTGTAGGGACGCATGATGGCACCCTCTGTTCAGAGTACAATGAGTGAGCGGAGGGGCGGAGTCGATTGCGCAGTTCGCGCAGTGCCACGGGCGGCCGCGACCCCGTCACGACCTCTCCCCTCTCTCCCACCCCCCCCCCCCCCCTCTCACCACTCACAACAACAACAACATAGTAACGCACTTTATTTACAAGTCACACATCACCGTGTCACCAGAGGGCATCAATAAAATATAGAGATGTGCCAGCATTTGGTGTACAAGCACATTCAATCAATCACCGCACCTATTTACAATCACCTCGGAAGCATAACACAATCTATATCACTCCATAATCTTACAATCATATAGTACACTTACAGTACGGTCCTGTTCTCGTACTGTTGTTTGTCGTTTTCATCGAGGTGAGTGCACCTGTTGACAACAAGCTTCTCTATCTCTTCGCTCATCGCCCACAGATGCTTGCCCAGCTCTGCCGTCACTGCCTCCGAGTACTCCTCCGTCCCACTGAACGACACTCATCTCTCACATTCACTCTCTCATTGTGCACGCACGTTCCGGAATACATGGCTCCGGCATGGAGCTGGTCTCTGGACACAGAAGAGCAATGAACCATCGGAACGATGCCCTGAATGCATTTCATAATCCCTTCTCACACTTGGTGCGTGGTCCCCTGCCAGCAGCAGTAGCTTCTTTTGTCAAGTGTGCCTTGTGATGTCACTGCGCCGGCGGCATCCCCCACAGCCGACACAATGCAGGTCGCGACCCGACAGACAACATCCACACCACACTCCCCCTCCCTCCTCTCACTCCTCCTCTAATCGATGCAATCGGCGGGGCTTGACTTTACCTGACCTCACTACCAACCGCACAGCGGGGAGACACACATCCCGCACTTGCACTCTGGGAGGCCATCATGACCCTCATATCCCCCTTCCTCAATTACATTATCACAACATACAGTAGTCGTACCTCATCGAGTCCCTTGGCTACCATCCATATGAGAGGCGCGGCGAGGGCGCGAAGTAGCCAGTGCGTCTCCCTGCCCAGCTCGGTGCCCCTTGACAACACCCAGTAGACAATGGCGTCAGACTAGGCGTACCTGACGAATCCCGGACGCAGCGCCACAGCCATCACACGGGAACCGCGCGCCGACAGACGCCTCAACCACCACACTTCCCTTCCTCCCTCCCTCCTCGCCCACCTAGCCAGCTCGGTGATCCACACACAGCACGCGAGTTTGCTGATGGCGTAGGCTGGACGGGCAGAGTAGTCCCACGTAGACTCACCCATCAACTGCTTCACGTCAGGAAGAGCCGACGCCTGCGGGGGGATGAAAAGGAGAGAGAGAGAGAGAGAGAGAGAGAGAGAGAGAGAGAGAGGGAGAGAGAGGGAGAGAGAGAGGGAGAGAGAGGGAGAGAAAGAGGGAGAGAGAGGAAGAGAGGAAGAGAGAGGAAGAGAGAGAAAGAGAGAGAAAGAGAGAGAGAAAGAGAGAGAAAGAGCGGAGAGAGAGAAAAAAGAGAGAGAATAAGAGTAATACTGACTGCCTTGTACAGTCCACTGGACACGGACACGACCCTCCCATCCTCTGCTTTCTCGAGAAGTGGCACAAGCTGTTCGACGAGTACGAAGTGGCCCCAGTAGTTGACGGCAAAGTGCATCTCGATGTTGTTCGACGAGAGCTGGAATAGACACTCTTCTCCGATTCATCTCCTCCTTGCGTACCTCGAATGGCAGCCCCATCACTCCCGCGTTGCACACCAGCACATCGATCTTCTCGAACGACGCAGTCACCTCGCGGCAGAAACGGAGAATCGAACAATAGTTGGCCAGATCTAACTGAAAGCCGCTCATATAGCGAGCAGCTTTCAATATGGAGCAATGAGTACCTCGAACAGGTGTACGTGTCCGTCCCTCCCGTTCGCTTCCTCTTGCACCTTCTCCACAGCAGCCTTGCCCCTCGCGAGGTCCCGACACGTCAGCACCACAGTCGCCCCGCGAACCAACAACGCCTTCGCACTGTGCAATCCTGCATGCCACACATTCCACAAACATTTTCAGCACGAAACATCAGAACCACGGTACAATACTCATATACAATACTCACCTAAGCCAGCGGTGGATCCGGTAATGATGATGATTTTCCCCTCGAGATCCATCACATCTACCGTACACTGAATGGCATTTTTCCAGATTCACTGACATTGACGCTTATTGTTAGATAATCTCCTCACAGGAGACGTGTAAAACAACACATTTAATGTAATAATCAATTACGATCGATTTATAAAATCTTCTTTACACTTTACAAACACAATACAACGCGAGTAGAATTTCGACTAGTACAAATCTCCTATAAGGCCTGCTTATTCCCGAAAACACCAGTTAGTTAACACACTAAATCTACCAGTACTACAAGGCTACACCACTCCTCGATCTCTACTGTTCTACTGCTCCTTTTCGTCGTCGCCTCCCCTCCAGAATCGATCTCGCTCCTCCTGCTTCTGGCGGGCCCGCCTCTGCTTGATGAGACGAATCGAGTCCGCATCCTGCACCGCACGCATCCACCTATACAAGCAATCAGTCAGTCATCACTCATTCACAACATTCAATACTATACATAATGATTCGTAAAAGAACGATAAGTGAATATAAGAGGGGTGAAATATGGAAGCGAGTGCGTACCGGAACTCCTCCCTGATCTCATCAGGGTTCCTCTTGCGCAGCTCCTCGGCGCGTCTCGCGTACGCCTCGTCCACATCGCCCTTCAGCACACGAGCCAACTCGGCGAACTGAAACGAGCGGGTACGGAAATGAGCCTCGTACTCGCACGTACCTCGACAGCGTCCACGTCCTTTCCCTTGAACTCGTGCTGGCGGAGGAAGCACTTGGCG
Source organism: Rhabditoides inermis (assembly GCA_963966185.1). Lineage (NCBI taxonomy): Eukaryota > Metazoa > Nematoda > Chromadorea > Rhabditida > Rhabditidae > Rhabditoides > Rhabditoides inermis. The sequence continues at coordinate 71,193 of CAWZYM010000039.1, read as the reverse complement.
ATCTCGTCGCTGTCAACCAGCTTAGCCAGCTCGTTCTCCTTGTGTTGGATCTGCCATCTAAATGGATAGAGAATAAAACGAACAAACGCTAAATATTTACAGGTATCCGACGTTGTAGGCGAGTACGACTGCGGCTCCGATACCCGTCCACAGCCACACGCGCTTCCACAGCGCCTCGCTCTTACGACGCATCCCCGTCTCGCTCATACGCTCTCCTATATCACATATATCACACCATCCATCCTACCATCGACACACCTTCCGGAGAGCCGGGCGGCGCCTGCCCCCAGAAGCGACGCCAGTCACTGCAATCATCTCTAACATCACAGTGAATCATTTGTTTAGGTTCATCATAGTGTGATGCAACACTCGCACTGATAACACGACGCATAATGCACAATGCAGAGAACTACAGCAATATGACTTGCACAATGCGCAACGGACCCTCCATAATCGTAGGCACCGGATGGGTTTGCGTAGAAGCCGTGGTGGCTGCGTCCGTGGCCGGAGCCCATGCCCCCGCCCGAAGGAGACGGGTGCTCGTGGCGCATGTCGTACAACTACAACTAGGGTTGAACATATGGTAGACGTCTTGACACTTACCCTGCGGTCGCGCGGCCGGCGCAGCACATCGTATGACTGCTTGAGCTGCACGAATGCCTTCGTGGCCGCCTCTCGCTCATCATCCGGAAGAGAGTCGGGGTGCAGCTCAACATCAATATTCAACATGAAACGCTTGTGAATGCATACCTTCTTGGACTTTGCGTAGAAGGCGGCCTTGATCTCAGCCTGTGTGCAGTCCTTGCTGACCCCGAGGATCGAGTAGTGGTCGTGGCACTCGCTCGACGTCGAGATCCAACGCGTCATCCATCTCAAGATCAGAATGGACCAGACAAGGGAGGATAAGACCGACCTGCGATCGCCGAGGCTAGTGGCGAAGGATGATAAGTGGCGAGCGGCATGTGTTTCTCGCGGGCGGTGCTGCTCGTCCGTCCTCCTTGTGTATGTGGACGTGGAACAGGGCAGGGAGGAACAGCCCAGCAACGCCCCACTCCGGATAACACCCACCCCACCCATCTGCACTAGACACAAACAATCAAACAATTGAAACATGTGAAATGAAAAGAAGTTCACCATACACGAGATTCTGCGAATACTGCGAAATGTAACACACACGATCGAGCGCACGACTTCGAGACTTTTGCCGAGAAAAGAATTATTCAAATTTGAAAAAAAACAGTGTAAAGTTATTGAAATGCATACTGTATATTTGAAATAAATATACTCATCATGAACATAAGTTATTGCTTCAACCTGTATCGTCCGTTACTAATGTAAGAAACGCATCCAGTTCCTGCACCTGAAAAAGCTGGCGCACAAACGACTACTACAATCAGAGTGAATGTCGACATGATCTATATAATAGCCGGTTGGCGGTCGTCCCGGCTCACTCCGCGCACTCATTGCGCAATGCAAATCCTACTACTCACTGCTCTACTATCCACTACTGTACTGTCACATCCCAGAGAGAATGCAGTCGTTTCACATCCAGGTATGAATCCATCTAGAGAGTAGACACGCTCTCGCTTGTTTAAGAAGTGCTGTGCGCTCCTGATCACATCACTGTATTCCTCGCAACCTCGCAACCCTTTGGCGGACGAATGTTCGTGAAGGGAGAGTCGGACACGCACGAGTGTGTTCAGGTGAGATGAGAAATTGCGGGAGTTCTCTACGATAATCACTTGCTCCAGAGAGAACAGCCATCAGCGTCCCTGAAGTTCAACCTACCCATAGGAGCATGTGGGATGAGAAGAAAGAGACAGGTAGGTAGAAAAAGAATATTCAACTGGTAACGTTTGTATTTGTAGCTGGATCCGCGTGGAGTTGAGTATTCGTTCACGCTCATCGTCTCATTCCATCCTGTGAGTGTTTCTGACTATACCAATCCCAATCGTGTCACCTCTCATAGATCTTTGTGACTGCTGGCGATCGGGCGTTCAACGTGCGCTGTTTCTACCAGGAGAGTGTGAAGAGAGTGGACGCGGGGCTGGACGTGGGGTAGGCTGTCTCTTTCCTCTCCCAATCCGGATGCAGTGACTCCAGTTCTCTGTCGACGGAGATGATATCGCAGCAGTTCGCGATGCCCAAGTGCACCTACCACATCCGAGACGGGCCGAGCGGGCCCGCGGTGAGACTGCCCCCCCCCCTCCTCCATTCCACACATCCCATTCCAGATACGATTCGCGCAAGTCGGCGACGCCGTCACTCACGTGTGGCAGTGCGACGACGGTGAGAGTACCGTACCATCTCTTCTTCTACCGTATACTGCAGCCGCTGCGTGGGCGTATGGTCTCCTGGTGCACAGCTGTTTTGTCGATGACGGCAGGGGAAATCGATTCGAGCTGGTCGACGATAGAGGGTGCGTGAATATATAGGAATTCGACAAAACATCGATTTGAGATGTTCTGTTGATACTTCACTGATTCCTGCGATTCAATACGATGGATTGACGGCGACTGCGAATACACATGTGTTCAAGTATGCAGATAAGGTGAGAACTACATGAAGACAGAGGAGGACGTCTCTTTCCAGCTGCAACTCTTCTTCACCTGCACTGTGCAGATCTGTTTCAAACACGACGGAGGATGCGCAGGCGTCACGGTGCGTTTAAGAATGTGTTCTGTCTTCATTATATTTCAGCCTCCGAGCTGTGGCGCCCCTCGTATGCCTCATCCGGACGCTCTGCCAATGCCACACGACTTGCCTATGATTCCGAGTGGAGCCCCGCCCAGTCACGCCCCGCCCCCCTCGGCGAGGCACCGCCACCCTGAATCGCACGGACCCGCTGCTCCAAACGTACCGTCTATCTGGTCACCTATTCATACTCTCTTTCAGTCGTTCCCGTTTTCTTCGAATCTCCCGCCAGAGATTGCAGAGAAGATCGAGCAGATTCACAGAGAAGCTAGCGAAGCGGCAAACAGAGTACGCTTCCACGTTACACTCTAGTAGTTTTGTCTTCCATCTGCTCTATAACCATCACACTATACTTCTAGCATCCTCCTCCCCCTCCTTCTACTCCACCTCAGAAACAGAAGACGTACAGCACTGCGGAGAGGCAGTTCGAGTGAGTCGGGCGTTGTACTTGTAATCTACGTGGTTGAGGCCTCCACTGCGGGACGAGCCTCTAGTGGCAGACGATGCCGACAACTCCACCACCCCCTCCATTGCCCCTTCTTCCACACTCACTTCTATTGTTCGCGCTCCATCCACGCCTGCCCTGCAAGTCTTCCACAAGTCTCCTCACGTCACTCCGCAAATGAACGAATCCTTAGAAAGGTATACATTGAATAATAACAATGACAGGCGCATATATTTCAGCAGTTCCTCTGAAGACTACGAGAAAGAATTCACTACGATCGTTCCTGCACGGTCCACTATGGCGACGTCAGGTTGGTTCTTTTCATTTTCTCTAGTTCATCTAAGAAAGGGTTCGTTTCTCCTCTCTCTCTCCATCTCTCTCTCTCTCTCTCTCTCTCTCACACACACACACACACACACATCTTTTATTCTTTCACATCTGCGATCAGAGGTGCGCACCCGTCCGGGCCGGGCGTTGACACATCTGGAGGCAGATGTACAGGCAGAAGTGATCGTGTTGCCAATGGAGGAAGGGGGAGAGGATGGCACACCGAGGACACGGAATAGGTAGGACAGCAGCCTCCGCCCGACATTCTGTTTCAGTGCGGCGGCCGTGCCTCTGCTGTGTCTGTCCCGTCTCACACTCTCCCTCCTCGGAGCCCTCCTTCTATCGGTCGCTGCTCTCTCCGCGGCAACTGCATACCTTCTCGCGAGAAGCAGAAACCCACAGAAGGATATGGTCTGACACACAAACAAATGAATATCAACTATTGTCAATATACAACAATGCAACTTCGCAAACTTTATAGCATGTGAACATTGGTTTTAAATATACATTTCGTAAGCTGTTTATGTGATGTATGTGAACGTGTAAGATATGTAAGAGTGTAAGAACGAATTGCTGTCATTCTATTTGGCTTCGCGAGTCTTGAACGATCCGAGCTGCGAGTGAATTCCATCCACCAACGACATGTCATATTCCACATCCTGAAAGAACACTTGGACCACCCACGAAGCGACCACCCACGACGCCGTACCTTCTTGCGGTCAGCCAGGTTCTGCATCATCACCTCCGCCTGAATTAGCACATTTCATTCCCTTCCCTTCTCTTTCCACTCACATCTCTCTTCTCGACTGCGAGTCTGTCCATCCAGTTCAGGAGTCCTTCGATCAGCCTGCTCACTTCCCTACGCTGTCCCGCATCCTACTCAATATCATTCCTTTGCTCCCGTGCCACTACCGTACCCCTGTCCCCTTTTCTCCAGCCATCGCCTTCATCTCGTTGTCGAGATCGGCCAGCAGAAGGTGTTCGTCCATCGCGCGGCAGTCGCCCAGAGACGGCGGGTCCTGACACGGCTATTTTTTTTTACTGTAGACGATCGTACCGGCGGCATTGCGGGGTCGTCGAGCAGACACGCGGGATCCAGCTGACGACGCTTCGACGACTCCATCTCGTCTACGAGCTCATATTACATCAATACATTGTCTATACAGTATACCTGCTAGCAGCAGACGACGTTCGTTCCTGGCCGGATCATAGAAGGCCTCTATTGGCTCCGGGCGACGGCGACGGCGGCTCTACAGAAACGCACCTAGTAATGTCATGTATGATGTACAGTACCCCTCGTGCGATGGGACGAGAAGGGTGGAAGCCGACGGCAGAGGAGGGGAATCCGCGAGGGATGTCGGGCACTGAAGGGATGGAGCGACAGATGACACAGCCAGAGAGGCCACCAACCGTTCCCGCCAATCATCCCCGCACCGTCCGGCGAATCGAAGCTAGCGAAGAATGGCAGACAAACCATGCCACTCCTGTGTGTCGCTATTTTTCAATAAATTGTATTTCATATTCTAGTGCTACAGACACATTCAAATAAACACTTCCTCGATCATCGCAACAGTAATCGATATCGGTAATTACACATGCGATCTCTCTCTCTCTCTCTCTCTCTCTCTCTCTCTCTCTCTCTCTCTCTCTTTCTCTCTCTTTTCGCTCGAGTGTTTTCACACTTTCATAGTAATTGTAACAACAAAAAGAGGGGCGGGTATAGGTAGTGCAATCGACCGACAGAGCCGAGAGTAGAAGATTGATCGGGTCCGATATAGCATGTATCCATTCGACTCAATAACAACTGGACAGCTGCCGCCGCGTCTCCATCATCCATCCATGATCCCATCTTACTCCACAGTATTTTCCACGCATTTTCCATTGGTCACATGTTTTCTACTCAATGCTATGCTGCCATGCTGACTATCCATTCACGAAGGCCCTTCCATGTCCCCTTTCAGATGTTGCCGTCTCCCTCCCGGTTGCTGTGTCTCTTCGCAGTTGTCACTTGTGCGGCTGCTCTACAGTGCTACAATGTGCGTTCTCAAATTCAAAATCAAAATCCATATTTATGCAGTATCGTATTTCTGTGTGAAGCAAAAGTATTCCATCTTGTCGTTCTACTGTTCGCAATCCAATTATCTCCCACTGACACGCGTTGCAGGGAATGAAGCTGGTGCGTGGTCAGTCGGTGGGCGAGTCTACGACGGAATGCGACGCGTACTGCTACAATATGACCAGCTCGGTGAGAAGAGACACCTACACTCGTCATACAAACACATTATAGGTGGCATTCGTAGTCGACGTCGTCAAGGCAGGCTGCTCCCGGTGGAGATGCATGGTAGGGAGAAAGAGAGAGAAAGAGAGAGAGAGAGAGAGAGATGTGATTAAGCTGGCCCGTGACAAGTGTATCTCGACGACCTTCAACCTCATCCCTGTCTCTCTCTGCTGCTGTTCATCTGACAGATGCAACGTTGGAGAAAACGCCATTGGATACGAGTCAGTTAGACACTTTTTTCCTTGTTTGAATGTAAGAATGAAAACCAAAAAAGTTCACCTTTTCAGTCCCAATTGGAACAACAACAATAACAACAATGGAGGTGGTGGATTCGGTGGAAACAATAACAACAACGGAGGGTGAGTTTTTTTCGAGTCATAAATCAGTATTACTAACTAATTATTATAAATGAATAAATATTGTGTTCAGCAACCATTTTATTCTGAATT
>CAWZYM010000039.1:0-62500 GCA_963966185.1 Rhabditoides inermis | reverse complement strand
CCCCTTTGCAGCGTCTGACGACTACATGCTCCGGCAGGCGACGCTGGTGTACATGTCGGACATCGGGCTGACGACGACGGGCAGTCTGTGCCACCGAGAGAAGAGGTTCAAGCTGTCGACGAGCCTCGACCACTCTGCCTGGTTCCATCAGTTCGAGTTCGACATCAACGACTGGGTGCTGTACGAGACAGAGTGCCTCGCCAACTCCAAACACCGATCTCTCGTACACGGAAGGTACGCACTCCCTCTATCTATCTATCTCTCTCTCTCACACACACACACACACACACACTCTCTCTCTCTCTCAACGCCTTCTGTCTTCAGGATATGGTCTCGTGACGGTCGTCTTCTGATGAGCACGGCCCAAGAGGCTCTCATCTACAAGATGCCTTCTTCGAAAATCTGATCACTCCTCTCTCTTGTACTATGTATCAACAATCTTATGCACTCTTTCTCGTGAATCGGCTTACCGGTCCCTTATCATTGTAATCATTCATCAATGCCCATTCCCGCCATATCAACAACTCCGAGTCGAAATATATTACATACTTGTAAATAAACTATGGTACATACGCGCATCGGAAGGTGAAGAAACGTATACGAGGGTGTGCACAACGATTCCTACCAGGGAAAACATAAGGCTGCATAACACAATTGATACAAGTGGGTGAAAGAATGTGTCAAAATACAAGTGGCTGTCGGGTTGGGAGGATTGGACAAGGAGGGGGAGTGAGAGACCACCGAGTATCACAGTCGTCGTCATTCCAGCAGCTCGAATTGGTCGTCACTGTCGTAGTTCGGAGCACCCATGTCGTCGAACTCTGCATCAAACACGCATTCGTAAGTTAAGTTACCAAAAATACCCGATTTCATAGTTCATAATCGAAAATCGCATTTACAGTAACTGACTGACCGCCCATCTGGACTTTGGTGCTGACTCCGACATATGGCTCGAAGGGAGGCCAGTACTTGGGACGCTTGGCACACAGCTCGAAGAGAGCAGGCTGCGAGGAGGGAAGCACCACCTGGAAGGATCATGAAGAAGGAAGAAGAGATGTGGGGGAGAGGTGTGTAGGGAGAAAGGGATGCCGAGAGACAACAGAAAGAGATGAGAGACAGCAGAAAGAGATGAGAAAATATTGAGAACATGATGTTTCGTACCTGCTTGAGCTGCTTGTTCATGTCCTCATAGTCCTCTTCATCTGCACAGTAGAATGCGAGTGCGAGGGAGGGATCCACGCTGTCATACGACATGGACAACAACATCGGACAGTGGTAGCTCTCGTCTGAAATAACAGAATACTTGTACACAATATGCCAAACAGACCGTTCTTCTCGGAAGAGTTCTCTTCCATCTCCTTCTTCAACTCATCTTCGCGAACTGCCTCGAAACCATCCTCGTACCTGAAAAGTGTTCGTCTCCCCTCTCTCTCTCACTCCCCCCTCTCTCTCTCTCTCTCTCTCTCTCTCTCTCTCTCTCTCTCTCTCTATCCCTCCCTCCTCCATCCCTCCATACCCAGTGAGTCGGGAGGCAGAGGCAGAAGCGGCGAGTGACTGCTGACACACGTGAGGATCCAGGTAGATGAGCTACAGGTCTGTTTTGACTAGAATACAGCAAGATCAAGCACCTTGTCTCCGGTGATTCCGATGAAGTAGAGTGCGTGATTGGGGCGACCACCAATTATACCCGCGCATTGACGCATCTTGAAGAACTCCTGCCACAGTATGTTGTTTACGCAAACACACTACTGTCACATTGACAGTATCGCAGTACCTGTATGGCGGGAAGGTAGCATCGGTTGATGGAGGTGAGACCGAGTCGGAGAGGAATGATGATGAGGAGAGGACGCCACGGCGGCAGCTGCAACATGTACATTGGAAGGATGAAAACCGTGGTGTGAACTACATTGAAACCGAATCATACCGTGTTGAGGTCGACTTCATCGGGAAGCAGAGACTCGTCCACGTTTCCATCGGCTACAAATAATCGATAAATCAATGATCAATGGATTACTTACCCATGATAAGCTGCACCGCGTCCTTGCCAGGCCGCGCCTTCGCTATGATCCTGCAAGAGACAGTGGAGGAGGGGGGGAGAGATGTGTGAGGGACACGTACTTGCAGTCGTCGTCGACTAGGACAGTGTCGAGTCCCACGTGGACTGCTATGTCGCTCCACGAATCGAACACAGCCAGCTTCTTCAGCACCTGAAAGGGACTGTGAAAACCCGATCGATACTCGTTCTCCCACCTGGGCAGCCGTGTTGGGTCCAAACCACTCGCCCACTTGCTTTCCCTCAGACACTCCCATCTGCGCTGAACACCAATCAATCAAACATATATCCTTTACACATATGGATACAACTGACCGATTTGCTGAATGGAGTAGAGCGCCTGTTTTTCGTCGCTGAACATGTCTAGCACCTTTCTGTAGATGGCGTCGTGCTCGTCTCGCTGCCAGTTCCACGACGCGCCGCCATGGCGACGTATCAGAGCCTCGCCTAACATACACATACAGCCCTTCACACTCCAATATGACTCACCCATCAGCATCTGTGCGCATCGCAGCATGCATCCCCAGCCCTGGTCCGACGTCGGACCCGTGCCACCTGCAAGATCAGGAATGAAGGAGAAATGTTAACACACACACACACACTCACCAATGGCGGGGAAATCGCGGCGGTAGGTGAACCAGAGACGGGAGGTAACGAATTCCTTCACAGGGTCGATGCCTGCAAGAGGATCATGATTATGTGGAATGGTATTGCACACTCACTCTGCTCCTTGTCGAACTGCCTGCCAAGAACATGAGTGTGATCATGGGTTTCGAGAAGCGAGTAGTCCTGGGTGCGATACGGTATCAAGAGAGAAAAGATACACTAATGAATAGATTGAATACCTGCAACTCAGCAAACGGCGGCTCAAATGTGATGCAAGAGTCGAGCATTGCAGTAGAAATGTTGATACCCTAAAAATAAATTTTACACAACCCTTCAAGACACAAAAGAGTTACCTCTTGCAATGTGCTCTGCACGCGGGTGTACACGTCGTTGAGCTGCTCGTTCATTGACGATTCACAAGCAAGACGGAGAAGAGCAACGCAGCCACGACTGCAATCACATTATCCACTATGAAACCATATCAAACTAGTAACGCTGCTTCAATTGATTTAGGAGGATGGAAGGAAGGAGAATCAAATGAAACAAAAACTAATCAGCTGATAATTTTACGCTACGGAGAAATGACGAATATCGCGCTATAGTCAGTTTGAATGTGAGCGTAGTTAGAATCTTTTATTATTATTATAATGTTTGTATGTGTTGTGTTGTTTATTTACGATACATGTTTCGTTTTCTATATACATATAACTAAATCTTGTTCAGATGCTTGGGAACGCCACAAACCGCCTGTGCCGCGCCGGTGCACAATTCGTCACCGGATCTAGGGTATGTTCATATCATAGTGTTCATTCTTGTTTTTATTTGATACATTTATTCTCGAAAATATTTATTTTAGAACACGTGGGTGCTACGGCGTGTGTACGCGCCGGAGCCGACGCCTCCAGGTGGTATCCAGCGCCCGCCTACTGAATTGCCGAACCTGCAGAAGCTCGAGGTGGTCGACTTTGAGACGAAGCGCGCCGCTGGACCCATAAAGGTCATCCTTCTTCAGGATATTGAAGGTATCATTTATATTTCATAATGATTGTGTGATATGTGTGTTGTTATTTTTTCTTTCTGACATTGGCGTATTCTGTTGTAGGGATCGGTCACCAGTTCGACATTGTGGACGTGGACCGCCGTCTGGCGAGGACGGATCTGCTGCTCACTAGGAAGGCCGTCTATGCATCTCCCTTCGATCTCAAGTACTACGCCGCCATGAAGGAGGTAATATGCATACGTACTGTATTGGTTTCATATTGAATTTTGTCCAGTCTATGGCTGATGAGCTAGCGGCTCGCGTCCGCATTCCATTCGAGCTCGTCTCTGTCGGCCGACAGCTTCAGAAGCTCATCGTTCCTCTGAGGTATGCTTGTACTTCTCATTTGTCGCAACATGTTTCTGTTGCAGGGTATCGATGGAGCAGCCGTGGACTCTCGACCACAACGTGCTCAAGACGAGTCTGCGCCAAGTGGTGAGTGTCTCTAGTTGACGAGCGTCTACAAGAAGGTGACAATCATGATTCTTCGAGGGTGTTGACATGACTGCTTCTCACGACTGTCTCTTCATCGCACCCGACCAGCAGCATACCGGGCCCAACTTCGACATTGAGGCAAAGCTCGTCAGGTTCTACGTAGTTGTGAGTAATTAAAGAGATTTCTCTAATGTCACATTAACTGACTGAAGTCTTAAGGTGAACAAGCAGTACATCGTCCCTATGCTTGGCCGCATCTCGCACATCTCTGTGGATGAGAGCAAGCAGGTGAGCGAGAGAGAGGAGAAGAGATTAGAGAAAGAAAGACAGAGACGAAGTTTTGTGTTTGTAGGTGCTGACTCCGGAGCAGCAGCGTGTTCCTTCGGAGGCGGAGCTGGCTCGCCACCGTCTCAGGAAGGAAGATCCCTATTTCCATGCCAAGGGACAGGACATTGATGAGACATTCGGAGTCGTCGAGTTCATGAAGAACCGATGAAATTATCTACTAATAAATATATCTTGTTAGAATTTAGTAGAGTAGGCGTTAATGTTCCATTAGCTGTTGTTGATTTATTTGGATTTGTACATTGTTGAAGTGGAAATAAAAAAGTTTTCCCGGTTTTTGCATTCATCTGTTACATTCATCCAAAACGGTCGATTGTCCAGAACCATACATGAAATTTAGCATGCAGATTTGTTTGTCGTAACTACTGTTTTTTTTTAAAGCACAGTATCCAATGCATACTGTAACGATATCAGCTGTTTTCGATCACTTTTCACTATATTGGTCCCGCCACGATCTGTTGGCATGTCTGCGCTCTCTTCCGCGCGCGCTGTTCTATTTGTCATCGCGCTCCTAGACTCGATCAGATGTTTTTTTTTGTTTCTCTATTTTGTATGCGTTGATTATGTTTCACAGTGATACCGTTCAGTGATTCGACACTCTACTCCGTCAAGATGGTGCAGGAGAGTACGATGATCTGGTGAGTACTTACGTATGACCATATGGAAGTTCTGCTTTAGTGAGGAATAACAACAGTGATTTTTGACTTTGATAATGAGTTATTTGAGCGTGGACAACTCTGAGTGGATGCGCAATGGCGACTTTGCTCCGACACGTCTTCAGTGCCAGCAGGACGCAGCGAACCTGGTGCTGCAGTGCAAGCTGCGCGCCAACCCCGAGAACGCCGTCGGTCTCCTCGCTATGGCCAAGTGAGTGTCTGTTGCGTATTGCCTGCATTGAGAACTTCTGTTAGATTCGTAGTATCATCATTTTCACTTTCTGGTATTACAGGGACGTGCAGGTTTTGTCGACGATGACTCAGGAGAGCAGCCGTCTTTTCATGAAGCTCCACCAGATCGAGCCTATGGTTAATGGTTATCGTTTTTGTCTTGTATAATTGGATTGGTAATATGGGTGTTGCAGGGCGAGTGCAAGTTTGTCTCCTCTCTGAAGGTGGCGCATCTGGCGCTGAAGCACCGCGCGAACAGGAACCACAAGATGCGCATCGTGCTTTTCATCGGCTCCCCCATTGACGGCGTCGACGAGGCTGAGGTAGGCGGATATTCAGTTCCGAAATTAGTTTGAAACGGATGCGTGGTTATGGTGGTTGTTTGCAGCTGACGAAGCTGGGCAAGAAACTGAAGAAGGAGAAGGTACAGGTGGACTGCGTGTGCTTTGGAGAGGCGGACAGCGAGAACGCCGCCATAATGAGCAAGTTCATCGACATCCTCAATGGACGGTGAGTCTTAGTGCCGATCGAACGGTACACGTTGTGTTGTTTTTCGATGTTTTTTTTTATCACATAGACATTGTGACGTTTTTAGTGACGGCACTGGCTCTAACCTGGTGGTGGTTCCCGCTGGTTCGACTCTGACGGAGGCTCTTGTGCAGTCTGCGGTGTGCCGTGGAGAGGACGGGGCTGCGGCGGCCGCTATGCCCGGAGGAGGATTCGAGTTCGGTGTCGACCCCGACGAGGACCCCGACCTCGCTCTGGTGAGCGAATAACAAGTGGATGGATATTGTGGGTTTGGATAGTGACATGATGATTGTCGCAGGCTCTGCGCGTGTCTTTGGAGGAGCAGCGTGCCCGCCAGGCCTCGGAGGCTGGAGCCGGCGCCGCCGACGGAGCGCCCCCCGCGGCAGGTGAGTGGGAACATGGTGTACACCGAAAACAAGGCATAGGCATACCCTGCATTCTTGACGATGAATTCATGATGCACGTTTAGTGGCGGATGTGATGGACATGGAGATGGGTGCGATGAGCGAGGAGCAGCAGCTGGAGTGGGCGCTGCGCATGAGCATGCAGGACGGGCCTGCTGCCGCCGCCCCGGCCACCCCGGCTGCCGGTCAGTTAGATATTCTCATCATTCGAATCGATCGTTGTTTCAGCGCCTGCTGGAGGAGCCGAGGCTATGGACGCGCAGTCGTCTGGCAAGGTAAGTGGATAGTGGAGAGCAGCGCTATTGCTGTTTTCGTAATTCACGTGATGTAGTTATGATCGACCTTTTTTTAGGACGAGCTGGATGATCTGATGAACAACCCGGAGCTTCTGCAGCAGATTGTCAATGATCTGCCTAACCAGGGAGAGGAGAAGGTGGGGGAGGAGAGAGATACCGTGTTCTGCTACATATTGTCTTTCGTATTGTCTTTCGAACTATTTACATTATATTATGTTCAGGACAAGTCGACTACTGAGAAGAAGGAGTGAAGCAGAGCGGCCATTATGCATGCTACCGTCCGTCTACTCCCCTCGTGTGTGTATTTGTGAGCTGTCCCCTCTTTCATTTCGAATACTTGTCCCCGTGTGGAGCTATGTGTAATCCTTGTATGAATTTACAGTTGCGAGTGTAATTTGTTCAGCATATAAATTATTTTACCAAATTGTCTCTTAAAGTCGGCTACAAAATTCCGGGAATGATGTGCATGTTAACCACACAAAATTATCGAGAGAGCACTAAACACATTCCGGCTGGAGCACAAAAATGGCAGTTACGAGAGTATATTTTGCTGACGCATTTCTGGTGTATGCGGCCACGGAGGAAACAGCTGATCAGCAGCCTGTTCGATATTTGATAATTTACGCTATTTTTATTGTGTTTTCTTATGTTTTTGTTGTTATTCAATGGTTCAAATGTTGTATAACACACGGTGATCGTGCTCGCGCACTGGAGAGCGGGGGCGTGGTTTAGCCTGGGGGCGTGGCTTTAAATGGCAAAGAGTGCACACTTAAACGCAATTGTGATTTCTCTCGAAATTTACATAACTAAATAAGTTTGGTTGCAAGTTTGGATGAAAACAATGATAACATATCAGATTTTGTGATAACAGTTACGCCAAACGTCATGATGAATGTATTATAATGAATTTGGAGATGATATTCCATTAGACCCTAGAGAAGATTGATAAGATAAAAAGTGTTTCAAATTATCACAACTGTGAATTTAGCACATATTTCCACTTTTTACGTGATTGATAACAATCTTAAATATATATAAATTTTGCAAAACGAAATGCGACGGGGCAGGGATCGAACCATCGACCTTCAGAACAGAGTGCTCGCACGCTATCCATTATACTAAGTTGCCATGCGAGAGCGAGAGCTAAACCGCTACTCTATGGCAGGGGTAAATCGCTATCAGTGGATGACGTTCCATCAAATCGGTCGATAGTGAAAATCACAACTATGATATTATTTCAAAATCGAACACGCACAATCTTTTGTAAGTATTTTTGTGTTATTTATTGATATAGTTACAATATATCTGGAATACCACTTCGCTAGTTATGAAGTACATTCTTTGTAACCACCCAAAAAACCGCGACGCAGCCGCGACGCGCAAACTTTTGTACCTGATAGGTCAGTATTGTATGGCTTTTATATTGTGTTATTTAGCTGATAATTAGCAGAAAAATATTACAGAAAGATTGTGCGAGATGAAATTTCGAATAACTTGCTCAGCAGGGATTCTACTCATGAAGAAGTACTGTGATTTGATATATATCAGTCATAGAAAACGTTTTCAAAAATGTATCGCGCACAATCTGTTCGAAATATTTTTACCTACGTTTTCGTTCTTTTACATCTCAAAAATATAAATTCGTTACTTAGTTATCTGGTACATTAGTATTAAATCACTACACTATACAAATGCCAACGCAGTGCGCGAGCCTTAACGGTGGCCGATCACCGTGAACAGTTGTAGACGTCTTTTACTAGGCGTTTTATTGTGTTGTTCACTCGTTTTAGTCTCATCTTATGAATGTGTTCATCTTGAAGGTTATTCTTTGCGATATTACGTGTTGTTTATTGTTTTGTCTGTGTTGTATTCTATTACGTCCATATAAATTGCTTTTTTCAGGGCATGTACATTATTGGACCATGCCACCACGCCTTTGAGGCCTGGCCGCGGTAGAAGCGCCACTACACTACACCGCCATTTGTTTCATTCTGGTCAGTTGTTTTATCTCAGCAAACACATGTTTTGAATTTTGCATTGATTTATGGTTGTGTTTCAGTTGATGTGCGCATCTCGTGTGATTCGAAGCTCGCTGCAGTGGTCGCGTGAGCAGCACCGGCGTTATCTCCCGCGTGCGTATCGTCAATTCAAGGTATGCAATTACTTTATATGATACACTTGATATTATATATTTGTTTATGAATATCATACGTCTGCACTCATGTATCCGTTGAGACTTACCGTGTTTAATTCATTGTTGTGTTGCAGTAGTTGCGCGAGTCTCGTTGTGATGGGGGCGTTCCCGCGTTCGCGTGTGCATCACCGGCACCGTCCACTCTGCCAAGGTTGCACGCTCATGTGTCAAGGTATGCGATTGTTTCTAATGTTGATAACATATAAATATGAATCGCGTTTACGTTGTTTGATTAACGCAAGTTGTACATTCATATTTTTGGGTAACCGAGTTACTGTAATTGTGTTATTTTGTGAAACCTATATGTTACAGGTATCATTCAACGAGCCGCCCCAGATAGCACAGCGGCACCTCCGCTCAAGAAGCCAACGGCTGATCATCAAACTAGAACAATGTATTCATTTAGTGAATGTGATGTACATTTTAATGAAATGAACTGATGATGTTTGTCGCTGTTGTTGTTTGTACATGGTAGTTCTCTTTATACATGACCTATTTTATCTTGTTTGTGGATAGAATGTGTGTTGGAAAGTTACATAAACTATTATGATAGTGTTCTCGCGATTGTTCTTGCTATTTGATGACCTTTTCAGAAGTGTAAAATAAGTTTCAAATAACACATTTTTCGTCGCTTTCTCATCGCCGGCGGTAATATCAGCTATCTCTTCCGCGTCTCTTGCATCTGCCTCTGTGGCGCAGCTGGTTAGCTGGCGGCCTATAACGCTCACGGTCGCGGGTTCGATTCCACCCCGATATTTTTGTATGCGCAAAAATGACAGATTGGCATGAGTCCAACTGACGGGTCTAGCTACCGTAATTCTTGTGCACCGCCCATTCCTGGCCAGTTGGAGAGGACTTTACATTGGCTGTAAAGCATATGCGTCGAGTTCAACGTTAATGTTTTTGTTTATCGGACAGATGGGGTAAACTATTCTGGATGATCAATCGAAAACATGATACATGAACATAACAGTAGTAGTAGCAACAAAATATTTGTCGTCAGCATGATTCGAACCTGCGAGCTTGTTCTTGCCCTAACCGACCGGCCGTATTCGGCGAATTAACAATACTATTTCATAAATAAGCACTACCGATGCGTGGCTACAAAGCTGTGAAATAACACGCTCAACCAAGAAAAAAGGAGTAATAGTTCGTGAACGCAACAGTGACGCAACGCAACAGCGTGACTACGCAGACTACGCTATATTTAATGTAAATTTACAGCAACCATACATTGGTTCTTTCGATCTCCGCGCATATAAGTACTAAATTTTTGGCAACCTGGAAAGTTCAGCCGTTCAGCCGTACAGCCGTACAGCCGTACAGCCGCAAAAAGTACAGCACATGACGTCACGAGTACACCACATGACGTCATGTGGTGTACTGGTGTACTTTTTGGAAAATAATCTAGAAAAATGCGAGCAACCCCAATATCGGCGCCCGTATTTTTGCAGCGGCGCCGCATAGACTTACGGCGCCGCTATGATTGGTCAAACCGAATGGGTCCGCCTTGTTATCGATCTTCTACGTTTTTTTCGGCGCACTGTATTTTCAAAAAATACTAAAATTATAAAGTTAAAAAGTATAACTTCATAAAACTCATAGAAAACTCAACTCATTCGTTGGTTGCGCACGCATCACAACGCAAAGCAGTCACTCTCCCATGTTGTTCAAGCCATCATTTTTGTCTGTTTCTAAGCCCTGTAGAACATAGCGTAGTGGATAATAAGCGAGCCCAGAGCTCAAGTGGTCGCAGGTTGGATTCCTCTGACGGCCACAAAGTTTTGTTAAATCGCTGGAGTCAATCGCGACGTGAAAATCATGCATAGCGTGCGTCTGGGTTCACCGTTCAGTGAACAAATGAATGACACTACGGCCGGGCCGCCGGGCCGTAGCGGGTCGATGTCGAATTTACTTGCAACCCGGAAATATGCGGATATTTATGCAGGGAAAGTTATATTTCACATATATAATTCACTTGCAACACAAAAAGTATTATATTTTAGTATTATTCAAAAAGTATTAAGAATACTTTTTTTACTTTATGATTTTAGAGTTTTCAAAAATACAGTGCGCCCGGCGCCGCTGCGAAAATACGGGCGCCGATATTGGGGTTGCTCGCATTTTTCTAGATTATTTTCGAAAAAGTACACCAGTACACCACATGACGTCATGTGGTGTACTCGTGACGTCATGTGCTGTACTTTTTGCGGCTGTACGGCTGTACGGCTGAACTTTCCAGGTTGCCTAAATTTTTAATCATGTTCAAATTTAAAATTTTACATTATTAGAATGTTGCTCCATAGTAAACAATTTAGTGTTTTACTGCTCCAGTTGCAGGACAGATTACTGTATTTTGCGAAGCGCGGTATTTTTCCTTAACTTTGTTTTCGAAATTTTAGATAAGGTTTTCGTGTTCACCATAATATCTTGTTAGTTGAGGAATTACAACCAGCGCGGCAGCGCTGGTTGGTTTGTGTTAACCCTTGTTGTATATGTATCTATCGTGTATTCGACTTCCAACTACCCCGCTAGCGCGTAAAATACGCCTGCAAACTGGTGGCGGGCGACGGATGTGATGTGAAGCCGAACTCTGCTTCAGACGCAACGGGCGTGGCCCCGCCCACTGGTCTCGAAAAGAAGTGGGCGGAGCCTCGCTTGAGATAGTGGTCCTGTCACGATCCCAGCAGAATCTGATGTGCTTTGTGTTTTGGTAACACGCTCCGCGCGAGTCGCGCGTTATTTATTGTAGCGCAGCTCCGCCCACCCACAAATTATTAACTGTGAATCGCCGTGTGAACGCACTCTTGCTGTATTCTGGATTTTAAAGTAGACTTTATGTATGTATGTTCAGAGCAATGGCTGGCGTGATTTTCGACGACATGTTTATGGTGAAGAATGTTGACCCGGATGGCAAGAAGTTCGACCGCGTGAGCCGTCTGTTCTGCGACTCTGAGTCGTTCAGCATGGAACTCATCCTCGACATCAACTCCCAGATCTATCCCATCAAGGTTGACAAACATATAATATGATTACAGTTGTAATTATCGGTTTAGCTGAACGAGAAATTCCGTATGATGATCGCGACGACCCTCCGCGACGACGGTCTACCGGACGAGGGAGAGTACGATCAACAGGTGATTTTTCAGTAGTTATTATCATTACTTACCAGACATACTATATAGGTGACATATCCGAGGACGAACCAGTTCGAGTACGTGATGTACGGCAAGGTGTACCGCATCGAGGGCGATGACGCGGGGGTGGAGGGCAGCCGACTCGCTGCCTACGCCTCTTTCGGGGGTCTTCTTATGAGACTGAAGGTAAATGAGATTTAGCTGTTTATATAACTTAGTACATACAGGGTGAGGCTATCAACCTTCATGCGTTCGAACTGGACACCAACATCTACATGCTCATCAAGAAGGTCGAGTTCTAGGTATATTGTTGAACCAGCTTATTGTTTTCTATTGATTCTTCCCATGCGTATATGTATTATAAGCTCTCACTTGTTGCTCTCAAATTGTTACGTTGTTGAATGTGTTTGTGGTAAACGTTTTTGAAATGGATTACATCATGGTTGAGCACTGTATTGCGTCAGGTTGTCAGTGGTTTTAGTCCACTCGTTATCTCTTTTCAATTGATGTTGCATCATGGATACATACATTTAAGCAGGGTTACACACGCTCTCTTGAGTATGGCGAAGAAAGAGCAGAAGAAGGAGGAACCGAAGCAGCCACAGCAGCAGCGCGGCGTGGAGAAGGAGAAGCCGAAGGCGGACGGGGTGGACGCCAAGCAGGCCGAGCTCGCCCGCTTCTCCGCCAGCTGCGACTTTGCTGTGAGTGTTTTTTTGCGAGACTGCTCCAAGCGTCGTTTCCAGGCGGCCGAGGTTGCCCGTATCACGAAGCTCGTTGAGTCAATGGAGAAGGGTGAGCTGACGGACGAGGTGCTCGACCTCTGCCCAGAGGTCGCCGAGGCACACGCCAAGGTCGAGAAGCTCAAGTACAGGAAAAACATCCTCACTAGGGTAAGTTATCTGGTGTAATACATGGAACTCTATTAATATGTTTCAGGCGAAAGAGGCGCAAGAGGCGGCCAACAAGAAGGCGGGTGTGAAAGCGTGCGAATCGGGACAGCAGCCCGCAGCCAAGAAGGCCAAGGGAGGAGACAAGAAGACCGACGACAAGCAGAAGGCGTGAGTCCTCACTACATTATGTGTTCTAAGTTGTTCTGATTTGCATGTTTTAGCGGTGGAGCCCCTCCCAAGGCTAAGAAGTACGACTATGTCGCTGTCGAGGACTTTGGAAGCTCCATCCTCGGCAGGCTCGTTCACGTCTACAAGACCGCCGTCAAGAAGGCCTTCCCCGACATTGATGTGGACGTTGCTCTGACGGAGGCGACGAACGCCAAGTTCGGAGATTATCAGTGTAACTCGGCGATGGCCATTTCGGCGGTAAGTGAGCATAACATGGAAAATATTCATATGTTGTATACAGAAGCTGAAGGCTGCCGGACAGGCGATGCGTCCCGCGGAGGTGGGACAGAAGATCGACGCGGCCGCCGAGAAGTGCGCCCTCATCGAGAAGGTGGGTGCAGGGATGATACAGTGGAGAGTGCTCTCCTTTCAGACCGAGGTCGCTCCCGCTGGATTCATCAACATCTTCCTTAACCACGTCTATATTATCGAGCAAATCGGATTTATTGCTAGGAATGTGAGTTATCTCATTGCGTAATTACTAAGTGTTAAACTGTACATGATAGGGTGTCCAACTGCCTCGCTGCACTCGCAAGCGCGTCGTCGTCGATTTCTCCTCTCCCAACATTGCTAAGGAGATGCACGTTGGTCACCTCCGATCCACAATCATCGGAGACTCGATCTGCAGGCTCTTCGAGACTGTCGGATTCGATGTGAGTGGAATGATCCTGATACTTCAACATATAAATATTGCGTTGTTCAGGTACTGCGCCTAAATCACATTGGAGACTGGGGCACGCAGTTTGGTATGCTGATCGCTCATCTGAAGGACAAGTTCCCTGACTTCCTCACCAATACGCCTGCGATCGCCGATCTGCAGACGTTCTACAAGGAGTCTAAGAAGAGGTTCGACGAGGACGCCGAGTTCAAGGCGCGCGCGTACCAGTGCGTCGTCAAGCTGCAGAGCTACGACCCAGACTACGTCAAGGGATGGCAGCTCATCTGCGACGTCTCCCGCCAGTGTGAGTGCGGCGAAGAGATCGAATATGAATGAAGCATGTAATTATGCGTTGCGATTGCAGACTACAACCAGGTCTACGACCGCCTTGACGTTGTTCTGGAGGAGAGGGGAGAGTCGTTCTACCAGTCTCGCATGCAGGCCATAGTAGATGGTCTCAAGGGGAAGGGTGTGCTCAGGGAGGAGGAGGGACGTCAGGTTATGTTCCCCAAGGGATGCGAGGTATGTGACTGCATGCTAAATACGTGTACTTTTTATTGTCAGGTTCCTCTGACTGTGGTGAAGAGTGACGGTGGTTTCACGTACGATACGTCTGATCTGGCTGCACTGAAGCAGCGTCTGGACGAGGAGAAGGCAGACTGGTGCATATACGTCATCGACGCCGGACAGAGCCTCCACATGGAGGTGAGTAAGGGAGGGGCGCGCAGGCCTGGTATGTATATCATGTACTTTGTATATTGTGTTCATGAGTTCATGTTCATTCTCATTATCGCGCTTCCTGAGAAGCGCATTCAAAAATTGGTCGCGAGGCGGTGCCCCAAAACATTTTTTCTTGTATTGGGAAATTTATTCGGTTGCTTTGCGGGGGCATTTATTTGAGTAGCCCAACCACTCGGCTACCGCCGTTCGCTGCCAAATGGCTAGGCAAAGGAACAGTCACTCTCCCATGTCTCTCGCCATTGCATCCAATGTGACCCGGGTTTGTGTCATTGCTCAGAGATGCTGCGAGGGTGCGAGAGAGGGGGGCATTTATCCATTTCTCGTGTTTGTGCGTGGGTTTAATATCAAAGAGGTTATGTGATTTACTTACAGACTGTGTTCGCTGCTGCCCGCGACTGCTCGTGGTACAACGAGGCAGTGAAGAGGGTGGAGCACGTGGGATTCGGACTGGTGCTGGGAGAGGACAAGAAGAAGTTCAAGACCCGGTCGGGAGAGACTGTGCGACTGACGGATTTGCTGGACGAGGGAGTGAAGAGGGCGGCCGAGAAGCTGATCGAGAAGGGGCGGGACAAGGTGGGCGATGGTAGTGGGTGAGAGACAACTAAGGTGATGCAGGCCATGTCGGAGGAGGAGTTGGCTGCGGCGCGCGACGCAGTGGCGTACGGCTGCGTCAAGTACGCGGACCTGTCGCACACTCGCACGCAGGACTACGTGTTCTCGTTCGATCGCATGCTGGACGACAGGGGAAACACGGCCGTGTACCTGCTGTATGCGTACGCCCGCATCCGATCGATCGTGCGCACCTCTGGAGTGTCGGCCGAGGAGCTGGCCAAGTATGTCAACGACACGCACAACATGCCTCTCCAGCACCCCGCCGAAGTGAAGCTCGCCAAGCAGGTATGCACATTAGAGGAGGAGTGACTGGGCGGGGAGATGATGTGTTGAGTGTTAAGGTGCTGAAGTTGGCTGACTGTGTGCTGCAGGTGCTTGACACCCTCATGCTCCACCAGGTACGATTAGGAGTAGTAGTGGCGAGAGGGAGGGAGGGCGGGAGGTGACGGGATCGGTTGTAGATGTGCGATTACGTGTACCAGCTGTCCACTCAGTTCCACGACTTCTACAACGAATGTTACGTCATTGAGAAGAAGGACGGAGGTGAGAGAACATGGGAGGCAGTAAACGTTTGATAGTCTGATCTGGTTCCCGTTTGGACAATGCAGTTGTGACGTACGACTTACGCAGTTCGCATGTTGATCCGTTGTCGTTAGTGAGTCACACGGTGAATTTTGAAGGTTGTTGAGTTGTTGTGTTGGTCGAATAGTTCCAATAAAAAAAACCAATAAAAAACCTGTATAAATTATTATGTTTGCGGGAGAGAGGAAATATGGGGGATTCGAGTCTGATGATCGCGACTCTCTCTCTCTCTCTCTCTCTCTCTCTCTCTCTCTCTCTCTCTCTCTCTCTACTCTACTCTACTCTATCCTGTATGACAAGCACTGCCTGTGTGCTCACTGCATAACTGTTCTCTGATCGACGCGAACTCTTCTTGACCTTGAGAATTACTAGAGAGTTATGGTGTAGTAAGTATGTAAGTAGACATGAGACCAACTGGGAAGTCACTAGATGTGTGTTGGTTTCAGTGACGCAGCACATCCACATGCACCGTCTGGCACTGTGTGAGGTGACCGCCAATGTGATGGCGACCTGCTTCAAGATCCTCGGCATCCGCGAGGTTCCCAAGATGTAGGCTGTCCACTCTCTTTCCTTCCCTCTTTGTCGTTCATCTTCAATCTCTCCCAGTCTTCTTCCCTGTCCCGGTATTCACCGTTTGTTATTGTTATTCTATATCTTTGAATGCAGATGTTTGGCAGAGGGTATAAACGAGGTTCGTTTTACTAGGTGAATTGTGCTGTGTGATGTCGGTTGTGGGCCGTTGGATACCTGGTGGAGGGTCCGTTGACGAGACCGTTGATACTGTAGGAGGGAGTTCGTGGCATGTTTGCAGGGGGCGTTGGGTGTAGTAAGCGGATTAGGCTACGAGTCGACTGATCTGCCGAGTGAGTGAGAGGAAGAGGGGAGAGTGACTCCGCTTGATTGAAACATGTCAGTGAGTGCGCTATGGACACGGTGAGAGCAGGTGGGTTCGCACTTCCTTTGATCACTCTCTACAAAAGGAGTAGTCCAGTCAGATCTCGCATCTTGTCGCGATGTAGATGTGGAAATTTGCTGTTCTTTTTGCGAATCCTCGTTGTGACCTCCAAGAGTGCGTCTTGTTATGTAGGATTAGAAGTATATGTGTTGCGTGAGTGGTCTATAATGGGGGTTGTACAATGTTCATCTGTGTTGATTGCGGGCTGACACTGGACATAGATACGCGCCTGTCGCTCTCATACTTCCTCATTATCGTCCCGAAAAACACGCCACTCTGCTATTGTTTCTCTGATTTTAATCTGAAATGCCGTCGATCAACTTGGTTGATTGGTTGTATGATACTATGAAGGCAGGTGAGTTTGGATTATGGATCGAAAGTTTCCTATTGATTAATTGATTTGTAGAAATGTCTCGTGAGAGCAGCCTGGAGGTGTGCTATACAACTCCACCGGAATCTCCTTCTGAGTACAGACAGAGGGTGATCGAACCGCCATCGATCGAGAAGGAGAGGGAGAGAGAGAAGGCGGGAGGAGGAGGGGAGAAGAAGGTGAGGCGAAGAGAAGAGAAACAAGACAGTGAATGATTGTTATTTTTGAAGCACTCCAATCATTCGAAGGAATCATCCGTGACTTTCTTCGTGAGTGTTCCCTGGTATAGAGCTTCTGTTATGCAACTGCAATCATATTTTCCGTTGATTCTTATTTGTTCACTGGCACTTGATTCTGATTTGTTCACTGGCACTTGATTCTGATTTGTTCACTGGAGCTCTGAAATGTGTTCAGGAGAATGGTCGTGTGAAGGGCCGCAGTCACAGCGAAGACATGGACACTCAGCGCCTATTCGAACAGATAGTCTCCGAGCGGGCCAAACGTAAAGGTTAGGGGGCGGAGCCTGCGATTAGAGTCCCAGAATAATTGGTTTCCGAATGAAATGAATGCATTTTGAAATGAATGCAGAGGGGTAGATTATGCTAAATATGGAGTATGGGGATTGGACACTGACGTCATGGCATGAAACTGGTATGGAATGGCGAGTGTGACTGAGTGTTTGAGATACGAACGCGACTGCAACGACGGGTCTGAGTGGAGGCAGCGGACACTCGGAGAGACTGGAGAAGCTGGGTGAGAGGAGCTGAGGAGAAGGAGAAGGGATGAGTGGGGGTGGAGAGAGGTATTGCAGCTCTTCCGGCACCACGAGTCAAACCGTCCTCCTCGTCGCCTCACCTCAATCAAATCGGAAAACAGTTCCTGTTCCCGGGAACAGCCAAGTGGGTTTCTTTCTCTTCCTGTCTCTCTCCCCCTCCTCTTGTGTCTACCCCGTGTTGTAGGGTGGCTCCTTTGCCGGCTTCGCTCGCTGTCCCTCCATTCCGGGCCAACAAACCACTCTTCCACACCAACCAAATCGAACATGCAAGAAGTGAGTTCCGATTTCGTCTCGGCTAAAACTTCATTGATACCTAACTGGAAATGATCTGGCTACAATCCCAGGACGACGCATTTTTAGTTTTACGTATATTTATTGGATCATGTCGACTGTTTGCCGAGTCGATAAAGTGATAGCATGTCAAGTCTGCACTCTATCCTGTAATCGCCTTTCGCTGTGTGTGTTTGTTTGTGAGTGTATTGTAAGGTGAGAGGAGGGAAGAGAGAGATGGGGTAAGGCAGAGAGGACTGACTGTTGTGGTATTCGCGTCGTCTCACCACTTCACTCAGTCGTTGCCTGAAAGGAAGGCGATAGTAGAGAGACCGCCGGGTCTCCATTCCTCTCGCCGTCGCCCATGGACCGCCCCTCGGAACTCCGCCTCCTCGAGTGGTCGCTCAGTGAGGATGAGACTCGCAATAGAGGTACGCACGAATGGCGCGAGTCGGTTTTGTTCGTAGGATCTTGTGTTTGCGTTTCTGTCGCATTGACCGGCTGTCGATTATGGCTAGCTAGCTATATCCCGCTCGCGCCCGCAGGCGGTTTGTTGTTTTCGGAGGCTGCTGACCCCTCGGCCGACCGGCTGTCAGCCTGTGCTCTGTTGTTTTGTCACGCTCCCTCTCCCTCTCTCGTCTCGCCCTAGTGACTGTGAGGGGAGGGAGGCAGGGTGCATTCGCATCTGGCCGTGTGCTGTGAGTGAGTGAGTGTGTATGGCCTCTTCAAGGCAGGCAGTCGCCGCGCACACCGTCCCTCTACTCCTCCCCTTCCTCGTCAATCGAGGTGCTGTTTTGTGTTTTGCGTTAAACCATACCTACTCTACTGTTTGATTTCGTGTCCTTTGTAAGAACATAGAGAGAGAGACTAGTGAATAGTGAGATGCGAGTGGAAGAATGTGGTTGTATTGTCGTGGTGAGTGGGGGGAGGGGGGTTGGTATGAGATGGCGACGGGTGATAGATTGCAATATTGCATATCCCGGTCGTCTGTCCGATCGGTAAATCATTTCCACACCACGGTCAGCTGATTGCGAATTCCACGCGAATTCCACCCAAAGTGCGACCCTCATTATACCCCCTTGCCTCGCTCTCTATCTCTCACTCTAACGATGGCATTTGCGAAGATGAAAAAGGCGCGGAGCTGTCATTTGCTGGGTGAGTGTGGGGTGTGGGGTGTGGGTGTTTATGATGTGTAGGGTTGTGGACGAAGGGCGGAAGACGGGTTGGCGTTTAGGCGACTCGTCTCTTGTTCCCAGCATTGTGCTCACTCCAGTGTCAGGCAGGCTGCACCCTCTCTCAATAGATTCAATGTGCATTCAACTATCGATCGATTCGCTTGTCCGAATATGTGAAATGAGATGTTAGATAACATCGTGTGCGGCAGAATGAGCGTGTGAGATTGCGAGTGAGAGATTGACTAATCGAGTCATGTCCTTTGATCTACCCCCTCTAGGCCCCATTATACTTTCACGCTGACGCTGACCCTCCCGTGCAAAAGATGCAACTATTGATTTCGTTGACGCAGCGTGATCAAATTCGATAGGTGCATCTTTTGCACGGGAGCGTCAGCGTCGCGTCAGCGTCAGCGTGAAAGTATAATGGGGCCTTCTCTGATCGATTGCCTGCAGAGTCATCGTCGGCGCTCGCAGCGGGGCTCACCAACAGCATCACTTCACTCAACGAACTCGGACGGGCTACCGCGGCTGGAAGGGTAGGCAGAGAGAGAGATAGAGAGAGATGGAGGTGAATGTGATGGAGGGAGAGATTTGGTTGCAGGACCCGTTCTCGCAAACTCCTCCGATGCACACACAGCCCAGCCCCGGTCAGATCACCAAGCAGTGAGTGATTGTTGATGTGTTTTGTTTTCTCGTTCACTGTCATCCAAGTGGGTTTGTGTATCGAGTATCGAGTTCAAGTACAGTCCGGGTGCCTTCTCATATATTTGCGTTTCTGATTGCGTGGGCGCAAAGGTGTGAAAGTGAGCCTATAGACGTTTTTTTTTATGATAAGAGAAAAGAGAAGAGCTGGTGGCCGTGGTTGTGTGAGTCGACTACCTCGTATTTCTTCCACTGTTCTTCCTCGCATCGTCTTGCCTGCTTCTTGCCAGGCTTGTGTGTTTCGAGTGTGTCAGCCTTGAATCGACATCGACCGATGAGCAATCCCGATAAGCAAAACGAGAGCGAAAAATAGAGAGAGACGATGTTTCCGTGGTTCACGTATTCACTCTCTATACAGTGTCAAATTACTTCGTTTGGACCTGTTTTGGTCGCCTCGAATCCATCGCTTTTTTGATATGTGTGAAGTGTGATATTGATGTCTGCTGGTGATTGGTTGTGATTTCGATCTATCGAGATGGCCGGCTCGCCGGCTCTCTTCATTACATTCCCCACTCTCTTTCACGCCCATACACGTCGCGTAGACTGACACTGCACTGCCACCTTTCTTCCCACTCTCATATATATATTTTCCACTCATTATTAAATCCAGTCTTTTTGTGACGTCTACATGTCTATTCATTTCCAACGCTGTGCCCTTTTGTGTATATGCCGTTGTCTGGTTGATAGTGCGTTAGAAATGAATGTTATCTACGTATCAGTGATTGGCTGTACAGAGTGCGCGGCTCTTCGTATTTGTGTTGGAGCGATGTGTGTGGTACTCTGGAAAACACGGCTAATGGTCGTCTCCGTATAGAGTAGAGGGACGTGTGGGTAGGAAGTATTGATCAATCGACTGCGCATGGTCGATCGCCATCACTGTCCACGCATCGAACAGCGGGATACTCGCGGGAATCCTATTCCCACACGGTTTACGACCCCCTCTCTCTCTCTCTCTCTCTCTCTCTCGGTTTTGACAAAAGAGGTGCACACTGCACTCACTGGTCTCGTCATGAGTAGTTTTATGAAGCTATTCACAATTTTGTATCTCCGGTTTTCTGTTCTGTCATGCGCGTATCTCGCTAGGTATAGCCATACCTTATCTCGAGTTTACCGCTCAGACGTCAGCGTAGACCGAAATAGGCTGATGCTCGTGTAATCGCAGTTCCTGCATTCGATTTCTATCCCGATTGCTTGTCGACTGTATTGGGTGTTGGCTTTCGCAGTGCCACATTGGTCTCTGTATCGGACTGTAGCTGAGATGCGGACAGCGGGCAGGGAACGCTCTCGCCTCGTGTGCTCGCCGCTCGGAGACAGCATCTCGAATCTGAGTGGGCGCAGCCGGCGGCTGAGCAAGTCGTCCGAGGCTCTCCTCGATCTGTCCATCCACTCGTGGCAGAGCGGAGACAGACCGCACCCCTGGCCCCCCGCACCCTCATTCATACTCACTCGACCTGCCAGTGAGCTGGCTGGCAGCAGTCGGAGTGCTCTCGCGGGAGGAGTGGGGGGAGGAGGAGGAGGGAACAATGGAGAAGTGGATCTGAGGTGTGGGAGAAGGGGGGGGGGGGAGAGGAGTGGCGCAGTGTGCATCGTTGTGTTGCAGGCACCGCGGCGAGTTGGATGTGGCGGAGAAGTACAACTACGACCTGAGCAAGGCGCAGCTCAAGGCCTCCTCCCGCACGTCGGCCCTCCTCGCAGGATTCGCAATGGCCAGTACTCATTCATCTTTGTGTGTAATGATGGGTGTTTAGGTGGCGTTGGTGGAGCTGCAGTACGATGAAACAACACCCAGGGCGCTGCTCATTGTACTCGGTGAGTCTGGACTCTCTCTCCCTCTCTCTGTCGTCTGTAGGGAGTCTCTGTCGTCTCCCCCCCCTCTCTCTCTCTCTCTCTCTCTCTCTCCTCTCCTCTCCTCTCCTCTCCTCTCCTCTCCTCTCCTCTCCTCTCCTCTCCTCTCCTCTCCACTCATTCCCTCTCTCCTAGGCGTGGTGACTACCCTGTTGGTCTCGGTGCATCTGCTTGCCCTCATGATGTCCACTTGTATTCTCCCCTACATGGAAGCCACCGGATGCACTCAGGACTCGCCCCACATCCGACTCAAGTAAGTTTTTTGAATGAACCTATTGAAACGAAGCATTTTTTTGCAATGCACAACTGTATTTTCTAGTGTCTTGTAACAGCTATTGAATGTTGCGAGGTTGAAGTGTGTGAAGTGTGCGTGTTGCATGTTCTACATCGACCTCTCGTGGCTCTTCTCCACCTGCATAGGCCTCGTCCTGTTCCTCATCGAAATCGGCGTCATCTTCTTTGTCAAATTCAACGCGGTCGGCTACGATCTCGCAGCCTACATCACCACTGCCATGCTAGGTGCCTTAGCCATTAGCTAACCATTTCTTTATTGTACTACTTTTTCAGTGCCTGTGCTGATTGTGTTTGTGGTGTTCTCGTATCTGATCCACAAAAGTCGAGTGGCACATTCGTTGGGACGATTCCAGGACAAGGTGGGCGGATCAATAATCGATTGATAAATCAATGTGTGATTGTAGGTGGATACGATGAAGCAGTTCCTGGACACGGAGACGGGTCTGAGCAAGATTGGCGCGATCAAGCAGGTCTGACCCCGCCTCTTTCGCCCCGCCCCCCGGTCTGCTCAGTTGTTCTTCAGTTGCTTCAATTCTTGTCTCTTTTTGTCTCTGCTCTCGGGTGTCTCCAAGTGACAACATTGTGTACATAATATATTGTGTATGTGTAGAAGTATCGATTGAATCCCTATAGTTATTGACAAATTCGACGATTTTGTTTACAGATTTGTGATCTTTGTGAAATTGCCTTGCAAATCACTTTAGAATGTTATTTCATGGACACAAAATAATTAACATATTTTAACATTCTTGGAATCACAGTGGCAAAATGATTTGGGTACAGCTTAAAATTGAAAGTGCTGATGTGTGCTGATGTGCTTTCGAGATGACTCGTTTCTTCGGCCCGGCAAAGGATATTATCGAGGTCCGTTGTTGCTCTTCTATTATAATTTTTCGACGCATTTTTGAAGAGATATGATGAGATGTGGGGGCAGGGATCGAACATCGATTATTTGGTCTAGTGAAAAAATTCCAGAAAGTATTAGATTTACCTGCCGTACAAGAGATGGAATAATACGTTAACACAACATCATTTTCCAAGTTTTATCTTCTAATTCACACAATGTAACTTTTTTCTACAAACTCAGTGTTTCAATGGTGGTTTACGTTTAGTTTTAACACATTTTCTAACATCGATGGGTACGTGTAATAATCTAAAGTCAGGCGCGAGTCGATTGGTTGATCAGTATCATTTTTTTAAGTGATTCTTCTCGAATTTGTCGAGTACGCGCTGCATGCTCCTCACCTCTCGCTTCAGAGTAAGCTGGTCATCTGAAAGTAGAGGGATGAGAAGTAGAGGGAGAGAAAGAGAAAAGGACCACCGACCGAGTGGTCCCTTGCCGCTGCTTCCGGCCGCCTTCCGAACTGGCCCCTTCTTGGGATTGCATGTGCTCTTCTTTCGAGAAGGCGCAGGCGAGGCTTTCTTCTTGAACACTTTGGCAGAATGTGACTGCGCCACGCTCTTCATCTTTCGCATGGAGATTATCGATGTGCCCCGCTTCTTCTTCACTCCTGAAACGGCGTCAGCCCCATTCCCCATTGCTGTGCTCACTCTTGGCTGACATGGCAGCAGTGTCTCTGGTCTTGTCGTTGTCGGATGGAGATGCGCGAGTTGGTGTGAGAGTGGCGGTCGAGGGAGCGAGTGTCGACGGGGCATGCACAGACACCTGCGTAGTCTGTCGCTGCTCCAACTGCGTCTTCTGAAACGGGTTGTATCTAGTGTCTACTCTATGGTACAGACTACCGTACCCTGCCGGGAAGGCGATCGGATGAGAAGTTGAGCGCCTCGTACTTCTGTTTGTTCTTCTTGGCGTTGCTCTTGCTGCGGCTCTCCCTGTCGTCTGGCTTATCCTCGTTCTCCTTCTCCTCCTCCCTTCGCTCCTCCCGAGGTCGCCTCTCCTTCTTCTCATCCTCGTCCGATCTTTTCTTCTCCACGTCACAATCCACTTCCCGGGATGGTCCCTGAATCGAGATAGTTATTACTGTAGTCCACCGTAACCGTACCGCAGGGTGCTGTGCGTAACCGAGTGCCTTCTCTTGAAGTTTTTCTCGAGACTTGTGTTGTGGTCCCTCCTGAATGTCTTCTCTTGCATTCGCAGGAGGTAGCTTCTCCTTCTCCTTCTCCTTTGTCTGCTCTTTCTCGTCTGCTTCTGTTTCTTTCTTCCGCTCTCGTTCTTCCTTCTTGCCTTCCTCTTTCTTTTTCTTCTTTCTCTGCTTCAGCTCAGACTTTCTCTTCAGCACGCTTTTCGCTTTCGTCGCTCTCTTCTCCTGTTCCTGTGGCTCTTCCCCCTTCTTGTCTTTCTTCTCCTTTGACATATCTCTTTCCTTTGACTCCTTCTCCTTCGATTCTCTCTCTCCCTCCTTCTCCTTTGATTCCTTCTCCTTGCTTTTCTGCACTTTCTCACGCGACCTCTGCTCTTTCTCTTTGGATTTTTGTTCTTTCTCCTTAGATTTTGGTTTCTCCACCTTTTCCTTGGACTTTTGTTCCTTCTCCTTTTTCTTCTGTTCCTCCTCTTTTTCCTTCCTCTCTTTTTCTTCGTCGCTCTCGGACAGCTCTACATCCAGAAAGTCGTATGCGTTGTCCTCCACTTTCTTTGTCTTTTTCTTCTTGTCTCCTCCTCCTGACTTTTCTTGCTTCGGCTTCTTCCCCTCGTCTTTCTTTTCTTCTTTCTGCTCCGTTTTCTCCTTTCCCTCCTTTGATCCGCGCGGCTTCTCCTCTTTCTTCTCCTCCTTCACTTTGACTTCTTCCTTCTTCTCCTCTTCCTTCTTCTCCCCACTCTTCTTCCCTTCTTTCGATGGCCTCTTGGTCTTGGGTACCACTCGCTTGTCGCTGGGCGGCTGTATGTATAATAGGTTATTGTAGCTACAGTACCCCAGCTGCCATACTCACACTGGCAGTCTCGGCAGTGTCGGGTAGTTTGACGGGGGCGGCGACTGTCTGCGGTGCTTGTGTGTTGTCGTCGTTGGATGGCCGGCTGTCCTTCGGGGGCTCCTCCTTGGCTGCTACGACTGGCGGGCCAGCACCCTCCCTCTCTTTCCCCAGAGACGACGCCATCTGGAAGGGGAGAGTGAGGGAGGGGGGACAGGGACTCGCCTCGGAGGCGGGTTGAGTCGACGAGGCGAGAGGACGGTGGATGCTCGACTGACTGGACAGAGGTATAGAGGGCGGTATAGACACGACAGTGGCTAGACATGGACACACTAGACATTCCAACACAGCATAATATCATGCGACGCGCTCTCTGGGATGTATGCAACATCCAAATGAACACTGCCGCGTGCACAATCGCAAAAAGAGGTTTGTGCGAGGTCGTACGAATGAGAGGGGCTGAAGAGATGAACTGACAGAAGTCGAGAAGAGAGAGAGGAATACACTGAGCGTACCAAATCGATGGGAAAAGAGTGAACTGGTTAGTTGATGATATTGAACTCTAATTTACCATGCAACTTCAGGTCCTGTCAGATCCTCTATCCATCATGAAGCGAAGAATCTCTTGTACAGGAGAGTATTCTAACAGTGCAATTACAAAATCTCCCCTCATCTTAACTATATGTAATTATTTTTGGAGTTGTTTCGAGATCAATAAAATAGTTTCTAAAGTTGGTGTCTGGTTTGTGTTTTGCGAAAAATCGCGCGCGAAACTAATATGAAGGGGGAGGGGGGGAGTGATATGAGGTGGACGAGATTCGCCTCGCCCCGGCTGACACGTTCTTGTTTTTCCTGTTTTTTTTATAGTGTTTTTGTATGTTTTATTGTTTATTCACTTTATTCGTACAATACAGAGGTACATGCGCTCTTCAAGGCGTCAGAAGTGAGTCATATAGTTTTGAAACCTCGAACTGAATACAATTGCGAGTTTTGAGGCCGCTCGCTCGCCGAGCCACTCCGGACGAGGAGATGGAGAAGGGGAAGAAGGCTGTTTCGCGGGCGGATCTGTTGCCGTCTCAGTGAGTCTGTCACGCCGTTTTCATCCCCACCTGTCACAGACGGCGCCCTCGTTTCCTGCCCCGCTCCCAGTCCCTCTTCTGTGACGATCCGTTTCCGCCGCTCACCGCGTTCAATCTCGAGGGATACAGGGTGAGCGGGCCTTTCCACTTCACAAGCACGAGTATTGCAGGACGAGGACAATCCGGAGCCGTTCATCTTTAGTCAGCAGTCCTGGGTGCGTTTCATCTGATTTTTCATCTGCCGTTTCATCTGACTTTCATCTGATACTGTTCGTTCAGTGCGACGACAAGTATGGGCAGTGGACTGCGAGAGTGGAGGAGGTAGGGCGAGTTGGGCAGAGGAAGGGCGCGCTCTTGCTGGACGGGGAGGAGGGGGAAGGAGAGGAGGACTCGGACGATGACCAGGCAGTCGAGGACCACAAGGCCAAGCGAGTCCCCAGCAAAGGGTACTGCAGGGTGGAGGTGAGTCGACGATAAGACGATGGAGAATCGTGTTTCAGTTGAGTGGGTGGCTGTTGTCTATGATGCGCGAGAGCTTCGCCTTGATCGAGCCGCATATGAGGGATGCCTGGATGAACAACAGGTGGCAGCAATCCATCAATCGATTGATTAATCGATAGTTCAGTGTATTTCACTCCATCTACGGGTTCATTGATATGACGTCGA
Organism: Rhabditoides inermis; assembly: GCA_963966185.1. Classification (NCBI taxonomy): domain Eukaryota; kingdom Metazoa; phylum Nematoda; class Chromadorea; order Rhabditida; family Rhabditidae; genus Rhabditoides; species Rhabditoides inermis. The sequence continues at coordinate 35,866 of CAWZYM010000039.1, read as the reverse complement.
GCAAGGCACTAACTCTTCTCAGCAGTGAGTCGTACAGGAGTGGTAGTGTATCAGTTTGCTTGAAGATGAACCGGCATGGAGGGACGTGCGCCGCTCCGTCTCAGAGCTCTGCATCTGCTCCGCGGTGAGTCGCTTTCACATTGTTCATTATTGTCTGTCTCAACATGTCAGGTTGTGCGTCGCTGTGTGCGCACTCCGCTGTTCATGTCGAGGGAACAGCGCGCGTTTCTTCTCCACTACCACACACATGTGGGTATCTTACTTCCATTCTCACCCTTTTATTTGTAGGTGCGCACTCTGGTCGATGACTTCGCCGCCGCATCCGAGGACTTCGACATCGACGACTCAGCCGAGGTGAGTATTTCTCACTCCATCCTCTTCGCATCCTTTCGTTTGCAGGTGTCGTTCCTTCGTTGGTGTCTGGGCCAGTGGGCGGAGGCTGTATCGCAGGCTCTACAGAAAGCGGAGAAAATCATCTCTTATCGCGGGGAGTGGACAAGCAGCACATAAGGAAAGGACAGGAGAGGATAGGGTATAGTTATATATATTCCGTTTGCACTCAGCTCAACATTTCTCGTCAAAAAACATTATGTTGACCAATAGTTCTATAGTACCCTGAAGTCTTAAACAGTAAAAACTTCATCACACGTTCACAGTTCCCTTTTGCAAAGTTGGAATCACACCTAGCTAGTGGAGTGATAACGCTCTCGCTTGAAAATAGATGTTAAATTCGAAACCCTCATTAAAATGACTTTGATCTTTCTCTAACCACCCTAATGTCTCTTGTGAAAAGCGTGAAACTCATATGCGAGCCCACTATACCATGGAGAGGAAGATGAAGAAGGGTAGAGAATGAGTATGAGTGCGATATTGATATAATGGTACTGATAATTCGAGAAGTCGTTGTATATACATATATTTTATTTAGACGTTATTTAATGTTTTATTGTTTCGTTGAGTTGAAAGAAGGACAGTTGTTGTTGTTACGTTTTTTTGTGATGAAGATGAATATAATATGTCTTACGCAAGTTGTTTCTGAGTAATTGAATAATGGTAATATGACGAATAATATCTTGATTGATCAAAAATCTATTTGTATTTGTATGTATAAAATCTTCCTCTCCATGGTAACTGCACTTTTTCGAATTCCCGCTGACTAGGTCTCGCAGCGATTCGGACGCGAGGCGGCTGCGCAGCGCAGGATGACGAATGTGGGCGGAGCGAGGGCGGCACTGACCAGGGAGTTCCGATCGCTGGCTGTTGATCCAGCCCTCTCCTGCCAGCTGTTTCATCCTAGAACGTCTCTATTGCCTTCCGCCTGATTATCTTTCTTATCCTGATATGGGCTTTCTATTTCCTTCCATGCGACTATCGATCCCTCCCTACATCGTTCTCTCCCTCTCCTCTGTTTCGGGTTTGTTTGTCTTCTCTCGGCCTGTGGAGGCAAAATGAGGGAATGTGAACGGTCACTCTGTTTCATTTCCGGTCTCGCATTTTGACCGAGACCACGTGTCGCTTGTTCTATGTCCCTACCGCTAGTAGTCTGCGGCTAGTTCAGTGTTGATTGAAGATAAGGATGAGTTGGAGGTCTGCACTGTATCGATTTTTTGTATTTGTCGCTTATGAGATTATCTCATATCCTTACTAGAAGAAACTAGTGAAGAGTTCATCTAGCTCACGGTGTTGTGCTATTATTATGTATGTTTCGCAATGTCGTTTGACATTAGGCTTGTCTTCTCTGCAACCGGATTTTCGAGACGTTCCGCTGCGCCAGACTTGGTCCGCCATGACTAACTCCTTATCCTTTTCAGAACATTTGTACAAATATTTATTACTTCGTTTTACCCGTCACCCTCGTCGATTAACTTGTCTTATATCTACGTGTAATCATGGCGCAGATCCTACCCATCAAGTTCCACGAGCACCTGCAGGTCAGTACACATTGATTGATTGATTGATTGATTGATTGATTGATAGGTTATTTTATACGTTTTTTGATATGATGTTATCGGCTTGTTTCAGCTCGCCAATGTGGGTATTCGGCCGCAGAACATCTGCTTCGCCAATGTCACTATGGAGTCTGACAAGAACATTGTTGTTCGCGAGAAGGTAAGCTAGTAGGCGAGGAAGAAGTTGGAGAGTGATGGGGGTTGTTGCAGGTGGGAGAGACCCAGCAAGTGGTGATCATTGACATGGCCGACTCGAGCAACCCCACTCGCCGCCCCATCTCGGCAGACTCGGTCATCATGCACCCCTCCCAGAAGATTCTCGCTCTCAAGTGTGAGTGCAATGAATTGTTGTGACTATCGTTCATCCTCTCCTTTCAGCGGGCAAGACTCTGCAGATCTTCAACATGGAGGCGAAGACGAAGGTCAAGGCTCACCAGAACGCGGAGGAAGTGTCATTCTGGAAGTGGATCAACGAGAAGACTATCGCCCTGGTCACTGAGACGGCTTGCTATCACTGGTCTCTCGATGGTACGTTACACATATTGGTTGGATTGGATTGATTGATTTTATGATTGCTTTTCAGGTGACAGCGCCCCCGTGAAGATGTTCGATCGTCACGCGACGCTGGCTAACTGCCAGGTGATCAACTACCGCGCCGATGCCGACTGCAAGTGGCTCGTCCTCGTCGGAATCCAGGCCAAGGTAAACGTGATTCATTACACTGTAAATATATAACATTTTGAGTCATAGTCATAACAATTGTTGGTGTTACAGGACAACCGCGTGATGGGAGCTATGCAGCTGTACTCTGTGGAGCGTCGTGTCTCGCAGCCTATCGAGGGCCACGCAGCCACGTTCGTCCAGTTCCAGACCGAGGGAAACAAGGCGCCCTCGAACCTGTTCTGCTTCTCCGTCAAGAACGAAGCCGGAGGAAAGGTACGTGTCCTCATCACTCTTTCCCCCTACGTGTACAGTACATGTTCATTATGTGATTGCAGCTGCACGTGATCGAGGTTGGCTCGCCGACTCCCGGCAACACTCCGTTCTCCAAGAAGCAGGTCGATGTGCCCTACACGCCCGAGACCCAGTCCGACTTCCCTGTCTCCATGCAGGTGGGCCAACTAACCTGTGATTAGTAACCAGCAGTGACTATTGCGGGATGAGTCATGTTGATTGGCGGTATCCTTGTCCACTCTAGAATGCTATCTCACTCTCGCTTGCCCGCACTGGACCGGTTCCCGTAGTGTCCCGGGGCCGCGCACTGTTTCATCTCGAGCGTATGGCGTCTGCACTCTCTCGAGTGATATGAGTTGAATACGTGTCTTTCGTGCTTCTCTCTTCGCCAACCGTCTATGCCGCTTTGAATCCATTGAAGGCGAGAAGCGAGATTTGCGAGAACATATTCGCATTCGGTTCTTTTGTTTCTGGAGGAAAAGGGAAATATCCAGGCGTCCTGAAAAGATGGTTCGCAACGCGACCTTGGTTTTGTCGGCGTAGAAAAGTGTGTTTTTTCTGTGCAGATCCTGTTACGCATGCTTGGAATAGAGGGTTTGTCGTATTGATTTGTGTGGCTGCTCGTTTTGACACTGGATGCTGACGATGCGTGGATGAAGGGGTGTGGCATGGAGTGCGCGGAGCCCGCCACTGCTGATTTTTGACTGGTTTGTGGTTGCCGCGTTTTGAGTGTTGTATGGAAAAGAGAAGAGTAAAGACCACGGAGATAGAAATGGGAAGAGAGAGAATGAGGAGTGGGATTGACCGGGACGAGAGGTCAAGGTGTACTGAGAGTGGATGCGTGCTCTATCGATTATCTGGTTACTGGTTTTACGCATAGGATTGGATGGGATGAGATGCTGCACTTTGTGTCTTGTGTGCAGAGTAGAGTGATGACTGTGTACTTGGTATGTGTGAGAGAGAGGGTTCACGAGGGACCGAGACGGAATACTCCTCTATTCAATTGTAGTGCATTTCTTTCACCACGCTTATTTATAAGCATTGATGCATTAATAAATAACTTCTCTCATTTTGAACCAGCGGGTGTGTTATTGTCTGTCGATAGCATTTACTGGCTGCGTCACGCACTCTATATTCATGTTTATGAGTGGCCCGCAGGTTTTGTTTATGTTGAACGCACTGTGGCAGTGGCTGTCTGTGGTATCAATTGCGCAGCGGTGGCAAAGAAGAGAGGGCTAAACGTGTGTGATGTAATTGGATCGGATAGAGAGGGGAATCGATGGAATGACAATGCATGTGAAACTGGGAATTTGTTGATGCTGGTGTACTGAAGGATGAATAGTTTGTGTATTAGGCTTCGTCGAAGCACGGTATCGTGTACCTGGTGACGAAGCATGGCTTCGTGCATTTGTACGACATGGAGAGCGGGGCGCGCATCTACAGCAACCGCATATCGACGGACACTGTGTTCGTCACCACAGAGTACACGACCACCCACGGAATCATGGGCATCAACAGGAAGGGACAGGTACAAGTGGGAGGGAGAGGAAGGAGAGCCCATCTCATCCCACCATCGCTTGCAGGTGCTGTCTGTGTCGATTGACGAGAACAACATGGTGCCGTTTGTGTCGCAGCAGCTCCAGAACCCCGATCTCGCCCTCAAGCTCGCCGTGAGTCTATCCATTTGTTGTTTTGTTGTTCCCTCCACTCACCCTCTCTGTGCAGGTGCGCTGTGACCTGGCTGGAGCGGAGGAGCTGTTTGTGCGCAAGTTCAATCTGCTGTTCGGCAACGGCAACTATGCCGAGGCGGCTCGCGTCGCTGCCACGGCGCCCCAGGGCATTCTGCGCACGCCCGCCACCATCCAGAAGTTCCAGCAGTGCCCCGCCAACCCCACCGGCGGACCCACTCCTCTCCTCCAGTACTTCGGCATCCTCCTCGACCAGGGAAAGCTCAACAAGGTGAGCGAGAGATGGCAAGTGGTGTGTACTCACCTCGTGTGTTGTAGTACGAGACGCTGGAGCTGTGCCGTCCGGTGCTGGCTCAGGGCAGGAAGGAGCTGCTGAACAAGTGGCTGAACGAGCAGAAGCTGGAGTGCAGCGAGGAGCTGGGAGACCTGGTCCGTCCCCTCGATGCCACCATCGCCCTGTCGGTGTACCTTCGTGGAAACGTACCGCACAAGGTGGTGCAGTGCTTCGCCGAGACGGGACAGTTCGACAAGATCATCCTGTACGCCAAGCGCGTCGGATTCGAGCCCGACTACCTGTTCCAGCTGCGTCAGGTGAGTGCGAGAGGAGTGAATGAAAGGAACGAGGTGTGATGGGATGGGAGGATTGCAGGTGCTGCGCTCTGCCCCCGACATGTCTGCCAAGTTTGCGCAGATGCTGGTGACTGAGGGAGAGGGAGGAGAGCCCCTCGCCGATATCAACCAGGTACGCTGTGTTGTTGGTTGCCCCTTCTCACTCTGTCTCGTTTCAGATCATCGACTGTTTCTCAGAGGTGCACGCTGTGCAGCCGTGCACTTCGTTCCTGCTGGAGGTGCTGAAGGGAGACAAGGAGAGCGAGGGCCACCTGCAGACCCGCCTGCTGGAGATGAACCTGCTGGCTGCCCCCCAGGTGGCCGACGCCATCCTCGGCAACCAGATGTTCCACCACTACGACCGCGCCTCGATCGGACAGCTGTGCGAGAAGGCCGGTCTCCTGCAGAGGGCGCTCGAGCACTTCTCCGATCTCTATGACATCAAGAGGACTGTGGTGCACACTGCCCACTTCAAGCCCGACTGGCTCGTCAACTACTTCGGTCAGCTGTCGGTGGACGATTCGATGGAGTGCCTGAAGGCGATGCTGCAAAGCAACATCCGCCAGAACCTGCAGATCGTTGTGCAGATAGCGTCCAAGTACCACGAGCAGCTGGGCACCGAGAAGCTGATGGAGCTGTTCGAGCAGCACAAGAGCTACGAGGGACTCTTCTACTTCCTCGGATCGATTGTCAACTTCTCGCAGGACCCCGAGGTGCACTTCAAGTACATCCAGGCTGCCACCCGCACTAGCCAGATCAAGGAGGTGGAGCGCATCTGCCGCGAATCTCAGGTCTACGACCCCGAGCGCGTCAAGAACTTCCTCAAGGAGGCCAAGCTCACTGATCAGGTACCGGAGAGAAAGAGAGAGAGAGAGCGAAGAGGGGAGAACGAGGAACTGATGAGTGAATTGCAGCTGCCGCTGATCATTGTGTGCGACAAGCACGACATGGTGCACGACCTGGTCCTCTACCTCTACAGAAACCAGCTGCAGAAGTACATCGAGGTGTTCGTGCAGAAGGTGAGTGGATATGGAGAAGGGAACGGGGAGTGATTGTGTGGTTAAGGTGAACTCTGGCCGTCTGCCGATTGTGGTGGGAGCTCTGCTGGATGTGGACTGCTCGGAGGACGCCATCAAGCAGCTCATCATCAACACCCGCGGAAAGTTCGACATTGACGAGCTCGTGGAGGAGGTGGAGAAGAGGAACCGCCTCAAGCTGCTGTCTCACTGGCTGGAGCAGAGGGTGCAGGAGGGAGCTCAGGACTCGGCCACTCACAACGCGCTCGCCAAGATCTACATCGACTCGAACAACAACCCCGACCGCTTCCTCAAGGAGAACCAGTTCTATGACCCGCGCGTGGTCGGAAAGTATTGCGAGAAGCGCGACCCGCACTTTGCGTTCGTGGCGTACGAGAGGGGACAGTGCGACCAGGAGCTGATCAACGTGTGCAACGAGAACTCGCTGTTCAAGAACCTGGCCCGCTACCTGGTGCGTCGCCGCGACTACCCTCTGTGGGAGCAGGTGCTGGCCGAGGACAACCAGCACAGGAGACAGCTCATCGACCAGGTAGAGAGAGAGAGGGGGAAGGGGAGGGGCAGAGGGGACAGTTGTTTGTTTCAGGTGGTGCAGACTGCTCTGTCGGAGACGCAGGACCCCGAGGACATCTCTGCCACTGTCAAGGCGTTCATGGCGGCCGACCTGCCGAACGAGCTGATCGAGCTGCTGGAGAAGATCGTCCTCGACAACTCTGCCTTCTCCGAGCACCGCAACCTGCAGAATCTGCTCATTCTCACTGCCATCAAGGCTGACCGCACTCGTGTCATGGAGTACATCCAGAAGCTGGACAACTACGACGCCCCCGACATTGCCAACATTGCCATCAGCAATGAGCTGTTCGAGGAGGCGTTCGCCATCTTCCGCAAGTTCGATGTCAACTCGAGCGCCATCAATGTACTCATCGAGAATGGTGAGTGGTGGAAGGGGGGAGGGGATCGGGGAAGCAACTGTTGACTGTCTCCTCTTTCAGTGTCTAACCTGGATCGCGCGTACGAGTTTGCCGAGAAGTGCAACCAGTCTGAGGTGTGGGCGAGCCTGGCCAAGGCGCAGCTCAAGCAGGGGCTAGTCAAGGAGGCTGTCGACTCGTTCATCAAGGCCGACGACCCCGGAGCCTACATGGAGGTGGTGCACAAGTGCTCGGAGACGGGTGAGTCGAGAGAGGGAGCGTGTGGAGGTGATAGGTGAATGAGAAGGGACTGGGGCTGAGCATTAAGGACTGTATTGCAGAGAGCTGGGAGGACCTGGTGCGCTACCTGCAGATGGCCCGCAAGAAGTCTCGCGAGTCGTACATCGAGACGGAGCTGGTGTTCGCTCTGGCCAAGACGGGACGCCTCGCCGAGCTGGAGGAGTTCATCGCCGGACCCAACCACGCACAGATCGGACAGATCGGAGACCGCTGCTTCGACAACGGCATGTTCGACTCGGCCAAGATACTCTTCAACAACATCTCGAACTACGCCAAGCTGTCGGTGACCCTCGTGCGCCTCGGCGAGTTCCAGGGAGCCGTCGACGCGGCCCGCAAGGCCAACTCGACCAAGACGTGGAAGCAGGTGAGAGGCAGAGGGAGGGCAGGGGAGGGGAGGGAAGGCGTGCGTGGACGGCTGGGTTTCAGGTGTGCTTCGCGTGCGTGGAGAAGAGCGAGTTCCGTCTGGCGCAGATGTGCGGACTGCACATTGTGGTGCACGCGGATGAACTGGAGGAGCTCAACAACTTCTACCAGGACAGGGGACACTTCGAGGAGCTGATTGGTAAGTAGGGAGAGGGATGGGGAGGGTGGAGCTGTGACTGATGGTCGCTCGTTGCAGCCCTGCTGGAGGCTGCTCTCGGTCTGGAGCGCGCCCACATGGGAATGTTCACGGAGCTGGCGATTCTCTATTCCAAGTACAAGCCGGAGAAGATGCGCGAGCACCTGGAGCTGTTCTGGAGCCGCGTCAACATCCCCAAGGTGCTCCGCGCTGCCCAGGAGGCGCATCTCTGGGCAGAGCTGGTGTTCCTGTACGACAAGTACGAGGAGTACGACAACGCTGCCCTCACCATGATGCAGCACCCGACCGAGAGCTGGAGGGAGCAGCACTTCAAGGAGGTGATCGCCAAGGTGAGTCGGCGAGAGCCGGAAGGGAAGCAAGCACTCGACTGACGACTTACTGTTGCCGTTTCAGGTAGCCAACGTGGAGCTGTACTACAAAGCGATGCAGTTTTACCTCGACTTCAAGCCTCTTCTCCTCAACGACCTGCTCGCTGTTCTCTCGCCCCGCCTCGACCACTCCCGCACTGTCCAGTTCTTCACCAAGCGTGAGTCGACTGAGGGAGAAAGACGAGAGGCGTGTGTCATGCATCTTCTTGTTTCAGTGAACCACCTTCCGTTGGTGCGCCCGTACCTCAAGTCTGTGCAGACGCAGAACAACAAGTCTTTGAACGAGGCTCTGAACACGATGTACATTGACGAGGAGGACCACGAGGCCCTGCGCGCGTCGATCGATGCGCACGACAACTTCGACAACATCCAGCTCGCGTCGCAGCTCGAGAAGCATCCCCTCGTCGAGTTCCGCCGCATTTCGGCATACCTATTCAAGGTACGCGTGGCTGGTCTAGACGGAACGTGGATGGGCATGAGCATGAATGTGACGGTACAAGTACAAGACACGGTTGTTTCAGGGCAACAACCGCTGGGCGCAGTCGATCGAGCTGTGCAAGAGGGACAAGCTGTACAAGGATGCGATGGAGTACGCGGCAGAGTCGAGGAACGCCGAGCTCGCCGAGCAGCTCATCTCATTCTTCCTCGAGGAGAGGCTCTTCGAGGTACGCACAGCAACTCGGCCACACTGCGCAATAGCGTACTGTATTGGAGTGTTTATGAGGGTGTTGTTTGCAGTGCTTCGCCGCTTCTCTGTACCACTGCTATGACCTTCTGCACCCGGATGTCATCTTGGAGCTGGCATGGAAGCACAAGATCATGGACTACGCCATGCCTTTCATGATCCAGGTCATGAGGGACTACCAGACGAGGGTGAGTGGCGGCTGAGAGGGATAGCTGATGACTGTCGCTCTATAGATCGAGAAGCTGGAACGCGCAGAGACGGAGCGCAAGGAGGAGAAGCAGGAGCAGGAGCAGCAGAACGGAGGCATGAGTGAGTGGACAGGGAGGAGAAAGGGGAGATAAGTAAGATGGACTAAGCTGACCCATTTCAGTGGAGCCGCAGCTGATGCTCACGTATGGAGGAGCTCCGCCGATGGCCGGTGGAATGTACCCCGGAGGCGCCCCTGCTGCCTACGGACAGGCCCCCGCCGCCTATGGAAACGTGCCCCCGCAGTATCCCGGAGGTGGCTTCATGTAAGCCCCTTCTCCCTGACCCCGCCCCCTTCGAGTGATGTGCATGTGTTAAGAGGCGCTCGCAACTATGCGACGTCTCTCTCTTACAGATTTTTGTAGTTGTGAATGTATACTGTGCGATGTGTGAGTGCGATACTGTGGTGTTGGTATGGCTGTTTTCGGAATTGAGCCATTGTTTTGTACTACACGCGTGTTTCCTTCATTTTAATGTTAATCATAATGTTACACATAAGTTATTCGATGTAATAAAGATCTTTTTTTTTATTTCAGTTGAAGCGTATCACATTGATAATCACATAAGAACTTGAGAACATGGACAATAACCGTAATACACACAATAAGGGCACCTTTGGAAATTGGGGATGTGTATTCTACTCTCTCTTGCTGCTCCAACGAGTGACTGAGAGGACAATGACAGTGAGTAGATAGATGAAGCCGCAGCCAGCGACGGAAGCTGCGAACGCGGCGGGAGAGAGACATAGTGTGGACGGCGATGCTGACAACACTGAAAGACAAGCCTCTCCCCTTCCATCTTCCATCCCTCCTCACCTTGTGCGGCGCTCCTCGGCCCCCTCCCACCGGCCAGGGAATCGGGAGACAGCTGTCCGGAGACGACTATCACATTGGGTCTGCTGGAAAGGGAGGACACGGAGCGACGCTCCCTGTGCATGTCAGAAGAGCAGTCCTGAAGGGGAAGGGGGTGAGGGGAGGAGTGGACGAGTGACTCACCGGTGCCGCCTCGCACAGTCCACTTGTCGATGCGGTGGGAGGGACGATGAGGTGCTCGAATCTGGAACATCACATTCGGCTGGCTGTTAGACTAGCGCCCTTACTTCTTTATACACAGCTGGACTGCACATCGGAAGTAGACGGCGGGCGCGTCGGCGAACTTGAACGCGGTGACGTCGGCGAAGGCGCGTTGCTGGTCGTCCGAGTAGCTGAAGGAGGGGTGAGAGTGCGAGGAGGGAGGGGGACTCACCGCACGTTGCTGACGAGTGTCGTGTCCCGACTGCACCCCCTGTCTATCAGCTGCATCCTCCGCCCATCCGCCGACTCCGCGTGGCACGCCAGCACACGCACACCGTACAGCTCTGCAAAGCACATATTTCCATATCAAATCAATTTTGCAAACCGGTCAAACTGCATGCATTCTATCATTCCAATTAGCTTTCCGCTCTCGACCACCCATAGCGAACTCCCCGTGTTCCGGTATTGTTTGTCGCTCTCACTCGTGTGAAGTGATTGTGTGTGAATTGCCTATTAGGTGAGAGTAGATGGTTTGGTAGATCCAAGGCCGCGTGAGGAATGGAGGGGGCGAGCGCGCGTCTCTCTCGCATGTCTAATGGACCATCTTCGTATCCTCTCTATCACACACACTCTCACTCCGCTCACATTATGCCAATGCAAAAACGACGAGCGCGCATCCATGTCAGCTAACTGTGTCAGTGATTGTGGAGAGGAATAGTAAAACTGGCGCGATAAAAAAGAAATCCGCGCGACGGTCAGTGAGCAGTGTCGTAAAGGGGGTGGTTGAGAGAGTAAAAGTAACACGAGTAACGAAGGAGAATTGAGTAGACGAACTGACCACTCGGTACGTTCATGTGCCACGCGAGTAGAAGGGGATGGCCGACGGGGACTGCGAGGGAGTGATTCGTCGGCCGGCCAGACACCACATCCAGAGACACCGACGGCAGCGACACGGCGCCCGACAGAGTTGTCGACGCAGCCAGCTCACTGAACAGTCACACACATCAACTGCGTGCACACGCGCCCACTCACCCGAGATCGAAGTTAGTGGCGACTTGGTAGTCTTTTTGGTGGAAGATGCAGTGCACGGCGAACGCCCGGTCGCCGGCAGTGACGAAGGAGGGGTGGAAGGAGAAGACGAACACGGACAGGATCTCCAGATCACGCGACTTGGCCTGCGGAAAGAGAGATAAGCCATGTGAATCACAAATCATTCCACTCACATTTCTGGTGATATCCAATCCACACGAAGCGAGTCTGTCGAGTGGGACTCTCATTTCGGGTCGAGTAGTGTTGCTCTCGGAATACACGGAACGACAGTCCGGCACCTTGTGGAAGCCCTTCACGAACACCTGAATCACAGTTCTCTCTTTCACACACATTCTCTCGCTCACTCTCTCTCGTACCTGTCCCTCAAACTCCTCTTCGCTCTCTGCCGCTATGGAAATATAGTTGGGTCCACAGGTGACAGTCGGAGTTCCAATCAGCTTATTGTCGATAGTCTTTGAGAAAACACAGTATACCTTAATCGTCAAAGGAATTGAAAGCATGAAAATAGCAATAACCTACCAATACGGAAGTGACACATAATGCTCGAAACATGTCGAGTGCGTGCTCTAAGGAGGTGCGAGAGGGGAAAGGTGGGAGGTCAGATCAGTCAGTCTCTCACTCTCGCTCTCCCGCTTGCCCTCCCCGCCTCCCCCCAAAGACCTTGACACAACTGTTTGCGCAACACTTTCCAAAGAGGTTACCAGTCGTAACCCTTTCAATATCCCTAATCGCCATATCGCCGCATACCAGATTCCATTTTACCATAATTAAAGGAATATTTTCATCTCCATATACATAAAACAAATCCAAATAAAGAATGCACATGAATCTGCGAGTATAAAACGAAGGTAGCGAGTGGAGAGAAAACAACTCTGGAAACATGCAAAAAAATAATACGAAAGAAATAAGGGAACAAAGATTTCAACGGGAGAACAAAAAGGCTACCTCAGCACGCAACAATGTGAAGGGTCGAGGTGCGAGTATCAAACGAGAGTGGGCCAAACAACACATATGTACATCTTCAACAACAATCTACACTAGCGTCCGTCTCTGCTCACTTCTTGATGTGAGATCGAGTGTGAGCTGCGGGTGAAGTGGGGGAGAAGGGGGCGAAGGGTACGTGGGAACGGGTGGAGCGACGGCGAGGAGACGGAGTGCGCGACATGGACGGCGCACGCGACACAAGAATCGACGAGCGACGAGCCCCACTCTTGCGCACCTCCTTCTCCTCCACCACACCCTCTTCCTCCTCCTTCACTACGCTTCCCTCTGTCTCCGCCGAATCCACTCTTTTCACGTCCACTTCCGCCCTTCGCAGCGCGTTCGCATAGTCGTCCGCATCAGTGATCGCCTCTGAACAAGCACCAAAATTAATTGGTCCTCATAACTCTCATTCTCGATTTCATGTGCACTCCACTCCACTCACCGAGCGCCTTGAGCACGCCGACAATAGAGCGGTCGCTGACGGGCACGTCTCCGACGATGCACGCGTCCATCGAGGAGCGACACGCGTCCCACTCGGTCGTCAACATCTGCCACTTGAGCTTCTCCCTCCGCTGGGTGATGGTGGCCACATTGCGAGCCATGTCCAGTGACTTGATCACCCTGCCAGTCTGCAGCGCCCACTTTCGGAGAAGAGGAGGCAACTTCGAGGGGCTGTTCGGGTTGCCGCTGCGAAGGTCAGTACTAGGACCGGCCATCATGCCACCCGGCAGATCTAGCTGAGGCACAGCAGGTATGTCCATCTAAACAACACATTCACGACATAAGATCAGGTTACTGAAGCAACTCACAGCGATCTCGTCGTGTCCATTGGTGATGAGTGAGCGTCCGGCCTCTGCCCTTCGCAGCTTCCAGTACTCGTACACATCCGACGCGACCACCGGCTCGATAGCCAGTCGCTTGGCCACCTCTTCGTGCTGCACGTACAGGTAGAAGTGCTGTTCGAGCTTGCTGAGTGCATCGTCGGCCCGTGTGCTGACTCGCTTGTGAGGAGCCTCCTCGTCCGATGCGCAGCTGGTGGCAGCCTGCATCTTGGCGGTCGACGCGCCTACTCCCTCTGTCAGCTCTCCAACTCCACCACCAGTGTGCTTCTCGCACATGCATATCATCAGCACTCCCCCATCGCCCTCCTCCTCCTCGATGCGCATCTCCAGACCGGCCCTCTGTGCGCATGTCACGTGGAACGCCGTGTGGCACTGCTTATGCGAACACTGAATGCACGCTCCTTGCCGAGTATCGCATATAGAACATCTGAAATGGTAGGGTGAGATACGGCTGTGCGCTAGAATGCTGCCAAGAGCACAAGCGAGAATTGTTAACAAAGACAACTCACTTCAGCTGCCACCGCTCGTCGGGAATACCCTCGATGTTGGAGATGGGTTCGCGCTCGTCGACATTCTCGAATCTAAACGAAATTATCAGTATCAGTACATGATGTTTGTTGAATGCATCACAGTACCTGCACTCGGGAATCCACAACGCGCATGCAATGTGGACCCACGCGTCTCCATTCTTGGTACACTTCATCGCACCTCCCACCGACGGACACAGCACACAGCAAGGCGGTTGGTGACCTACAAACATACCGTTAACGCATAAAGTACGTCGAAAATCGAATGGGCTATACGTACCATAGCAGAGGACGCACGAGTTGCAGTACCAACTGTCGACTGGCAGCTGTTGGAGACCGTAGCAGCTCTGGTGGACGCACACATTACATGTGTCGCAGAACACCATTTCGTCTTCCTCGTCGCATTCCGACTGTAATAATTCGAAGTATATATATATATATATATATATATATATATATATATATATATATATATATATATATATATATACGATATACGTTACCACTCACAACAAAATTACCCATGTAAAAAGTGAATAATGCACCTACCAGTCGGCAGATGTCGCAAGGTGCATCGTCATTGTCGCCTTCTCCACGAGGCAGGGGCGACGCTTGTTCCAACTCATCGAGTAACTTGCGGTGCATGCGCTTGTAGCACTCCACCTAAAAATCATTATATAAACATGGAACATGGCGAAACAGGTACTCACCTCAAATTCGTCCATTAGATCGAGCAATGTGTCGAACGAGACAGGGAGAGCACTACGATGAGCGCGAGACGCATTCAATCGAGTCAGCCACACCTACAACATCAACATCATAACCACAAGACAAAGGAATATGAATGACTCACCTCGTCAAGACGATCTCCCTCATACAGTCGAATCCTGTGATGAGCAGATCGCGATATGTACGCAGCCGGACTAAAATATACTAATAACTAAACTTATTACACCACAAGGATGCTTCACACATGAAACTTTTGTAAACAAATCAAATTGTAATGAAACACATCTGGGGTAATTCTGAGGAAAAATAAGACCAAGATTTCAAATTGTGAAAGATTTAACATTGAACAACAACTCACAGCTTGAATGGCTCGTGTTTGACATTAGGAAGGTCGTTGGGGAGAGCTTTGAAAGGAGGTAGCTGCTTCGAATTGAGAGGCACTTGCACACCATGATTCCACTCCTCTCGCCATCTGAAATATACAGATAAGAAACCGATGAGTCAGACATGCAGCCAATCGGCTTATCAATCAATCTCATACAAAAGACATGAGTAGATATGAAAAGAACATGTTCACATAAGACGGAATCGTACCTGTCGGTGAGTCTCAGCATGGAAGGGCCCTCGTATTCGTCGTCGCTCGACTCACTCTCGTCTTCTCCGTTGCGCATTCTATGAATGAGATCAGTGCGATACACTTCCGCCGGCCGACCATCAACAGCTGCAAACTTAGTAGTTCGAATATTGATCGAGTACAGAACCCCACCATTCGCAACAATATAGAATTTGCGCTTCCTCTGTAGAGATTCGGGAATGTCATCGTCGTCACTAGACGAATCTTCGGCGGGCGAGTAGTCAGCAACGCGCATCTCAGAGTGCTCCATCTCCTCACTCTCAGTATCTGAACCAAAATGAGTACCAGAGGTCAGACCAGCTAGATAGATTACCTTCCGCTCCGGATAAACTCAAGTTGCCATCAGCTGGATCAGTAGGCATTTCGGTGAAAGAAGATGGTGTAGAAGGAGATTTCGGTTTATCCGACATTTCGGCGCTGCTTGATGGGCGAGTCCTTCGGCGCGGAGTTGTTTCCGTCGGAGAAATGGATTGCCTAAGTTTCAAATAAAACTGATATCACAAACAAGATCATACCTTTCTTCTTCATCGCAATCACCACGAATTCTCCGAGCAATGCGAACATCCGAAAACTCGATGGGCCCTAAAACAATAAGTAAATAATAAACATAACGTGGTTTAGTCTACGTTTTCTGCCTTCCGGCTTAGCCTTTCGTCTGGGTTGAACAGCGTGTGCCGTCCCAGCAAGACGACGGTGCGCAAAAGCCATCGGGCGTCGGTCAGACATTCCTGTGAAACAAACACGTATATCACAAAATAATAGCAAAACACGTTTAAAAAAATTAATAAAATTACCTGGAGGAAATGTAGCGGGAGGTGCTGCGGGAGGCATGTCTATACAACTTTTATTCCATGCCTGCAACAACGTACCTTTAAATTAGACTTTAAAGGCAAACAGTGAGAGGAAATCGATTTTTTTCGCGAAAAAAAAACTAGATCTCGAGAAAACGCGCGGGCAATGGCATCGCGCGCATTTTTGAAGGCGGGGCTTAGATTGGCATGCGAACCACAGTTTTCACGGAATTGTAGTAGACACAATAAATGCTTCAAATGCCATGTTTGTTACGTTAAGAAATTTCATAAACAATTTTGTGAATTTCTCAACGTAATTCAATTCAATTTATTATACGAATTAATTGTTTTATAAAAAGGTATATAAGAAACCGTGCGCACTTTGCCAACTCTGTAAGAATGGCTTTTTGAAACCTGCGCATCATACATGTATTATTGGCAAGGGGCGTGGCGTTTTATTTACCATCTGCCTCTGACTGTTCTTTTTCGATTATTGATTTCATTTGTTTTTATTTGTTATTGTTTTGTTCTCACTATACTATGTAATATTTGATTCATATTGTACTACTATTTGCCATTTCGGATATTCATTAAGGTTTCTAGAGTGCTCGCGTCTTTCCAGATTATTAAATGTATATCACTTAGATTAAATTGCAGTTTTGTTCGTGTCCATGTTTCTTATCAATTTTTAAAAGTTGGCTTTGTAGATGAGTGATGAACATATGAACAACGGTTCCGGAGATTCGAAGCCGGGACTCGAGGAAGAGCGCGATGATATCTGCCGCGATTTCCTGAAGAATGTCTGCTTCCGCGGTGATCGGTGAGTATATGTTGTTAAGTTCACCATTGTTCACGTTCTTCAGGTGCAAATTCTACCACCCCAAAGACGCTCCTGTCCCCAAGGAGGATGTGACAACTGATATCAATTTTTGTATTGATTTTCAGGTTTGTTGCCTTTTTATATTAACGTTAGCGGACGGTGGAGAAATCGCGTTGCTAGGTGCGATATTGTATGCGTCTATGCGCTTATTTTAGAACCGCGGGTGCATGCGCGACAACTGCCGCTTCGTTCACGCAGCGCGCGAGGACGCTGAGCGATTCAAGCATACGCGCGAGGTGACGCTGCCGCTTGCGCGTGCGATCGCGGCTGTTTCGCATGGCGACATTATCAATGGAATACCAGTCTGCAAGGAGTTCCAAGTCGGCAAATGCAGTAGGGGCGCGCAGCGCTGCCGATACTGGCATGTAAACCTCGAGGAGGAACGCGATCGTCGGCGTCGTGGAATGCCGCCGTCGGGGGGTCCTCCTCCTATGCGAGGACCTCCTGGACCCGGAGGGCCTCCGGGCCGCTTTGCCCCTCCTCCCTGGGCCACCCCTGGTCCTGGAATGCGTCGCCCTGCTCCCGATGCGTACGACATGGATGTGAAGCGCGCTCGCATGGATGATCAGCGTGTGTCTGAGCTGGAGAGGAGAAATGGAGAGCTGATGAAGGAGGTGGAGGGACTGAAGCGTGAGCTGCAGCGTGAGCGCGAGAGGTATGAGGATTTGTACACCTTGTTCCGCAACCAGACGACGGCTCCGGCGGCAACGCATGTGCCTCAGCATGGACATGGGCATAGTGCGCACAACGCGCCCGCGTACCAGCAGCATCATCAGCCCCACAGCTCGTGGTCGGGCGCGCAGTGGTCGCAGTAGACTGTTTCATCGCGTTGTCATTGCGTATTGCGTTGTACACTTTATTTATTTTATTGATTTGAGTTGCGTGCGTTGTTTCATTTGTACTACCCCATGTTCGCACTTGCCGCGCATCTTTGTAATAAATTTTTGGCGTGCGTGCTGCGTGTTTTGTGCGAGTACTAGGAATGCACCTGCGGCCGCAGCAGCGACGCGTCCTCGTAGTGAGCATCTCTCTTGTAGTTCGATCTTATTTGACACGTTCCAGACGATAGCAACTACCGTCCTGCTTTACATAATTTATTATTTCCGTGATGAAAAAAGTGTTTATGTTTTGTTGTCGATAAACATTCATGAATGATCGTAGCTTTGACTCTGACTCAGATGGAGCATGGAACACACCTTGGCTTTGACAACCTGAAATGATGGGTTTAAAAATTTTCTGGGCGGACCAGTATATAGTGGACTTACTTTTCTATATTCTTTAACAAATGTAAGTACAATGATCGGGTCTAGTGTAGTGAACCAAGCCATCATTAGAGGGATGAATTTTGAAAAGAACCCAATATCGAAGTCGACGAGTGGGGTGATGAGAAGGATAAAAATAGGTATGTGAACTGTGACAAAGGGGACGATGAACTGGAAATATTTTTTGTGATTGTTATATACAGTACTATCTTACCTCAATGAGGATGGTCTTGAACAGTTGCATCTGCATTCTTTTGGTCTTTTCGCTCATGTTGGTAGTGACACTGCGTAGCTGGCGGACGATAAGAATGGAACAGGCAATCTGGAAAAGAATTTCAAGGAAATGTCAGTCAGAGATGGTAGGACTCACCTCAAGAAGTGTAGCAATGACAAGGATAGAGAAGAGACTTATTATTGACCACATGAGCATGAGATTAATGCCAGTGCAGGGCTAAATTGACGGAGTGAGGTTTTGTGTGTGTGAGGAGGCATCTCACCTGTTGGACGGATGCGACGAGGTACGCGGTGTGCGCATCGGGATAGAGGTCAACGATAGTGGAGGCGTACGAGATGAACTGAAAGAATGAAAGGGTTACTAGGATGCGTATGTGGGTATACCTCGTCAGAACTGGGCCAGGCTGCGATGCAGAAGCAGAGTGCTCCCGCGTGGACTAGTGTGAAGGGAACGAGAAATAGCAAGAACGAACGCTTCTTGTTCCACACCGCTATTGATGAGGAACTGAAAGAAATTTGCTTGGCATGGAACCCTAATTCGAAACAGTCGACTCACTGGCATATGTGTAGGTATCGGTATATGAAGGGGCATAGAGGGGTGATGGTGGACTGAAGGGACTGGGGTTGAAATGGAGAGTGAGCACTGGTTACCTGGAAGAGTGCGTGCAGGAAGAAGCAGCACGCGATCTTGCCCCACCCGACAGTGCCCGTCAGACCGTCGTTCGAGATGAGAATCACGTGTGCAGCAGTGAAGATGATGAAGTCCTAAGTTTTCTTGTAAAAATCACTGGGCTATGGTGTCGTTCAATAGTCTTTCTTCGAACCCCTCAGAGCACTCATACGTCTCTTGTGGCTACCTTTACTTTGTACTTTTCAGTATTCTCAACTCGGTTTAATTATGTGGGTTTGTGATTTCGAGATGATCAGACACGATATAGATTCTTGTATTTTGAATTCAGTGTTAGTTTAGTCACCCAAGGGAATTCACTCTACGTGCTGACATTTACATTATGATTTTTGTTATTTTACAGGGTGACGTGCGAATTGAACTTTAATTAGTAAGTGCATTTAACTTACAGGATTTGTGAGTATGTGTATGATGGAGTAGAGCATGTTGGAGACTGCGAGAACAAGGAGTATTGCTTTGAACGATTTACCCATCTGGAAGAGAGAGATGAGGAGAGAGGTAGAAAGAGAGAGAGAGAGAGAGAGAGAGAGAGAGAGAGACAGGGACAGAGAGAAAGAGAGAAAGGGAGAGAGAGGGACAGGGAGAGAGAGAAAGAGAGAAAGAAAGATAGAGAGGGGGGGAGACTCACGTGGGCACTCTGATGTGTGAGTATGACTATCATCAGTATAGAGTTGAATACGATGGAGAGACCTCCGAACACATAACAGTTCACACTGTTCACATCAGTCATCATCTGCCAGAAATGTGTCTGAAATGTGTTATGCGTGTTATTTATTGTTTCAATCATTGGATACCGTTTGTTTTGAGATATCTGGTGTGTCGAATGTTTGAGTGCATAACTGCAGCGATGAATCCATTATAGTTCTGATAGATTCTGGAACTAATTTATAGATATGCGCATTTAACAAAATAACGGCTGCAAAGCGGACTTTTTCACGAGTACTAAAAAACATTTTGAACAATTCGTCTGCACAATTAATCTAAAACAGTGGAAGGAACGAAGAGCGGGAATGAATAGAAGATGAATGAGAGAATGTGACGACGAGATAGGAGGAAGAATTTAATGATATGTGTCCGCAAAGAATATGTCTCTAGAGACAACCCGAGGGTGGCACTAACTGATTACTTATACTATGAATATCAAGAGTTTGAAGTATGTTCCTTATCTTCGAAACACTTTTATTATTATATAAAACAAGAAACAACGTAAGAACTCGATAATGAGTTTTGAACTGTTACTGTGAAATGGATATGGCGATGTGTGAATGATGATAGGAAAGAGTACTGATGTGAGGAGGAGGAGGGAGTAATGCATTTGTAATAAATCGTGAAACGGTCACAGGGACCCCATTATAGCAAGAAGTGGACGATTGAATCAGTCTCACGCTGCAACCCATAATCCCATAAATTTGCAATATTGAATTACTTATTACTTCACTTGATTATTTTTCTCGAGTTAACTGCTTATTAGTGACTATTCGAGAAGAATCTCTGCTTTGATTCGTTTTCACAATTTCATCCATGCATTTCTTCAGTTTTTTTCTGTTCTGGGTTAGTTGCATGATATTCCTCAATTTTATTTTATGACTTTGTTGAGAACCCATCAGAGACCATAATCGTGTTTGTTTGTCCTATGCTGATTGTTTTCTTTGTTCTGATTGTTTTGAATATAATGGAGAGAGGGGGGGGAGGTGGTGAAAGAAGAAAAATAGCTTGCTTCTATTCTCTCTCTCCTTCTATCTCTCCCTCTCTCTCTCAATTCTCTCTTCTCTCTCCGTCTTTTCCTCACTGCATCCGAAACACTGAGGGAGGCCCCTATCGATTCTGCCCATCTCATTTCGTCGTCTCTTTTTGGTGTGAAGAGCGACAGATAGCCGGCTGTTGCCTGCTTTCTATCAACAAGCTACTTGAGAGAGAGAGAGAGTTGCTTCTTCTTCTTCTTACTAATCCATGCGTACTGCCTCTCTCGTCTCTCAGTCTCATTTCTCGCATCCATTACCCTTCTCGCCACTTGTTTGAATGTGATTACACGCTACGTCGACGCGATAACACTTTGATCTCATGGTTTGCACTGAAATTATCCAATAATTGCTAGTTGGAAAACCAGTACGAGTAGTACGCATGGTCGTTTGATGTGTCAGCTGTATACTTACAGTCAATTTATCCATCAGTACTTATCTAGCTAAATAAGTAATTATCTTATGCAGTACGCTGAGTAATAAACGTAAAGTAATGTAAACGTTTCTATAGGATGGTGGTTTTGACGGACCAAATCGTGTACATTCGCACCAAATCCACTCCAGAAGCAGTGAAGAAGCTGAATCTATGGTGAGTTGGAGAATGTGAACGATGAGAACAACACCATAAATGTTTGAGGGGCTGCGACGTTGAGGATATCGAGCTGTGCAAGCGGATGGTGAACCTAGAGATACTCTCCCTCAGGTAAGCTACACCACCTTTCCACCCACACATACTAGTACTTTTGAAATTACTACGGTAATGCTAATCAGACAATTATTGTTACGTGAAAGTATGCGGAACAATAAAAAAAAAATCGGCTAAGGCTAATTGTTAGTAACGAAGATACAGTAATACGATAAGCTAGACGAACAGAATAGAAAATATGTAAGACGCCTCTGGGGAAGTGTCTGTGTTTAGCACATGATTGGGTTATATACCTCACGCGATCGCTCAATTAGGGAGGCGAATCAGACGACCAAAGAAAATGCATGTGATTGAAGCGCGAGGCTCGGAAGGGAATTGTTTTCATCACCGGCCGTGACTGGTCATTAGGGATAGAGAGGCGTAGAAGTCAGAGTCAGACCAAGAAGTCAGACCAAGAAGTCAGGAGATCGACTGTCACTCGCTCACATGTAGCCGCCTAAATACCTAAATACCTAAATACCTAAATACCTAAATACCTAAATACTTAAATTGATGCAGAGATCACATGGGCGATCTTTGGATTCGTTATTACATTGTCGTGTTTAATAAAGCGACTGTTGACGAGTGTTCTGTGTTTGGTGTTGATCTTTGTATTCCTCGTTGCAGTGTGAACCAAGTACACTCACTCGAGCCCCTCAAAGCATGCACGAAGATAAAGGAACTATATCTGAGGAGGAACAGGATAGACAGTCTGTCGGAGCTAGAACATCTCAAGGATATGAAGGAGTTGAGGGTAAGGAGAGAGGGAGAGAGGGAGAGAAGGATAGGGGGAGAGATAGGGAGAGAAAGGGGAGAGAGAGGGAGGGAGAGAGATGAGGAGAGAGGGAGGGAGGAAGGAGAGAGGGAGGGAGAAGGAGAGATAGGAAGAGAGGAAGAGAGGGCAGATATATGGAGAGGGAGAGAGGGAGAGAAATAGAGAGAGAGAGAGAGAGAGAGAGAGAGAGAGGGAGAGGGAGAGAGATATTCTTCACAGGTTCTCTGGGTCGACGAGAATCCTTGTACCGAGAAGGGCGAGTACAGACACAAGGTCGTCGCCATGCTGCCACAGATCACTACGCTCGACGACAAACGTGAGTCTCTCTCTCTCTCTCTCTCTCTCTCTCTCTCTCTCTCCTCACCCCTCCCTCTCCAGCCGTCACCCTGGATGACCAGAGGGAGTCTCCCCGGGATCCTCCAGAGGATCCGAACGCGAGTCGCAGACCCAACCCAATGACCCAGTCCATATACGGTCAGTGAGTGCTATTCGATATCTTTCTCAAACAGTTTTCCTCTTTCAGGCCGGACGATCGTGGATACTGTGATGCCAGCTGGATTCGTGCAGTATGGGACGTCATCGGAAGACGAGGAGAGAGACGTCGTCACACCCACATTCACACCACGTCATCAAGTCACCCTGAGGGGTGAGTGACTGTGCTAATCAAGAATCCATCATTCATTCCAGGCGCTGGCGGGAGCTCAGCCATGACACAGTCATTCTACGCTGGACTCGACACGGAGGAACAGGACGACGAATGGGGAGACTTCCTGTGAGTGGGCGGGGCTTGAGGAGGCGGAGTCAACGACATGTTGCAGGGTAGACGAGGAGGCATCGCCCCGGCCGCTATCTATGGACAGCATTTCGAGCCGCATGATGGCACAGAGTCTGTACGAATCGAGAGGTGAGAGAAGAGAGAGAGAGAGAGAGAGAGAGAGAGAGGGGGGGGAGAGAGAGATAGAGGGGGGGGAGAAAATAGTTGCAGACCCTCCGGAAGTGTCTCCCCGTCGCCCGGGCACTTCCCTCACCCACCACCACCCTCTCCATCACCCAGTCCACCCACACGCATATCAGGTGGGTGTCTTTTGTGCTTTGATCTTATTTCTCTACTCAAATGTCACAGACGATGCCGCACTCTGCTCGATCAATGAGCATGCCCCGACGACGCTTCGTGCGCACACAGAGTACCAGCCCTGCGAGGGTGAGAGAGAGAGAGAGAAAGAGAGAGAGAGGGGGAGAGAGAGGGTGAGAGAGAGAGAGAGAGAGAGAGGGCGAGAGGGAGAGGGAGGGGGGAGAGAGAGAGGGAGAGAGAGGGGGAGAGAGAGGGGGAGAGAGAGAGGGAGAGAGAGGGTGAGAGAGAGAGAAAGAGAGAGAGAGAGAGGGAGGGAGGGAGAGAGAGAGAGGGAGGAAGAGAGAGAGAACTGTCCATCCCTCGTTCAGGAAGTGCGCACTGGTCGTCTGATCTCTGCCGTGTCCGCACTGTTGGATGAGCTAGACCAGGACGGCCTCCGACAGGTGATAGAAGAGGCCCAGCGGAGGATCAAGAAGAACTTCTGAAGCCCCTGTCCCGCTATTTCAAATGATCTCAACCGAAAGTGCTTCTATGAACGATTGCATAAATGCCTTTGCTTGCCCTGTACCGTATGACATGAGAAAAGGAAGTGCAGGGGAAGGAAGTGGTTTCGGAACGCCGGTGGGCGGTGGCGCAAAAACAGCGAGTGTAAGTGTGTGTTGATTTGTTGTGGGCATCGATCACTGGGAGATCACGCCTGTCCATCTAGGCTGTCAGTCACAACCCCACACAAGAACGATACATCACCGCAGACAGGGCGAGAGAGTGTGGCGATGTGAGAGGGCGCAGCGTGCGCGCCGAGACCGCCCCTTATTTTGAAGCTTGCCCCCCGCTACAAACCGTCGACAGTCACTCGCAGCACTCATAGCCTTGCTCTACGCCCTTCAACAACTATGCTCGCATTCAGGTAGACTCCTCTACTCCTTCTCCTTCTTCACACCCTTCTACTTCATACTCCTTACTCCTTACAAGACATACCTCTGATGTCCCTCTGTTCGTCCCTCCCCTCCTGCTCCTCCTGCTCCTTCTCCTCCAGACATCTTCTCCTTTCAGCCTGTTCGCTCTCCTCTCCCTTCTCCTTCTCTCCGTTCCCGCCCTTCCTGTCGACCACAAGACACCCCAATTCAGCGGATCCATCGGAGGTGAGTCAATCAATAACCAATTCATACAAATTGTTTTCATTTTCTTTCAGGTAGCCCAGTGGTAGCCGTATTCCATGGACCTTCCGATCTTCTGAAGGACGAGGTGGCTGAGAAGGACACGGAAGAGGACCCTCTCCTCAAATTCGAGCGTCACATCGCCCTCATGCAGTAGATCTTCTCGATCAGCTCACTCTACCCAATCGATATCGATCGATATCTGCCTGTTGACCGGTTGTACAGTGCCCCTCATTCGTTTTTTTTAAATCTATTCTCTGTTACCCTTTTCTTTGCTTGTCCAGAGACATTCCATGACTATGTACATACTCATTCATACCAATACGAGCAGATAAACTATACATACATTTTAACCATTTTTGCTGTGATATGTTGGATCTGAGGTCTAGTGTGGGATTTCGATTCGCGGTGAGAGGCGAAACATTCACAGCGCATTTCGAACTTCCGTTCATTGCGCATTCACCTCAAATCGGTTCGTTTAAGATATGTATTGCATGATATAATAGATGTTTGATGCATGTAGGTGTGGCGTAGCGCGGCCAGGCACCACCCAAACCAAAGCTTACGATGTCTATGATTGACGAGATCCCTATCTCGCCGCTTGTCACGATTGTTAGTATCAAAGCGCCGCGCCCCGGCCTTCACTCGCATTCGCAGAGCTCCCACTGTCGAGTCAGCTGAGATCTGGCTATCAATCAGCTGATCGGGCGCCTGTCCCTCCATCGATCAGCTGATCCGAACCCTGATCTACCGTTTCCGACGCCCGCGCACTCGACCCACCCTGTGTCATACACTATCGCTAATCGGGTGATGGATCACCTACAATATCACACGACGGAGAGGGGCGAGAGAGTGTGTGTGGGGGAGAGAGGCAGGGGGAGAGAGTGTGCGAGAGAGTGGAGGGTGCAGGTGGTGGGTGGAGGCGCCTGGGTGGCGGGGGCAGGGGAGGAGATGAGAAGACGGGAGATGAACGACGCCCGTAATCGACACAACCAAAACGAGCTATTTTTGGACAGCGCTCATCCAGTTCTGTGCACTTTCAGGAAAACATAACAACAATGTTTTATAACTTATAATATGTCTATTGGTCGAGTGGTTTGAATGATGGCAGAGGCTGGCGGCAGCGGTGCTGCGCACATGTACAATTCGAAACGTTCGCAACCTGAAAAGGATTGCCCATTACCGTGCCTTTCCAGAAAAGGAATCACACAAATAAT
Organism: Rhabditoides inermis; assembly: GCA_963966185.1. Taxonomy (NCBI): domain Eukaryota; kingdom Metazoa; phylum Nematoda; class Chromadorea; order Rhabditida; family Rhabditidae; genus Rhabditoides; species Rhabditoides inermis. The sequence continues at coordinate 10,266 of CAWZYM010000039.1, read as the reverse complement.
CCTACCATTTCGAAGCAGTGATCGCTGGTGGAAAACGCGTCCCTCAGTTGTTGCAGTCTGGATTGGAGAGGTGATGGATGGAGACTCTGTCCACTCACCTATACAGTACACTCGCATTCGTGTCCGCGGGGCCTGCGAATCGCGGACGCCGGTGCTGCTCAGCCAAGCAGTCCAACACGAAGCCGTAGCTGCAAGTGAGACTGACTAATGTGAGTAACACATAAGTAACAAGACTGTTCCTTAAGGTGCGGACAGACTCTTCGAAAAACCCTTCTAAACGGCTTTCGAAAACGACTTCGAAACGACTACGAAACATATTTGAAACGCCTTCGACACACGACCAATTTTTTCCTCGAAAATGGTCGGCTGTTTCATAGCAGTTTGGAAGGCAGTTGTGAAGGCGTTTCGAAGGATGTCGCTTGTTTTGTAAGTGTTTCGAAGGCATTTTCGAAGTTGTTTGAAAGGCGTTTCGCGTTTCTATTGTGTTTTGAAGAGACTGATCGCTACTTTAGCTACTTTTTCAAAACGCGAAGTTTGATCGTCGATGAATTGAGGGACGGGCATAAATATGTTTGAGTTGACACTGACAATAGACTGGGGCACTGTGTGGGACAGGGGAGGCCTCGGTCCGGCTGCCGGAATACACGCTGGATCTCCTCGATTGTGCGCTGGTAGTGAGGCTCCCCGCCCAGAGTGGCACACTCCCAAGCCAGCACTCCGAACATCCTGCAACCAACTCCCTCCCTCCTTCCCCCCCTCTCTCTCCTCTCTCTCCTCTCTCTTTCTCTCTCTCCCCTCTCGCTCCCTCTCACCACACGTCACTCTCCGGTCGATGAGTGGGTTGTCTGTCGAGGGCGCATACTATCTCTGGGGGCAGCCAGGGCACAGGTAGACGGGGTCCGAAGTGGAGGGGCAGACCAAAGTCGCCCAGCTTGGCCGAACAGCTGACAGAGGAGGGGAGAAAGGGAGAGAGGGAGAGAGAAAGAGAGAGGGAGGGAGGGAGGGAAGGAGGGGAGAGAGAGGAGAGAGAGGAGAGAGAGAGAGAATTTACCTGCTAAGATCTCTCGATGTGAGCAATACGTTTCGGGCAGCGACGTCACCGTGTGTCAGTTCCCGTCCCTGTATGGAACTGTGAAACGTAAAACAGAAACAAAAGTACCTGCGTGTCTCTCGCTTCGTGAATGTACTTGAGAGCGCGAGCCACCTGGATCATCAATCTTTGTACGAATCAATCAATAATCGATACCTGCGTGAGTATCTCAATGATGTGACGGACGCGGACAGAGGAACGAGACGAGTCGTCGCGTCTCTGGAAGAGGGTGGATACATAGGGAGACGTGGAGGGGGAGGGAGGAGAGGAGAGGTCATACCCGAATCTCATCTCGGAAGAATTCGACGAGGGATCCTCCCGGAAGCCATTCCATAACGATCATCGGACGGAAGGCAGAGAAGGACAGCTTCGACACTGCCAAGAACTCTCTCACACCCCATCTCCCTCCTCCTCCTCCTCCTCCTCCTCCTCCTCCTCTCTCTCTCTCTCTCTCTCTCTCTCTCTCTCTCTCTCCCTCCTCTCCCTCTCCTCACCTGCTATCAGCATGACTATATTTGGATGTGTGAGCACTGCCATTCTCGCCGCTTCTTCCAGCAAGCCGATAGACTTTTGTGGCAGCGGATACGACATCTTCACTGCAGCAGGAACCTAATAGATAAATCAATAATCAATCGATATTCAATGTTCACCTTGTGTTTGAAGCGCGTCTGCGTGCGAGGATACACGTAGCCCTGCAGATGTGGAATACTGGTCAACATTCCATGACATGCGTGTTACCTTGAATACGAATCCGACTGCGCCCTGTCCCAGCTTGTCATCTGTCAGTTCGATGTACACATCATCGACGAGAAGATGAGCAAGGGCTGCAAATCAATACCAATCAATATCAATCAATAATCGATCGTAATCAATACCTCTTTTCAACTCCTTCATGCGTTTCTTGTAGGGATAGATGGCATCCGGGACAGGAAGACACATGCGTTTACCATCTGAAGGTAAACATGTAAACAAGAAGTAAACAAATAAAGAACTGACATCTGCAAAAGTACATGAGTGCGAGTAGATAGAGGGTGGTCATTGCGAGGACTGTTGCCCAGGGGGTCATGTAGGAGACCTGAACATTCTCTCTCTCCCTCTCTCTCTCCCTCTCTCTCTCCCTCTCTCTCTCCCTCCCTCTCTCTCTCTCTCTCTCTCTCCCCCCCTCTCTCTCTCTCTCCTCCTCCCTCTCTCTTACCGAGCAGTGATGGTCAGTTGACGTGAATGAATCCATAGTTTGCGTTCCCTCATCTACTGGCGCCATCTCACACAAACAATCGCATAAACTAAACTAACAGTTTCTCAAACTAACAAAACATACAAATACAAATAAACAATTAAAGATGGCAGGGTGGGGTGTGTTGTGTTGTGTCCACACTTTCTCTTCTTCTCGCATGGCGGCAAACGGGTTTCTGCAACCGGCCGATCGATACAAGACAATCACACTCGGATTTGGCAAATTCACAGCACACTGTCGAGAACACTTACTTTCCAAATGTCTGAAACACCAATTAAATATTTCTTCATATTTATAAATAATTAATCTCACCATAACAAAATACCCTTTTTGTTCGGTTGAAAATAGTCTCTTAGATACCGTACGTTTCTTCGACACTGGAAGGGAAAAATGAACACTTCGATGAGTGACAAGAACAGGAATGGCAGTATTTCTTTCAGTGAGGGTGCATATGGATCATTCCGATAAGAAGCACTACAATGTTGACAGAAAGTATACCATTCAGCACGCATCTGTGGGGACTACACTTTTCCCTTTTGGTGCATCTCCAAGTTCGGCCTCTGAACGGAGAATAATTCGTTTTTTGTTGTATTTTTGTGAATCTCAAAAAAAGTGTTTTTTTTCACTTTTTAGCAATTGTACTGTACAGGTATCGTATCTCTCCTTCCAGGTACTTCTCCATACTCCGTGCCGATTGCCCTCCCACACCCGATGGCAATGTGCCCCGCGGCAAGGCGCGCGTCCACTAGGGTCACTCACTACCACTCACTATACACTCACTATCCACCACACGCATCTAGCCGGTTTGCTTCTCTCTCACTCTGTGTGTACTAGTAGTATACTCGTACTGTGTGTTATCTTGTTATTGCATAGATGCGACGCGAGGACTTTCACTGCTCCATCTGTCTCGATATATTCGTCGAGGTAAGTTGGACGTTTACATGTCAAATACTACATTCGATTCAGCATGTATGTTCGAATAACTATGGTGTGACGCTAAACACACAGATAACTACAAAGTGATAGTACTGTACTGGAAACGTATAAACTCTCTGTCTGCAAGTAGCAGTGATGCAGACCAGGTATTGTAACGGGAGAGTATCATGTTATGGTATGAACTCGTGCAAGTATTGCAGCCGTTCGTTCTCTCGTGCGGTCACTCGTTCTGTCGTCTGTGTGCGAGGGAGTCGGTAGACCTGACAGAGAGATGCGCTCTCTGTCGAAACAGAGTGCCCAGCCATGGAAACTGCAATGTGTACGTTATCACACTTCATTTCCTTCACCATCGACAACGTTCAGTGTGCTGCTTCCCATTTTGGAATCATTCCTGCGGCAGTTGTCGCTCGATGATCAACTACAGTATCTGAGGAGAACGCAGAGCCACCGAGGTATGGAAATATCGTGCTCTCTCCTCCTCACTCTGCCTTGCAGCCTCCCTCTCGCTCCTCTCGCTCGCACGTCGCATCCTCTGGCACGTAGTCTGGGAGGCGAACGGTCCAGTCGACCTGCATAGAGTAGTCGAACTATACAATGTCAGTCCGAACTACTAACTATGATATGAACTTATAGGCGTAGGAATGCGGAAGTGATTGCAGTGCCCATTTCGATGGCTTTATAGCGGAACGTATGTACGTGCCGTTTTGCCTCCCTCGCCTTTCTCTCAACTCATCTTTCCTCTTTCATCTCATAAACGAGCGATTTCCCCCCGATTACCTCCCGACAGCGCGGTAGTAAAACGGATGGAACAAAGTTCGCCAGGCTTAGACAGCAATACTACCATAGTCATACTAGTCTCAGATCAACCGATTCGGAAATCCGTGATAACATCAATACATAACAAGTACAACAATTAACAATAACTTTAAATTTACATGAATGCGGGTTTACAATGTTCTAGGATTTGCAGGAGTGCTCGGGTCGGGAGTGCGTGCCTGTCTCTCTCGCTCTCTCGGAGACGATCCGAAAACAGGCCCAGCTACACGCTCCCACCATGTTCCACATAGAACACAACGAACAAGGTATCCATCTGTCCCCAGAGTGCTCTCCCACCGAAGCACTATGAGTACCTGGAATGGATAGGTGTGCAGGTGCACTACTCTGTTTACCTCGCCGTCTTTTCTTGCTAGCGAAAGAGTTCATGTCCATTAATATTTAACTGCATCTCGCGTTTTTCTTCGTTGATATCACACCCTCTTCAGGGCTCTTCGTGCAGCTTCGATCGAGGACGTGAGAAGAAAGCTGACTCTCTCCCTCTCTTTCTCTCTCTTTCTCTCTCTCTCTCCTCTCCCTCTCTCCCCCCCCCCCCCGTCGACATGCGTGTTTTGAATCTGCGGACACCATAATAATCTAATGTTTGTAACATGATGTTGTGATGATGTATATGTTCTGCTCGTGAATCGTGAATGTCTCTTTGCCATTTCTGATCTCTCTATGTATATTGAATTGATGCGTGTTAATCTGCGATGTTGCGTGATAAACAACTTGCATCTCCCGACCTCCGTCACTTGATTTTCAGTTCCAAGATCCGCCAATCCCCTATCACAGAACTCGACCCGATCAGGCTGCGTTGTGATAAGAGCTGATAACCCCTCTCCCCTTCGCACTCTCTTCCTCTCTCCACTTCCAAACATCTAATTGCATCCCTACCAAAAAAACGAAGTAGACCATTTCAGTTATCAGAATATCACGAGACACGCAGTGTCCTGGGTAGTAGGAGTTCGATTCGTCGCCCCTGTGATTGCATTGCATTACATCACACTTCTCAACTGATTCTTCCTACCCTCTTCCGCGTTCACGACAACTACGTTTACAGAGAAGAAAATAGAGAGAGAGAGAGAGAGAGAGAGAGAGAGAGAGGTGTCTGACGTTTTTTGATGGTTGTGCATATTTGCATGCACTACGTGGACTCTATTCTCCACTATGTGTATGCACACATAGTGGAGACCATCTCCCCCCTCCTCTCTCTCTCTCTCTCTCTCTCTCTCTCTCTCTCTTTCTCTCTCTCTCTCTTTCTCTCTCTCCCTCTCACCACTGAACCCAGATCACTGGTCTTTTGTACTTTGCATGCAGTCGCGAGTGGCAGCCCCTCCCTTCTATTTGAAAGGTGCCTCCCGTCTTGCCTTGCGACCGAAATGTTACCCTATCTCTCCATCTGATTCCGTCATCTCACTATCGCTTTAGACAAACTTTCTCTTCTATTCGCAGACTTTGCCATGCCACGTTTTATAAGCGGTGTGCAAACCGTTCGCTCGCGAATGCATACTAGTCTAATGATGAAACCAGCCCGCGGCACCTCCCTCCCTCCCTCCAGCCTTCCACCCCCCCCCCCCTCTCTCTCTCTCTCTCTCTCTCTCTCTCTTTTTCTCATCTGGCAATCTCTAATCCGAGGGTAGGCACGATAACGTGTGTCTTTTGAATCGTCGATTGTCCTCTCCTCTCTACCCCTATTCGCACATCATCGTCTCTTTTTCACGGTCAGCTGCTGGCCCCTTCATTATCTGCCTATATTCACGCAGAGAGAGAGAGAGAGAGAGAGAGAGAGAGAGAGAGAGCGAGAGAGAGAGATAGAGATAGAGAGAGAGAGAGAGAGAGAGAGAGAGAGAGAGAGAGCAGGCCAATCTCGCTGCTCCCGTGATCCATTTCCCTATCGCGGTCCTGCCGGTACTGCAGTAATTTCTGCACCTCCTCGTTTCGCGCGCTCTCTCGCTGCCATCTTCCCCTGCACTCTCTCCCCATTCCACACTCTCTCTGTGCGTCCGAAAAGATCACCTTTTCGAGTCATTCAAGACGCTCATTTGTAAAGTGCCTTCCTCCAATGCTGGGTCTTTTGTCTCATGTAATCCTCTGAGAACATTGACTCCCGCAATCGCTCTCCCCTCCCTCTCGATGTGTTATGTATCGCTATACGCGGAGGAATGTAGTCGTCTTTTGGCGCCGTATACATGGTATTTCTTACACGGACAATGCGCTATTGTATATGTTTGCCACCCATGCACCCTCCCTTCCTCTCTTCCTCCCTCTCACCCACCCACACTGCTAAACCTAATCCCATCCCATATCTCTAATCTATTTGAAAGCGTTTGTAAATCATCTGCATCTCGTGTCCCTCTCAAATAGTTTCTCTCTCTCCCTCTCTCTCACTCGGTTCCGGCTGAATGTGAGTGCTGTATGGTGAGCATACAACTTTGTTGAACCAGTAATTCCGTTTGCTCTGACCCGTAAGCCTCCCCTATACCAATGGCATCACATCGGTTTTCGGTACTTTATGACTTTTACCACAGGCTCACCACAGGTCGCACTCACTGTGTCCGGTTCAAGGGTGCAGCTGTGTTTCCTTCTCACTATGACTAATTGGTGTCATGATACGCTGTCTGTTGCCGCAAGTGCATGATTCATCCTTGTTACGCGCTCCTTTCCACTGCAGTTCCTTGCATCACTCGTTCCCTTCCCTGCCTTCCCACTATCATTCCCCCGTTCAGATGCCGATGTCTCTCCTGTCGATGCTCGCGTCTCGTCGAGATCCTTCCGGCATGGTGGCAGTCGCGTCGGCCACGCCCACTCTAGCCCCTCCCACCACTATGCCCATACAACCACCGTCCGAAGACAACCCCGCAGAAGACTACTTCACGCAGGTAAAACCAATACTCTTTTTCCCTCATTTGCTTCCGCCTTGTACACCTGTGCTCAGTCGAGCCAATAATTTCCTGAGCGCGAAATTACAGTGCGCATGAAACGTGCGCAGTTGCTATGCGAACCCGCCGAGGCGTGCGTAGTATCATGTCAATTCACTATATCAGACGCGCGCGCGTGTCCCGTCTGTCGACTCTTGTTGTTCGATCGTATGCTCGTAGCGATTCGTATCATTGTAGCCACTCTAGGGACGATACTTGCTAGCCACTTTCTAGATTAGTCGTGACAATCGCAGACAGTTCCCCCTACACACATTCAATCAACCGCTCTTCTTTCCATCTCAGCTCAAGCGCTCAATTTAGAAACGTGCATGAAAAGTGTTGATTAGAGGAGGCGTATGAATAGATCTTCTTTCTCTCCACCCACCTCGCCCCTTTCAGTTCACTCTCATCATCGTGCCAACTGTCCTCTCGATAGCTGTTCTGATGTGCTGTGCTAGAGTTCTGTTCGTCTTCCTTTCCTACCGCCGAGAGCGCAGCTACGAAACGAGAGCCAACGCCGTCTACGGTAAGCTAATTTGCATGTAGACCTTTTCTTTTTGTTTTGTAAACAAGTGTTGTTTAGATTTCGACAACGGTAGCGATTTGTTGGACGTGGTGGAAGCGCCGCCTCCTTCATACGACGAGATCAACAAGTACGCCAACGTCGCCCCGCCCCCCTACCACACCACGCAGTCAGTTGTGCTTTGTGCTTTATGTTTTTATCATTCTTATTCCCTCCTTGTAGAGCTGCTCGCACCCGCGCCGCGTCTACTCCAGTGCTGTCCGAACAGCCAGTGTTGGCTGTGACTCCGCCCACTGTCGCCCCGCCCACTCCGGCGGTAGCCGCGACGGCAGCGTCTGCCGTGTCTGCAGTGACAGAGGAGATGTCTCGGCGGGCCACCGTCACTTCTCGCGCCAGTGAGAAGGAGGAGGAGGCGGTCGCCCCGCCCCCGCAGCCCCGCCCCCGCACTCACACCATGTCCTCTGTGTTCACTCTCAACATTGAGAGCTTCTTCTAGACATGACTTCTACTTCCTCGCACCGCTCATTCCCCCATCCACACGTGTTATTCCACTCCTCTCTTGTATTCTCATACGGGTATGTGTAGAGACCAGTCAGTATGCGCCGATCTAATAAACACATTTATATGATGAATCTGGTTTGGAGCAAGTGTGGAATATCTGCAAATGACATCATAGTTTGAATCCTCGGAACATGTTGAGTATGGAGTGTCTTCGGACGGGAAAGTCGCGCACCGATCGATTCGGGGCGGCCGACGAAGCCATGATAAGAGCAGTGCGATGGAGGAGCTGTCTGAAAGGAGGCGGAGCTATGGTGGGCGTGGCCGTACTCACTTCAACTGCATCGCCTCGTTCTCGCGTCGCAGTCTGCGCATCAATATCACATGACTGATATATGTGTATAGAATGAATCCGATCACGGATCCGAGAATCACAAATGACATCATTCGGGATGAGCGGCCGACCCTTGAAAAAAGCGTCATTTCAACCTTCCACCCATCTTCTTCTCACCTGTCTGCTGTTTCACCTACCCTCGCCACTATCTTTCCGTAGTCAGGATGGTGTTTTGATTCGTGCGACCAGATGATCATTCTGAAAAATGAATAGAGAAATCCAATCATTACATCATATGTGTACCTCTTCGATCCGTCGCTGTCTCTCCAATCATTCTCTCGCAGTTTCACTAGTTGATAGAAGTTGAAATACTCCTAAAAAGATTGAAACTGAAAATGTAAAAAAAAATGTACTTGAGGAAATTTGAATTTTTGCGCACGTATATTATCGCAAAATGGCGCGCTCTATACAAGCCATTTCAGCCTCTCGCATCAGTGGCCGAGCGGTCAAGGCGAGTGACTTATGATCACTTGGGGGAAGCCCCGCGCGGGTTCGAATCCCGCCTGGTGCAAAAGCTTTTGCCCAGAGCTGTTTGAGGCCGTGAACTGTTCAAAAGCAACTCGCACACAAAAAAGGTTGAATACCCGTCTCAGTGAACTTTTAATGTAATCTTGTAATCTACCTGTGGTGATTGAGTGGCATTCCGCTCCTGGGGGGAATTGGACGACGTACTCGGAAGATGCGTGTCTGTTCTGAATATGTAGTTATCAATACCAAACCATGCTGATCAGCCAGTAGAGAAAGAGAGAAAGAGAGAGAGAGAGAGTAAGAGAAATAGAAAGAGAGAGGGAGGAGACAGAGGGAGAGAGAGAGAGAAGGAGAGAGAGAGAGGGAGAGAGAGATGTACCTGTTTCTCAGGGGGAGAGCAGTGACAGCGGCGACAGCAGCCAACATCACCCACTGCATCCACGGATTGGCACACGGTCGGACCAGTCACGTATTGATTGGTCGGAAGCGATTCTAGAACACTGTCAATTGACGAAAACGGCAACATAGTTCAGACGATGTGATGTCGAGAACACGATGTAATGATGTAAAGATAATATGTACCATCCAAGCTCACGCGAAACTAATATGCATCGGCGCGATTGGCGACAATGGCTTCTTTCGAAAGAAGCAGAAGAAGCAGAGGGTGAGAATAGAATGATGGTGTGGATTTGAAAGCCGAATAGACACACAAGATACGGAGGAGATATTATGAGGGTGGAGGGAGATAGGGGGCAGGGGAGATAATAGTCGACGGGGATACTCCAGAAGTCATTTGGCCCCCGTAGAGAGCATAAGCAATCAGGACAGGTCGACAAGGCCAACTGGACAGGAAGAGAGGAAGAGAGAGGGGAGGGAGAGAGGAAGGGAGAGAGGGAGAGAGGGAGAGAGGGAGAGAGGGAGAGAGGGAGAGAGGGAGAGAGGGAGAGAGGGAGAGAGGGGGAGAGAGGGGGAGAGAGGGAGAGAGGAGAGAGTGAGAGGGGAGAGGGGGAGAGGGGAGGAGAGGGAGGGAGGGAGGGAGGGAGAGAGGGGAGAGAGGGAGAGGGAGAGAGGGAGAGAGGGAGAGAGGAAGAGAGGAAGGGGGAGAGAGGGAGAGAGGGAGAGAGGAGAGAGAGAGGGAGAGGGAGAGAGGGAGAGAGGGAGAGAGGGAGAGAGGGAGAGAGGAGAGAGGGAGAGAGGGAGAGAGGGAGAGAAGGGAGAGAGGGAGAGAGGGAGAGAGGGAGAGAGGAGAGAGGGAGGGAGGGAGGGAGGGAGAGAGAGAGGGAGGAGGGAGAGAGGGAGAGAGGGAGAGAGGGAGAGAGGGAGAGAGGAAGGGGAGAGAGGGAGAGATGGAAGGGGGAGAGAGGGAGAGAGGGAGAGAGGGAGAGAGGA